>ML103953.1:210334-238649 GCA_003697995.1 Taxidea taxus jeffersonii
CCCCCATTTCCAATCCAGGTCCCTTAAACCTGATCACTTTCCCAGATACCGGGCGGTTTTTCGGGTGGCCGAGGGACCGGAGAAGAGGTGGGGAGGAGTGTCCGTGTGTGTGCATGTTTGTGGTGGGGAGGGGGTGGCTGCGGTCGCGCCTCGGCCTGGGCAGATCCCAGCGCAAACTTCGGGGAAGGCACAAACCCGGGAAAGTGAGTGAGTGAGACAGGATGGGGGTGGGGGCGGGGTGTAGTTGGGGTCCCCCCTCGCTAGTCCACAGGAAAATCTCCCCACTTGGCCCCCCATCCTCGAACCTGCCCACCCAACGTGCCCGCCTCCCCTTACCGTGGCAGAAGTAACCATGGCATCCGTGTGACTGTTTCCAGGGACGTCGACATGAAGAGAAAGGTGGACGCGAGCTCGGTCATTCAAAGTCTCCCCCACCCCGCCGCCGCCACTACCCAGCAGGGGAAAAAAAGAGAAGAAGAAAGAAAGAAAGGAAAGGGAAGAAAGTAGTTGCGCCGGGCTCTCTCGCGGGGCCGCGCGCGGAGCTGTTCGGTAGGGAGAGGAGCCTTCAACTCTGAGTCCCGTGAACATAATCTGCGCGGTTATAACCAGCCAACCCGGCCAGATGGCTCCGCGCTCAGCGCCTTAACCCCTTCCGTGCCGCGCCGCCCGCCCCCGCGCCCGGCCGCACGTTTCGCCCGCCGGAGCCCCTAAGCCCCTGCGGCTTGGGGCTGGGGGCCCAATGGGGCGACGGGGTCATTTCTCCTGGCCTGTCTTAAAACACCACCACCACCACCACCACCACCAAAAACTTCTAAATTAATGATATACTTCAGTATCCCCTTTTTAGAGACCCAGGGGGAAAAAAAAGAAAACGAAATATTCATTTTTTCACTACATTTTACATGTTCATGTCTTCAGCCTGCCTTATTTGTTCTTTCTCTTGAAAAAAATTCTTTTTGATTTTCTTTTTTCTTTTCTTTTTATTTAAGATTTCTCTCTCTAGGCAGAAGGGCCTTTCTTGCCCCTTCCCCCTGGCGGCTTGGGTCTAATGTGCAAACTCCTCCTCCAAACCTTAGACCCTTCCAGCTCTAGATCTCTCCCCACCTCCTATCAAGCCCACCCGTCACTCCTTCCCCCACCCCACAACACGAACACGCCCAAGGACAATCGTTCCCCAGCGAAATCGCTGCTCCCAGGGACCAGTACCCAGGACGCCGCGCAGGCCGTCAAAGACAGCGAGTCAGAGAGGTAGGGGGTGGGGGGTCAGGGGGACCAAGGAAGGGGTGTCCCTGTGTGTATGTGTGTGTGTGTTTGCGCGAGCGTGAACGCGAATGTGGAAGGGAGAGGGGGGAGGATCGAAGACTCCCACTTGACCCAGACACAGACTTCTAAGCCCCTTCCTTCCAAACTAGGATGGGGCCCTGCAGCTGAGCACACCCATCCAGCACCCACCGGTCTGCACGCCGGGGACAGCGCGGGGAAGCAGCAAAGGCAAGCCACAAACAAACCTCTTAGTAGCGCTCCAAAAGTAGTGACGCTCACTCTCCCACCCGTAGATTATTCGAGGAAAGGATGGGAGGGAGGGGGCAAAATCTCTTATTTCGCGATAATTTTAGCTGCCCATTAGACCCCACTTGTTCTGAGATCGTTCTCTCTAAATTTACCGAGTTAAGTCATCTTTCTTTCGTCCATTTGCCATCGAGAGAAGTGGCGGGGGTGGGGTGGGGGTGTCGCTTAGTGGTCAAGGAGAAATCTAGAGCCTCTGAGCAGAGTTTTGAGCTCCTGACCCCCTCTGGGGCAGCTCCCCGGGCGGGCGTGGCGGACTCGCATCTCCCGGCCCCCCACCACTTCCTCCCTGTAGCCTCTGCCACCCTTTGCCCCATCTCTCACTAGGACCTTTTGACTCACGCGCGATTGGGGGAGGGGAGCAAGTATGTATCCAGTCTCGTCGTCCCTGCCCTGCCACTCCAGGTGTCTAAGAAGCAACCCACTCGATGTTTCAGCCGTGGTCCAGGTTCAAAAAAATCCAAATTCTTTTGACTTGTTTGAGAATTTGGTCAAACACGGAGAAGCATTGGCAATGTCCTACCAGATCAGGCCAAGGTGGATGCAGAGAGAGGCGGCGGGGTCCGGGAGGAGGTAGGAAGGGATATGGAGCCTGGGGGCTGCGTACTAGATAGATTGTACCTGCCTCATCATTATCCTGGCAGATGGAGCTGCCACATCGAAAATGGCCAGAATCGCCCACTGAGGCCCAGGGGCGGCGCTCCCGCAGTGCCTGGAAAGAGTGGGGTCCTCCTTCAGTGCCGGCCTCGTGCCAAAATGTCGAGGTCTTCCTCCGTACCAGATTAAGCTGCGGAGTTGTTTCCTCCACTGGGCACACAGCACCGTGAAGGTTTGGATTGGGCGTGATCTGCTGGGTTCTGGTTTTCTCCCTCTGCTCCGGCCCGCCTCCCTACCCTCCCCTACTTCCCTCACTTCACCCCCACCTCCTCTGTCAAATGAGGGATCAGGCCCAGTTTGAGCTCTACTGGCCAAGGTCCAGGGGCTCTTTTCTGGAGCTCCAGGTCCACCGGTAACCCAGGGGTTGCAGAGAAAGAGTTGGTTGGTTCCTGCTGCGGTGAGGAAGGGGTTAAAAACATGTGCGGGCTGATCCGCCTGCAGCTTGTCGGTCACTGGCAGTCTGGAGGGAGGAGGGGAAGGGAGGGGGCAAACTTAAATTTGAAAAATCAGAAAGAAAAAAAAGAAGAAAAGGCAGCAGTGAGTTTAAGACCCGATTCGTTCTGCAGATGCCGCTCACGGACTGGCGGCCACAGTTTGCCAGGACCTAGGCAATCGCTGGAAGAGTTTGTATTGTTTTCTGACTGGAGGGGGGGAGGGGGGGTTGTTCTGTGCTGGTGGGTCGGTCTTTGCGTGCAATCAACACGCCTTGTAATATGAGAGGTGACACCTTAATCTTGCCAAATATGTGTGGTGCCTTGCGGGGGGGGGGGGGGGGGAGGTGTTGCAGAGGGAGGGGCTGAGGGAAGGAGAGAAAGAGAGAAAAGCAGACAGAAACCAAGGGTAAAAGAGGCATTTCCCTCACTTTTTCCAAATGGAGAGCTACTGGTCCTTTCTTTTGTGAAAGACCTTTTTTAGACAATCTCCCCAAGCAAGCAAGCTGCCTTTTCCTTCACTGTTTTCCTTTCTATTTCAGAGCTGAAGATTCTCTTCTCTCTAAAGAAGACTAGGGACAGATGCCCAGGTCTCTCTCTTGACTTCCAAGAGCATAGCAAGGTGATCAAAGAAGGTGGCCAGAGAAAGGAGTAGAAAGCATATATATTCTTTAAAAGAGTAAAAGATGATTGCATATAATGTGATGCATTTTGGAACTGCAGAACATTGGGACTAATAAGCAAATCTGTTTTTTCTAAATAGAGGAAGACCTTAATGGTATAGATAGCTCAAGCAAAGAACAGAACTAGGAAGTAAACTGATGAGCTCATGCCCCATAGACAGTGCTGGGTGTGGAAGTCCATCCTGGACTAGGTCTTTTCCGATTCGCCAGGTAATCACCTCTCTCCAAACTGACTCCTTGGTCATGGCCTTGACCGTCTGTCCATCTGTTGACTGTATTTTTAGGTCGCTAAACTTTCTTTTTCTCCCTGCTGCTTCTGAGTGCAGGGCCTGACTCCTGAAAGTTCTGCGAGGGCAGGAATTAGATCCAGTGATTGAAAGCCCCCTTTCAAAACCTCTCCTGAAGCAGATTTCTAGAGCGTGCCTTCTGCCCACCCTTATCTTTTGCAATAGCACCACTCTGTGGTTGAAACACTGAATAGAAACAAAATGGAAATGTTGGAATGAATTATGCCTTTACCTTGTGAAAAACAGTATTGATGTTTCAGTTAAATGGACTGTGTATTGCGGGGTGGCAGGGGGTGGGGTGAGGTGGGGGTGGTTGCTCAGCATGTGGCAAAGGAGGGGGTCTTGGGCAGTAGCTGGATGTGGTTAATTCATTATGACATGGTGACCCAGGAAATGAGAGTCTTAGGCCTAATGGCCTCCAAGGACCCTTTCCTCTGTGACCACATGTGGCAAAGACAAGCTCAGTTCTTTGCCCCAGCACCGCAGAGCTAGCCTTGAATGTTTGTCCTCTACCCTTGTGGGTTTTTTTTTTTTTTGTTTTTTTTTTTTTACTGTCTTAGATTGCTAAGCTATACTCTACACCTTAGCTCATCCTAAAGTGTTTGCAAGTTGCTTCTTCTGTTGCTGGAGGGCACTGGGGAGAGGTCTGCAGAATGCTGGCACCTACTTTCTTCTGCCCTACCCCATCCACTCCCCACCCCCACTCACTTAGATATGGCTTGAGCTCCTGGAGCCGGAAAGTCTATGTTTCTGAAACAATTAAAGTGCCTGCAAAAGGTGTTTGCATAGGGACTGGGAATTTAAGGGCCCGGGAAGACTGTGTGTTACCTTGGCTCCCGGCATTCAGAAGATTCCTGGCTGCCCACCCATTACTACACACACTGTAACTATAGCATTAGTAACCAACAGCCACATGAGCTATCCTGGCAATTAGCAACTCCGCCCAAATGCCCTGAAGAGTCATGGGAACCACTCTTCTTCTTCTTCCCCTTTTTTTCCCCTCAAAGTGAGTGCAGATGTCTGCAGAAACTGAGTGATTTTACGTATATTTAGCGAACCCAGATCCTCCCTAAAATGTTCATCATCTTGAGAAAGCCCAGCTTTGCTGCTATCAACATTGATAAATGTTGATAAAACAGAGCAATGAGACGGATCAAATTCTATCAGCCTCTGTGACCCTTCCCCGCATTTAGTAGTTAAGAAAACTGAGACTCTGGCTTCTCCATGAATTTCCCCAGGAAAACACACGAACAAACAAACAAACAAACAAAAAACAAAACCAAAAACCCTCATAGTAACAGATCAGGAAGTAGAACTCATTGAAACAGTAGATCTTGGAATTGTACAAACCTGGGTTCTACGTTCCCTCCTTCGCTGGTAACTGTGTGTCTTTGACAGGTCCCTGAACTTCTCAGGAGCTATCCGTAATTGGCAGAAACAATGCCAGCCTCATAGGAATATTATGGGGAGCACATGAACTAATTGATTTAAGACGCCCAGCACAGTGTCAAGCACAATAAACGCACCAGCTCCCAATCTGATACTCCTATCAGAACACGGCCAACTATGCTAGGGGGTGGGGGGAATCTCAGCTTCTCTCTGGAATATCCTCTTTGTTACTTGTAAGCTGTCTTGAAACATTTCCCTAATGTAGCTTCATGGTTATATATTTTTCCCTTGGACAAAGACAGAAAGAAATTAGCAGACTGACGTGGTGAACATTTTTAGAATTTATGTTTCCCAGCTTGGACCTCAGAGAGCGTGAAAGGCATAGTTGAAGGATTTCAGAATCTCATCTTATTCATTCTGTCTCTAAGGCAGGACTGTCTCATCATGTAAGAGGAAATTCCACCATGTCCTTCAACTTGTAACAGATTGCCTAGTATATTATTGGTTTGTTGTTACTGCTAATTATGTTCTAGAGCTTACATTGAACAATATGATGAATTAAGTTGAATAACAATGGATCAATTCATTTTGTGGAATAGCATACATATTCATAATTATGTTTCAAGAAATTACCCATAATGATAGAGGGAAGGTATGTATTCCTACCACACAGGTGGATATAGAAATCATAATAAAGTCTCCTATTTCACCAGTCATGACATGAATTCCTCACCACCCTATAAATTAACTTTATGCTGCACCTAACTCCACTCATAAAAAAAATGACATTAAGGTTTCCTAGGTAACTAATGCACTTC
The DNA here is from genome assembly GCA_003697995.1 of Taxidea taxus jeffersonii. Taxonomy (NCBI): domain Eukaryota; kingdom Metazoa; phylum Chordata; class Mammalia; order Carnivora; family Mustelidae; genus Taxidea; species Taxidea taxus. The sequence goes on from ML103953.1 coordinate 216,166, forward strand.
CAAAGGGAATAGGCCTCAGGAGACAAAGAGGGCAGGGAAAGGATGGGGGTGGGGAAGGGAAGAAAAAGGAAAAAAAAACCAAAACATTAGCTTAGACGCATGTGGCATAAACAAAATATTTCATGGGGGGAAGAACTCATAAAGTTTTGTTGTTTGGGCTCAAAATAGATATGGCCCTGCCATTAATTCCATCTCGGACAGTAAAATACTCAGTAGGCTAGCCTTCCCATTAGGGATGCCAGCATCTCCTATTTGAGGTTCAGATTAACAAAAGGTGAGAGTCATCAGTCCCTTACATTCATCTGCTAAGCTGTGTCCACTTACCAGCCAGCTGTTTCTTAGCCCTCTATGGTTGTATTTAGACATAACCAAATGTTGAGATGAACATGAAAAATTGGATTGCTTTGGATGTTTCAAAATATGCAGATGCTTTTAATCTTACAGACTCTGAGAACCTTGGGGCAGGCCTGTTAGCCTCAGGAGAGGGCTGGCACCCCAGGGTTGAAGTGACAGGGTCCAGGTCCTGTTTCTAACCACCCTACTCCTACCTGGTGGTCTTTTTACCCTGGCTTCCTTCTTTTAGGGAAGGGTCTGGATGCTAAAGAACTCCTGAATGCTTAGGAGGAAGTGAAAGGTTATAGATGGAGTGTAGGCTTTCATTTATGCTGTTAGAATTTTGAGCAATTCTGAAAAACCATGCAATCCAGAGAAGATCTATGGGTTGGAGACTGGAAGAATGAGAATGTGAGCTAACTTTGGCAATGCTTTGTGAGCTATGGGAAATTGCTGAATTTTCAGTGTCTTGGTTTTACTGTGTGTAAAAGGGACTTAACCTCCTTTTCTTGTATAACTGGGAATATAAATAAGAAAGCAAAGAAAAACACGAATTTGAATACAGTTGGGAGTTTTGTATTATCTGCTTTGCACCTACAGTAGCCCCAGAGTGACTGATGTCTGTGGGTGGAAACTCTAACTGGTTACAAGCCACAGCCAGGTGATTTCTCTGTGTCAAGTATGGTGAGTTTCCCTGGTGATTCCCACAGCGGAAGTGTTCCTGTCCATTACTACTGGGACAGTCAGTGTTGAGATGCAGCCTGCCTTTTGCATGTTGTATGCCCTGCTGAAGAAAGGACACGAGATGCAGGTTCATGGCTGAAAAGTTGAAAACCAGCACCGTTTGCATCACACAATACCTTCCATTGGGGATTGAAGTCATTTTGGGATTTGCTCTGGCTAGGTCCTTGGTGTGGGATTGAGGAGTAGAAAAATCTCTGCCCATGCCCTCCATTTACTATCTTTATTGGGTACTAAGGGGTGGGGAGACTCTGGGAAGCAAACATGTAGCAATCCAAAGTTGCAGGTTTCCCAAGGATTTAAGGCTAAGTAAGATGGAGACCCATGTCTTCTTACCCTCATCCAGTCTACCCATGTGTATGACAACAACATATAATAACATGTCCTCTGAATAGCTCTTCCAACACATCTCTCTGCAGAATTCAAGGCTTGGGTTACCTGACAAATATCACTTCACCCATCCTCCTGACCCCAAGACCAGTCCTCACTTACCACTGACAAGATAGGTACAAACTCTATGGGGTGGGTTGGTGGGCAAGGAAGGTTCATTCTATTATCCATGTATTCTTGAAAACGTTCTCTCCACTCCAGTGGTCTAGGAAAACTGAGGAAGGAGAATAAATCACAGTCTTTTACTTTAAAGACCTTATGCCCAACAGTTCCCATGAAACAGCAAAAACAGGTATTAACAGTTCTTGGGGACCAAGGAAATTTGAGTTCAAGATAAAATAAGCTTATATACCCCTACTTTCAGCAACACACACACAGAGACAGACAGATATACCCCTGTAGACAATCCATCTGATGGTTTTCTGTATTTATCAGTCAGTTCACTGATATTTCTGCTCCTGTTCTCACTCTCAGAGCAGACTGTCCTCAGACCTTTGTTCAGAATGCAAATGATGCTCACGCAGCGAAGAACAGCCCAGCTGGGATCTCAGAGGAGCAAATGCCCAGCTCAGGAAGGTTAGCAGGTGGGAACTTCTTATCAGATCACCATCATCATCATGATCGTAACAGGTAGCGTTTATTGAGTGTTTACTGAATGCTAGGTACTGTTAATAATATCAGCATAATATGCCAGGCACTGTTTCAGGTACTGTGTGTATTTGTATATGCATACACATGTGTGCGTGTGTGTGTGTGTGTGTGTGTGTGTGTGTACTTGTCTTAGTACTGCACTAGAAACAGTGTTCATGGCTGAGGTCTTCTATGATCTTAGGCAAGATATCTGTCCCCTTCTAGATCTCATTTTTAAAAAATCTGTAAAATAGAGATAATAATAGTAGAGATAATCAAATAGAGATAATAACAGTACCTACTTTGTAGGGTTTTTCCTAAGGATTAAATGATAGCAGGTACTATCTTTTCAACATTTTATTTATTTATTTGAGAAACAGAAAGTGTGTGGTGGGTGATCAGGGCAGTGGGGGGAGTGGGGAGCAGAGGGAGAGGAGAGAGAGAGAATCTAAGTAGATTCCCCGCTGAGTGGGGAGCCCAACACAGGGCTCCATCTCATGACCCTGAGATCATGACCTAAGCTGAAATCAAGAGTCGGATGCTTAACTGACTGAGCCACCCAGACCCCCAATAGGTGTTATCATTATCTTCACCTTATAGATTAAAAAAATTGAGCCATAAAGAGTTCACATAACTTGCCCAAGTATACGTAGGTAGTAAATGAGGGCCCAAACAGAAGTTTGAACTGTGACTGTCTGTTACCTCTACACCATCCAACCCCGAGAGTGTGACATTTTAACAGATGAGGAAACTGAGGTCTAGGAGGGATGAGCAGCTTGCCTAAGCACACTTGGAGGAGCTCTGATGTGAGCCGGCTCTCCTGTCTGTGGTCCAAGGCTGAGAGCAGCAGCAGCTGGGCTGCGGTGTGCATAAAGGCAATTCTTCTGGGCTCAAGGGTGTCTTCAAGTGGGGAGGGAAGCAAGGAAGTGGACGATGAAGTCAAGTAGGATCGGGTCCATCTGTGGGCCCTTTGCAGGCATTTCTAGGTGACTGTAACTCACACTGCAATGGTGACGTGGTACATGGGAAAAAGGACTGGTTTCAGCACTTACCCATCTCTTCAGAAGGTTCCTTTGTCAGGACACACCTGTATAACTACATGACTGCCTTGGGCCAGAGAGCTTCCACAAGCAGCGGGACAAAACCACATGGTACCAGGTGACTTAGAATTCTTCTAAGGAGCCAGGCCATTGGCTTGGCTCCAGTGATTAAACAGCTAATCAACGATGTTGCTAGTGTTTGCAACATTGAGATACACAGGAAAAAAGTTGAGTCTCATAAGTAATACGTCTGTAAATGCCCACTTAGAAACTAGAGCGCCCTGGAGTAGAACATTATGGCCAATTGATGTTTTGCTACAAATGTTTCACTTAAATCCTGTCATTTTGCTACAAATGTTTCAATGTTTGAATTCTGTACAGTCACAAATACATAGCCATACAAATGTCTCTCCCTCTAGCATAGGCATAGGCTTAAATGCCACTTAGAGCTCAGTCTGAGCAGGGAAGCCAGTGTTCAAAATCTGCCTTTAATGAACTTTAAATCTGGAGCTGCTACCAAGATAGTAAGCATGAGACATCAGATTTGTATTTCACTGCTGTTCCATGTCCACATGAGGATAAGAAAGTTCCACTGGTTCTTCTCCCAAGACTTAAATGATGCCAGTGGTTTTCAACAATGAGCCCAAAAGTTAGAAATTAGCTCCTTCTGGGTGAATAGAAAGAATAACATTGCAAATGATGATAACGATTATCTTTCTACCTGTATTGATCTCCTCCAATTAACTCTACGGACACTTTAAAAGTGAGGTGAATGGAAGAGGTACACAGCATAGTTGGAAAAAGCCTTCTATATAGAAATTAATAAAACCCCCAAACTGTCTTTTTTTCCCCCAGTGTAGACAGGGAGTCCATGGTTAAGATGAGGATGGAATCATGATTGGCAAGAGACTCACAGTATGAATCATTGGTCTACACTCTGTATCTCAAATTGGAAAACAGAGACTGGCTGCAATGTAGAATCAATGAATGAATGACTTCTAATGACTTCTGTTCTTCCTGATGGGAAGGTGTCTGAGACTCCCTTAGTCAAATCCCTCATTTTATAGGAAAGAAATCAAGAAGCTCTTCAGTGAGAGCATGTAACTCAAACTCCTGATTCTGTGTGCTGTTTCCTCTATTTTCTTCATGCAATGAAATTTCCCCAGGAAATAGACACACTCATGCTTTCCTTGTGGAAATGTTTTCTAGTTTCCCCTGATTCCTTGCCTACCTTTTCTTCTTCCCTTTGTTTCAACTTAGTTTAATATTTCATTTCCTTTATTTTGTTCCCATTGTGCACCACTGGCAAAACAAGAGAAAATTAACCTCACATGCAGAAGGCAAGGTTTCAGTAGGAACTGGAAAAGAGCTTTAATCACAGGAGAGGTAAAAGGACAAACTTAAAAGTGAAAAGAATACTTTCCTATTGGTTAGTCCTTTCTGAAGAGAGAGGATTAGTTAGATGAACTGTATTTTTCAATTATGTTATAGATAACATTTTTAAGACTTCACTGACATGAATCTTTTTTTCCCAAATTGTCCTTCTTGCTTTTTAAAATCTTTCCTTTGTGTTAAAGATGGCAAAGGATCAGTTTTTCTAGGGAAATATTTCTTTGGTAGATTAAAAAAATTTTTTTTCTTGGGGCGCCTGGGTGGCTCAGTGGGTTAAAGCCTCTGCCTTCGGCTCAGGTCATGATCCCAGGCTCCTGGGAATCCCTGCTCAGCAGGGAGCCTGCTCCCACCTCTCTCTGCCTGCCCCTCTGCCTACTTGTCTGTCAAATAAATAAATAAAATCTTTAAAAAAATTTTTTTTTCTTGCAATAAAGCAATCAATAAAACCTGGGTCAAACTATTTACTCTCCTGTTTGCCTCCTCATTCCTTCCTTATAAAATAACTGACACCAATATCTGTCCTGGCATTATGGATGTTAGGAGCCTAGGAGCACCCAATATGTAGGAGCTGAAAAGAGTCAGATATCTACAGGGTTATTATGTAAATGAAAATGTGACTCTTCTGTAAGACTTCAAGGGGTAGGACTAGAATTGATGGGTGGAATTTACAGGGGTGCAATTTTCAAGTCAAGACAGGGGTGATGGTTCTGACCTAGAGAATTTCCAAAAATAGAACCAATTGCTTCATAGCTAATGAGTTGTTTTCCTGTCACTGGACAAGCTCAGGCATTGGACCGCCCTCGCCACATTGTTTGAAGCAAGGGTTCACATTTGGATGGGTGAGTGAACTATCACATCTCAGTGATCTGGTCACTTTAGCAAGTACGTATTTTCCCAAAGCATTATGTGTATATTAAAATTAACAGGTTTTTTTGATGGTACATAGATAAACAGTTTAAATTATAATAGTTATATTTAATTTGTTTTGGTGTGCCAAGTCAAAAATTTCTTTAAAAATAAAATTTATTTGGGACTTTCACTTCTCGTTATAGCAGACTAAATTGTAATATACCATTCTTGCCACCAAAATACCTAGAAAACCTGGAAAAATATTTTTAAAAGCCCTCTGAAGGTTCTACTTAAGATATGGTTGTGTAAATACTTCTACAGATAACAGATACAGGCTGGGAACAAGAGAATGGAAAAGTAGGCAGATTTTCAAGGGGAGTTGACATTTCAAGAAGAGAACAAGATAGGATGAGTTTTCTATCTTTTATAATTTTTAGCTTGAGAGTAGTCCTCTGTTGGTGTCACATGAAGCAGCAAAAGCTTACAGGGAGAAACAGACAATTCCCAGTGATAGCTTGAGATTTTAATATCCTTGTCTATGCAACTAGTAGAACTTTTAATAATCTAAATACCAGTGAAGGCAAAGGTGATACAATCAATCACATTTACCTAATTGCTATTTATAGAACACTACACCCAAAAAATGCAGAATACACATTCTTATCAAGTATATATGGTATGTTTACAAAGATAGTCTCTATGCTTGGTAATAAAACAAGCCTCAGGGCGCCTGGGTGGCTCAGTGGGTTAAAGCCTCTGCCTTCAGCTCAGGTCATGATCCCAGGGTCCTGGGATCGAGCCCCACATCGGGCTCTCTGCTCAGCGGGGAGCCTGCTTCTCTCTCTCTCTGCCTGCCTCTCTGCCTGCTTGTGATCTCTGACTGTGAAATAGATAAATAAAATCTTAAAAAAAAAACAAAAAAAAAACAAGCCTCATTAGTTGTAAAGAAAAAAATCATATAGAACATATTCCCCAACTTCAATGGATTAAACCTAAAAATCAATAAAAATAAGATATGTAAAAACCTCTAAATAATTAGAAATTAAGCAACACAACTTTAGCTCTTCTATAGGTCAAAGAGGAAATCACATGGGAAATTAGAAGATATTCTGATTTATGATAATGAAAATACAACATATCAAAATCTGTGGAATGTAGATTAAACAGTGCTTAGAGGGAAAGTTACAGCTTTAAATGTTTATATTAAAAAGAAGAAGGATCTAAAAATCAATGACCAAATGTTTCACTTTTGATATCTAGAAAGAGAAGAGCAAAATAAGCCAAAAACAAATAGGAAGAAGGAAATCATGAAGATAAAAAAAAAAGCAATGAAATAGAAATTAACAGAGCCAAAATTTGAAGAGATCAACAAAATTGGTTACTTCTTAGTTAGATCGGAAATGAAAGAGAAGAAAATAACCACTACTGGGAATGAAGAGGAACTGACTCTCAGATCCTACCAATGTTAAAAGGAGAACAGAAGACTATCATGAAAAATTTCATAGAACAATAAATTTGACAACTTAGAAGAAATAGACAAAATAACTGAGCTAACACATGGTCAAATAAAATAGCTGAATAGCTTTTTATCTATTAGAAAAATTGAATTTGTTATCATTAAATCTTTCCACCAATAAAACAATAGAAAAAGATGGTTTAAATTTAGGGAATAGTATCATACTTAAAACACTTCATAAGTCGTTATATATGGTCAGCGTAATGCTAATACTGAAGTTTGACAGGGACATTATTAAGAAAGGAAAGAAAGAAAGAAAGAGGAGAAAAGAAAATGTGCAAGAAATAAAGAAAAAATAAACAAAATTGTAGACCAGTATCTCTTATAAACATAAATGCAAAAATTCTTAACAAAACACATGGAATCCAGCAATATATATTATCACCAAGTAAGATTTATTCTAGTAATGCAAGGTCAGAGAATGAATTATATTGATTGATTGACTGATATATTGAATACATATATTATATATAGATTGATTTATATATTATATATGTCATATATTATATATATTATGAATGTTTTATATATATTATATAATATGTAAATCAATATATAAGTAAATCAATATAATTGATATATTAGATGTTATATATTTATTATATATTTATATCATATAATATTTATTATATATTTATATTATATTATTATAAACTATCTATTATATTATATATTTATATATTATTTAAAATATATTTATACATATTTTTATATATTTATATTATATAATATATATAAAATATATAATATATCTATAAGATATAAAGATATATTATAGATAATATATAAATATATATAAATTATATAATGTATATAAATATAGATATATTATATATAAATAAATTATAGATAATATATAAATATATATATAAATTATATATTAATTATATAATATATAAAATATATTATAGATATATTATTATATATTTATATTATATAAATATAATATTTAACATAGAAATATATGACATATAATATGTATTTACATTTAATATATAATTATATAATATATATTACTAAGTAATACATATTATATAATATGCATTATATATTATACAAAATATATATAATAAAGAAGAAAAATCCTAGTGTATTTTCAGTAGATTCAGGAAAAGCATATGACAATGCTAATTTAGTACTTACCCGTGATAAACACATACACATGTATTATTCTAGGATTTAACAAAACACGTAGAATCCAGCAATATATATTATGACCAAGAAGGATTTATTCTAGTAATGCAAGGTCAGATAATCAATTATATTGATTGATTTATATATTGTGTTTATATGTATGTATACATATATGGTTGATTTATATATTTTATATATATATGTATAATGTGTTTAAGAAAATTATCTGTAAAGCAATATTGAACTCTAGTTAATGAAATGTATCCTGATGTTTTTAGGGGAAGTGTCCTGATGGCCTTAATATATTTTAAAATGCTTTTTAAAAAAGCTGAATTGATGAATGGACAGAGGATAGATAGATGGAGACATAAAATAAGCCAATCGTGAAAAATGTAAATTATAGAATCTGGTCAATGGGTATGTGGCTGTTCACTGTAAAATACTTTAATGTTTTGTTTATGTCTGAAAATTCTCATACTAAAATATTGGAGGAAAAGAATATGTTTAAAGTAATTGGAAAGGTACCACAGCAGCATGAACACGAGGGGACAGGATCTCAGAGAAAAGGGAAACATAGAGAAATGATACTGATCTTTAGCTTCATTTTTCTCTTGAAGCAGATGCTGAGAGAATCAAAAACTGAGGTGAACTTTCAGTAATCTCTCCAGACTTCAGAGATAACAGTTGGAGTTCAAGAATCACTGAGAAGTGCTTTCAATTTTGATTGTTGAAAGGCTACTTCTTGGGATAGGGAGAAGCCAAAGATAGAACCACTTTCCCAATGACAGAAACCCAAGTTTCAATCAGCTCAAAATAGGACCTAACAGAAACAAAAAGAAAATCCTTACTGGAGTACATCATGCTTCAATTATTTGCATAACTGTCCTTATACAGACCAGGAAAGCTGTCCAAATTACTAGGAAACAAGAGAGAAAAATCAGACATTAGGAAGAAAATCCAAGGATATCAATATTTTAATGTTAGTGGACATAAATTTTAAAACAGATTATTATGTTAAAAATTAAAAGCAAGATGGGAAATATATAAAAGAATCAAATGTAAATACTAGAACTGAAAGACTACAACAGAAAGTTAAGAATGCGGTTTAAATATAAGGAAGAGGAGATTGGTGTACCAAAAAAGAGATCAGTAGAAAATATCCAATTAGAAAAGCAGAGTGAAAAAATCCTAAGAAATACATAAAAGAATGTAAGAGCATATGGTACACGAAGAGCTCAAATACACATATAACTGGTACCTGAGTAAGGAGAGGAAAAGAGAATGGCATAGAAGCAAATATCAGAAACCATAATGGGCAAGAATTTTCAAAAGTTGATTAAATACATCAAACCACATATTCAAGAAGTTTGGCACACCTGGAACAAGACAGAACAGAAAGAAAACTGCACTGCACATCACAAGAAATCTGCTGAAAACAAAGACAAAAACAAAAATATGAAAGTGTGTACCAGGGGAAGAAGATACGCTACCTTCAACTGCAGTAAGACTTACCAAAGACTTTTCAACAGAAACCATGGGAGTAAGAAGACAAGAAAACATCAAAGTATAGAAGAAAATAACCATTAATTTTGAATTCTTCATCCAAAAAAAATCCTTCAAAAGATGCAAAATAAGGTTATTTTCAGATAATTGAACTGAGATAATTTGTTACTGAAAGACCTGTACTGAAGGAAAATATTAAAGGGAGTTATTCTTACATTAGGAAAATAATTTCACATAAGAGTAAGGAAATGTAGGAAAGAAAATAACGGAAAGCAATGGAATGGTTAAATATGTGACAAGTGTGAATAGATACTAACTGTATGAACCATAAAATGTCTTACAGAATTAAATTCGTGATATTGAAAGCACAAAGAGCAGTAAGTTGTAAATAAGAAAAATATTCAAAGATCCTTGCATTCTTTGGGAAGTGGTAGTACTAATGTATATTCAACTTTAATAATACAAGGTTAACACATTGTAGTCTCTATGATAATCACAAAATGAGTAATGAAGGAAGGTTTATTCAAGATGTTAATGAGGGGGGGATACAAGTCCCAAAAAGGCCAGAAAATAGAGAAACATGTTGCAGGTGAGGCAAAACTAATAGTAAAGTAGTAGAGAATTGAACCTAGATACATATTATTTGCAAAGACTATTTATTAGCAAGAAATGACTATAAAATAAAATCTAAAAAAATACCATTTCAATAGAATAAAAACATATATATTAAGAATTAAACTAGTAGGGATGCCTGGGTGGCTCAGTGGGTTAAGCTGCTGCCTTCAGCTCAGGTCATGATCCCAGGGTCCTGGGATCTAGTCCCGCATCGGGCTCTCTGCTCAGCAGGGAGCTTGCTTCTCTCCTCTCTCTCTGTCTGCCTCTCTGACTACTTGTGTGATCTCTGTCAAATAAATAAATAAAATCTTTAAAAAAAAAGAATTAAACTAGTAAAAAATGTATAACATCTTTACATAGCAAAGTACAACATTATTGAGAGAAATTAAGAAGATTTACATGAAAAGATATGCCATGTTCATAGATTGGAAGACTTAATATTATAAAGATGTCAGTTCTCAAACTGGTTTATTTATTTGATATAATCCCAAATAAAGAATAGGAAAATGTGTGTGTGTGTGTGTGTGTGTGTGTGTGTAAATTGATGAGCTGATCCTCAAACTTATATTTTAAGTTTTTCTGAAAACCACCAAGTTGAGTCAAGTCAGTCTTGAAGAACAGCAAAGTCAGTGACTTATACTGCCTAATAACCTGAGTCATTATGAAGCTACACCAATCAAGACTATGTGGCATTTGCATAAGAACATAGTAATATGTTAATGGACCAGTATAAAGAATGCAGAAGCAGACCCAAAGTATATGGGCACTGATGGCACTGAAAGACAAGGAGATAATTAAAAAATAAATAAATAGTGTTGGATCATTGAGATATTCACATGGAAAAGTACACATCTTGCCTCTATTTCATACTAGAAACAAAAATCAATTACAGTTGTATTGTAAACCTAAACATGAAGGGTAAAATAATAAGTTATATAGAATATACCATGAAAAAATTTTCATGGCCCTAAGATAGGAAAAGATTTCTTTTTTTCTAAATTTTATTTTTTAAATAATTTTTTAATTTTTTATAAACATATAATGTAACCCCCCCCACCCTCTCCCGGCACCCCTTCCCCCACCCCCTTCAGTTTGTTTTATGCATTAAGAGTCCCTTTTGGTTTGTCTCCCTCCCGATCCCATCTTGTTTCATTTATTCTAGGAAAAGATTTCTTAAGACATAAAGAAAACATTAATCATAAAAGGAGAGATGGATAAATTGGACTATATTAAACTTAATGTTTCTCTAAAGAAACCATTAAAGAGTAAAAGGACAAGTCAGAATTAGAGAAGAAATTTACAATACATATTAAGAACAAAGGACTTGTGTCCAGAACATATAAATAACTACTACAAATAAATTAGAAAAAATAAGAAAATACAATAGAAAAATGGGTGAAGGCTTGAATTTGAAAACACTTCATTGAATAGAATATCTAAATGCAAAGGTGCATGAGTGTGGTACATAAACCATGAATCTTGGAACACTTAAAAAATAAAATAAAATTTAAAAATTAATTAAAGTATAAAAAAATAAAAAATAAATGCAAAGGTGTACAACCTCATTGCTCAAAACGGGAATACAAATGAAAAGCACAATGCAATACTACTGCATTCACACCAGAATGGCTAAAAATAATTAAAAAAAAAACAAACAAGCCTCTGACAATAGCAAATATTGGTAAAGATGTAAAGCAACCAGAACTGTCATATACCACTAGTGTGAATATAAACTGGTATAATTATTTTTTTTATAAAAGCTTTTTTTTTTTAAAGATTTTTATTTATTTATTTGTCAGAGAGAGCGAGCACAGGCAGACAGAGTGGCAGGCAGAGGCAGAGGGAGAAGCAGGCTCCCTGCGGAGCAAGGAGCCCGATGTGGGACTCGATCCCAGGATGCTGGGATCATGACCTGAGCCGAAGGCAGCCGCTTAACCAACTGAGCCACCCAGGCGTCCCTAAACTGGTACAATTATTTTAGAAAACTGTTTTATCACTATGTATTAGAGGTGAACACATACTTAACTTTGGCCCAGCAATTCCACTACAAAATACATACTCAGTAGAAATATGTCGTGCTTCTGTACCAAAAACAATGTGCAAAATGTTTGCATTGCAATATTTTAGAGACAATGAAAATGCCCCTCACCTGTGGAATGAATAAATTGTAGTTTATTCATACAATAGAATACTCTATAGGAAATGAAAATTATAAATTATTGCTGCATACAACAAATATAGATAAATCTGACTTCCAAAGTATTGAAAAAGGGCAGACAAAAAAGTCTTACATAATATCATAATTTCATTTTTAATGAGTTGCTAAAAGATGGGACGCCTGGGTGGCTCAGTCAGTTAAGCATTTGCCTTCAGCTCAGGTCATGATCCCAGAGTCCTGGGATCGAGTCCCACATCGGGCTCCCTGCTCAGCATGGAACCTGCTTCTCCCTCTGCCTGCTGCTCCCCTGCTTGTGCCCTCTTACTCTCTATCTCTCTCTCTGACAACTAAATAAATAACATCTTTAAAAAAATCACTTGCTAAAAGAAGCCAAACTAAGTTGTGGTTTCTGAAGTTAAGATAGTGATTACTTTTGAGGATAAAAGTTTAGTGTTTAAGAAAGAGGCAGACGGGACACCTGGGCTCGGTTGAGCGGCTGCCTTCGGCTCGGGTCATGATCCCAGAGTCCTGGGATCGAGTCCCACATCGGGCTCCTTGCTCGGCAGGGAGCCTGCTTCTCCCTCTGTCTCTGCCTGCCTCTCTGTCTGCCTGTGCTCGCTTTCTCTCTCTTTCTCTCTAACAAATAAATAAATAAAATCTTAAAAAAAAAAAAAAAGAAAGAGGCAGAATGAGATCTTCTAGAGTACTGGTGATCATTTCTTGATTTGGATGATGGTTACACAGTGTTTACTTTTCAAAAAATTATATTTTACATAAACTTATATAAATATATTTATATAAATATATTTATATGTTATAAATATATTTATAATATTAATAAACTTATATTTATATATTATGATTGGGGAACTACTTCACATGAATTTATACTTCAATATTTTTGTAAAAAAAGAAAACATCTAAGTAAAATAAATTAATTAAGCAATTTAAAGAAAAATATTGTTTACAATAGTTTTATTGATATGCCTATATGGGGAAAATATTATATGGTTAGCAAAAGATAGATGTTTGGAAAATATTGAGCCTGTAGCAACTTATGTTCTACATTTCTCGTTTTTGGGGTGTCTTTTTGTGTCTCTTTAGTCTGGGGACAAAGGCAGAGGCAGTTTGTCCCGACTTTACGTATTTCCTACCCTTCAGCTTTCTGCTGTCTATAGGGCTGTGTCACACTAGAGAGCATCTTGTCTGATCTCTTGAACCTCACAAACAAAGGTACCAAATAACAGGGGAAGTTCCAAATGATGTAGCATGTCTCCAAGTGTAATTTAGCATGCTGCTTCTGTGAAATCCCTTCACCAGTACCCCCTTGGATGACTCTATCCTAAAAATGGGCTCCTATAGGTGAAAAGTATAGGATAATTAAAAAGAAAAAAGAAAGGAAAAGAAAAAAAGAAAGGACGAAAAGAAAAAAGAAGATGAATAGGAAAGTAAGGGCTGTAGAACCAAACTTGTTTTGAACCCCAACATTTTAGCCACTTTCTGGCTGGAGAACTTGGGCAAGATCACTAACGTGAGGTTGCTTCTCTGAGCCAATGTTTCCTCATCTGTAAAATGAGCTGTTGTGAAAATTAAATAGGATAACAGATGGGAGGCCCTTGGTACTGCACCTAAAATAGAGACCCCACAAAATTTTCGGGTCTGCATTGCCTCAGCATTCAACTGCTTCAAGAGTGGGATCAAGGGGGAGGAAGTGATCTCAAGGTATTCTGCATCTCAGACACAGGATATAATCATTGATCACACACCAGACAGTCTACTTTAACATGTGAGAGGGAGGGCAAGGTTAACCCTCCTGAGAATATCTGTAATAGATCCCTCACGGGGCCTGTACTTGAAGAATGTTGGTTGAACTAAACTCTTACAAAGTCATGGTCTCCCGAAGGCCTCTGTCAAAAAGTGTAAATTGAGAAACACGGCTCATTCATGCTCATTAGCACTCATCAGTTTATCTGATCAAATGGATCAGGTTAGGAAGGCACATTCCACTGGAAAGAAGCAGTTAGCCCTATTAGTAGGGGCAGCCTGGTTGGTGTACCCCTACATGCCCAAGTGAATAGGAGAGAGAGTTCTGTCTAATGGCCAAAAACAAATTCTGGGGACTCCTTGGGTGGCTCAGTTGGTTGAGTTTCTGCCTTCAGCTCAGGTCATGATCCCAGGATCCTGGGATCGAGTCCCTCATCCTGCTGAGCAGGGAGCCTGCTTCTCCCTCTGCCCCTTCTCTGCTCATGCTCTCTCTCTCTCTCTGAGAAGTAAATAAAGTCTTAAAAAAAAACCCACAAATTCTGGAGCCACTCTGTTTAGATTCAAATCCCTTCATACCTCTAAATTTAGAAAAATCACAACAATTTTCTGTACCTCAGTTTTCCCGTCTTTATTATGGAGATGATGGCTGAATAGAAGGAATGATGGGGAGCAGGGTATGAGGACCATTCTAAGGAATGTCTACAAGAGCCATTTTCTTCTATTTCAGGCTCCTTACTTGCATTGCCCTTTCATAAAATTACGTAAAGTCTTGTTTTGCCCAAATCAGTTGCACCATTAATACCTGTATCCTTATCTGATATGCCAATTAGGGTTTAGAAAAGTGACCCAGCATAATGGAAAGTACACTGGATTAGGAATGTCTTAAACTGGTCTCCATCATGGATATACCACATAATACTCATTAAGCCACTTTCGCCCTGAGAGATTCACTTTTATCTGCAAGATGAGGGGCTGCACTAGACAATTTATAAATTCACTCCCAGTGATAACATTTTATAGTCCTTTTCAATTTGTTGCAGGCTCTGAGCTGATGGAAGTGTGTGGCACATGCTGTGACAGGTGATATTGCCAGGCGACTTCATGAGACATCTTTTCCATTCCTTATCCTGTGGGCTTGAGTGGATAACTGGAGTTTTCTGTTCCCCTTGATAGATAAAATGGAAAATTTCTATGTATCTATGTATGGGGTAATAGATTCTAAATCTCTTTGCGGCCTCTATGGGAGAAAAAGGCAAAGAGACAAAAAGTAATTACTCAGTAAATTCTTTTTTTTTTTTTTTTACCCAGTAAATTCTTAAATTCAAATTTCTGACTTCCCTAAAATATACATTAACTTCTTTTTTTTAATACATTAACTTCTTAAATGAATTAGCACTTATAATCCTTGACAATTATTTATAATATTTGAGATATCATGAAAATGTATCAGACACTGAAAACAGGCAGATATTATTGTTTTCAAAACAGAAGACAAAGATGACTTCAGGACCCTATAGATTAAATTGAACATTCTGAAATGAGTCTTGTGTAGGCAGCGTGTAGATGGTTCTTGTTTTTTTAATACATTCTGACACCCTATGTTTTTTTTTCTCTTTTTTAAACATTTAAATTCAATTAGTCAACATATAGTACATCATTAGTTTCATATGTAGAATTCAGTAACTCATCACTTGCATATAACACCCAGTGCTCATGACATCACTTGCTCTCCTTAATGCCCATTACCCAATTACCTCATCCCCCACCCACCTCTCCTCCAGCAACCCTCAGTTTGTTTCCTATAGTTAAGAGTCTCTCATGGTTTTTCTCTCTGATGACTTCCCATTCAGGTTTTCCTCCCTTCCTCCATGATCCTCTGCATGTTTCTTATATTCCACATACAAATGAAACCATATGATACTTGTCTTTCTGATTGACTTATTTTGCTCAGCATAATGCCCTCCAGTTCCATCCATGTCAATGTCAATGATAAGTATTCGCCCTTTCTGATGGCTCAGTAATATTCCATTGTATATATGAACCACATCTTCTTTATCCATCCATCTGTCAATGGACATCTTGGCTCTTTCCACAATTTGGCATGTGGACGTTGCTGCTATGAACATTGGGGTGCAGGTGCCCCTTCAGATCACTACATTTATATCTTTGGAGTAAATACCTAGTACTGCAACTACTGGTCATAGGGTAGCTCTATTTTTAGAGCTTTCCAGAGTGGCTGTACCAACATGCATTCCCACCAACAGTGTAAGAGGGTTCCACTTTCTCTGCATCCTCTTCAACATCTGTTGTTTCCTGACTTGTTAATTTTAGCCATTCTGACTGGTGTGAGGTTGTATCTCATTGTGGTTTTGATTTGTATTTCCCTGATGCTGAGTGATGTGGAAGGATACTCTATGTCTTTTGATTGGAATGTTTAGTCCATTTAGAAGAGATGATTAAATAGCTGGTTTTGAGTTTTTAGACTGGAAGGTGATAGTCTCTAGGATCTAGGAAGGATTCATTGAAAATTAGTTTCAGCAGCTAGACTAGTCAGCAGGGAATCAGGCAGTCTCAGTGGGTTGAGGTCAACCTGTAGTCAGGTCCCAAGAGGCATGAACAGAGAGCTGTGTCTGTGTTCCATACTTTTCGTCAATGACTTGGAAGAAGATGAGTTCAAACTTTGCATAAAAATAGAACTACTCTATGATCTAGCAATTATACTAGTAAGTGTTTACCCAAAGGATACAAATACACTGATTTAAAGGAGTACATGCACCCCAGTGCTTATAACAGCATTATCTATAATAGCTAAACTATGGAAAGAGCCCAATGTCCACCAACTGATGAATGAATAAAGATAATGAAATATCACTCAGCCATCAAAAAGAATGAAATCTTGCCATTTGAAAGGATGTGGATGGAGCTAGAGTGTATTATGCTAAGTGAAATAAGTCAGCCAGAGAAAGACAAATGCCATATGATTTCACTCATATGTGGAATTTAGGAAACAAAACAGATGAATGTGTGGGAAGGAGAAAAAAAAAGAGAAGGAGAGAGGGGGAGGCAAACCATAAGAGACTCTTCATGATAGGGAACAAACTGAGGGTTGATGGTGGAGATGGGAGAGATATGGGCTCGATGGGTGATGGGTATTAAGAAGAGCACTTGTTAAAATAAGCACTGGTGTTATATGTAAGCAAGGAATCACTAAATTCTACTCATGAAACAAACAAACAAACAAACAAAAGAATTCCAACTTTCCAAATATATCAGTTACTTCAATTTTGGAAATATTTGTTAATTCGGATAAATGGCAGAAATAACATTCAAAAGAATTTTGAAACTTAAAATTTTGGGTAAAAACTAGCAATATGAAATTAAAAGTGAAAGAAAAGGACAAAAAATTCAAGACCTGCATCTATATGCAACAGCAGTTCTGCCAGATCAGGAGTTGGGTGATCTGGCTTGACACTGAGTAGTTCACATGGAAAAGAGCAGGAGGTTCAGTCTACTGGACATAGTAGACTGTGTCCTATATGTAGTATAGAACAAAAAGTAGACTGTGTTTTATATGACCAGAACCAAGATGTATCCATTGACCTTTAGATTCCTCAGAGGGCCCAATCCCAGGGACACCTGTCAGACCTTTGGATGTGTAGGGTAAGTTGGACTATCACAGGCCCTTGGCACCCAAAGTCCCTTACAAACAGTTTAGTTGATTGTCCTGAGTCCCAGTGCATTTTCTCCTTGTGTCTTCTAGCTCTGAGTGTAAGTTATTTCCTTTTATCTCCACTGGATAGTTTATCTTGTGCATGGTTATGTCCAGAGCACCAGCCCATTAGGATGGCAAATAAACTCCCCTGAAATCTCTCCAATTTATTGAATAGTTCCTTTTAAAAGCATTCCTAGCAGCAACTCAAAAGAGCTTTTGGAGGCAAGGTGCCTGATCACTCAGAGAATGCATGCAAGGGTATTTTTCATGCCCACAAGATGAAGCTGTGTTCCTGCAGGATGTTGTAGTCTGGAGTCCGATAGCATCAAGAAGGGAGAATCACAGTTTATCAAGTAAGTGAGAAAGGCTGATGGTTAGGAGCTGAGCTATGCAGGTCAATTCTGGGTACAGGGACAAATCCCTGCTCAAGGACTTATCACTGTGTGACCTTGGGCAAGTCGCTGAGCTTTTCCATGCTTCTCTTTTCTTGTCTGAAAAATGGAGAGCATGATGATAACAGTACATACTTAATAGGGGTGCAATGAGTATTCAATGAGCTACTATGTTAAAGAGCTTGGAAATGGCTATGTGATCTTGGGCAAATTGCTTGATGTTTCTGAGCTCTGGTTTTCTCAGCTCTTAAGTGAGGTTGATATTACCCACTTACCATGAATATTACCCACAGCCATGAAACTCAAGTAGGACTATGTACAACATCCTTTTCATAGTGTGTGACCCCTGGTGGGAGTGTTAACCTTGACAAACATTAACCAGAGGGAATACAATTTCTGTAGTCCTTTGACACATAACCTATTCCAAAATGAGGATCCTGGTCTGTTGCTAAGAAACAAAAATGTCATCATGCCCATACAGAATAGTGATGGCCCTTCTGGTATCCATTAGCTGAGAATATTCACAATGACAGAGGGGTACAAATTCAACAACAGTTCTTTTAAATTGATGTTTATTTTTATAATCTTAGCATGTACATCCACCTGAAAAATGGTAGCACATGTATGTACAGGACACATGTGTATTACAGTGACCCATTCTGCTGACCCAGGAAGACTGCAAATTCAGCAGTGTGGGGACATACTTCCATGTGTGCTTAGATGTGGCCGGGGTGTGCTCTACCCCTGCAGCTCTGGAAAACTCAGGCCATGGTGGGCTCTGCAGGAGGTGTCCCCTCGTTCTTGGATACTCATGCCACTGCTTCAATTTGCATCAGGGATTTTTCCTCTCCCCTCCCTTTCCTTACAAAATGCCCCCCTCCCCAAGCACTCTTGCCCTCCTACCATGGAGTGATGAATTGGTCATGGGTTTTGGCATGGCAATGACCTGCCCCTTGCTGCCTGCAATTCCTGTCACCTGCTTCTTGACCTATACAATTGAGATTTTACTATTGCCTTCCTTTCAAAAATAAGTAATATAATATATGTCACATTCCAACATCATGGCTGACAGTCAGCAGTGGCTACCTGCCATCCTTGTTTCCTTTCCTCCTCCTTATTGACATTCTATCTACCTATAATGCCCAACCCAGTCCACTGTAGATAAGAGGTAATTAATAAATGTTTAGGTGATTAATGGATTGCCTGTCAGTTCTATGTCTTTTCTTATTGTTTGGGTGATTGGTTATTTTAAGTGATTGAGATGAGATAATAGGATATGATTAGAATAAAACATTCTCATATTTAAATAAACCTTAACCCAAGGAATAATTACTGTAGAAATTTCAGAGGCTCATATAGGTCAGTGATCTACATATTTGGACCCAGCATCTTGGTGAGTCATCACAACACGTACATCATGGCAGGCTTTACCTGAGGACAAGTGGTCATACAGGTGTGGCTCTTCTTCTGTGGTCAGTCCCCTTAGTCCATAGCTTCAATAAAGTGTATGTTATATGGCATTTTATTTCACCTACTTGTAGCTGCATGGTCTCTATCAGACAGCAGGAAACTTCTCTGGACTGGGTCATATTCACCTTTGCACCACCAGTGTCTATGATTAGTTTGACATATGCAAGGTGCTTGACAAATGTTGAATGCAGGAATGAAAAACTAAAAGAGAAAAGCCAAATCATATGGCCCTCTTAAAACAGGAAAGTGTCCTATTCTTCTTTCCGCAGAAGGGAGGCTTTCATTCCCCGTGGTGGTGAAGCCTCATCTGACCCAGTGGGAAGGAGCCACCTTGACTCACCTCAGACAAAATGTCTCCAGCACTATTTTCAGGACTTGGCCTTGACATTTAGAATTGGACACACCAGGCAGCCAGCAGAAGGCACACATTTCTCTTCCAAAAATACTATACTGGGAAAGAGGAAATATATCTTACTTTTCTAAGAAGTAATTTAATTATCCAACAGCTAACATGACCGTGGAGACTCCCCACACAGCTTTTGGAAGACTCTGATCTCATTCCTTTCTTCCTTCAGCATGGCTTTGGTTCAAGTACAATGTGAACCAATGGAGCTGTGCCTGGAGGCTTTACAAAGAAGGTGCTTACCTTCTCTGGCCAATGACCTTCCCCCAAATCTGACCTCTTTGGCATTTGCCTCTTCTGAGAGGTTAAAAGAACATTGTCCAGAGTCTTGGGGGGACATTCCATTCCTTAACAACACTCACCTCTGACTTCCTCACAGAGGAAACACTGGAATATGGCCCAAAGCATTGTAGTATCTTCCTAAACAGGCTCCCTATCTGCATTTCTCCCCATTCTGGGCATTCTCCCTGCTGCCACGTCAGTAATAGCTCCAAAAAAGCAGAGATTCATGCAGAATATTCTGCCTTGTGCAAGCCACAACTTTATTGTTGAGCCTACAGAATAAAACTGGGATCCATCCATACATGCCCAGTCCTTTATCTTCAGGGTCTTTTCTGTCTTACACATTTTCTGTCTTATTGCCTAACCTCTCCCCATGAGAAACCATCTGATACATCCAACTCTTTCAATAGGAACTTGTGAATCGCCTGTTCCCTCTGCCTGGAATTACCTTTACATATTCAATCTCTACTGGAGTAAGAAAGAGAGCCTGGAGTTGTGGGGAGTTCCCCACTCCTTAGGGGAGCTCAATCCAGCAAACTTACACAAAGGACCTACTCTGGCCAGAAGACTCATTCAATCTGTTGGTTCTTTACAAAAACTGAAACTTTTTTTTTCTTGTGAGTAACCTTAAGATATCTGATTTATTATGAGTATAGGGAGCTGCCCTCCTATTCGTGGGCTGAATTGGGCATCCCTCAATTTCATATGTCGAAGCCCCAACTTCCAGGACCTCAGAATGTGACTGCATTTGGAAATAGGGCCTTTAAGAAGTGATTAAGTTACAATGAGGCAACTAGGGTGGGCCCCAGTCCAGTCTGACCAGTGTCCCTCTAAGAAGAGGAAATTTGGATGCACAAAGAGACACCAGGGTTGCATGCATATAAAGGAAAGGTCATGTGAGGACACAGTGAGAAAGTAGCCATCTGCAAGCCAAGTAGAGAGGCCTCAGGAAAAACCAAACCTGCTGACACCTGCCGCTTAGACATGTAGCTTCCAGAACTAGGAGAAAAAAAAATTTCTGTTGTTTAAACCATCAACTCTGTGATATTTTCTTATGGAAGCTCCAGCAGACTCATGCTTGCAACAAGAAGAATTTTCTTATTCATCTTTGAGTTCTTTAAATTCTTAGTACTTAGAGCTTCTTGGAAAATAGAAGATAGTAAATGTACATCAAATGACAGGAAAAATCTAGAGTTGCCATCATCCAAGAGGAACTGGATATAGGCACCCCGTTCTGAGGGAGAAGGATGCACCCAGCCCCAGAGAGATCTGGGGAATTTGCAGGAGTTTAGGGCATTAATAAAAATGTTAGTGGACTTAGGCTCTGCCATTCACTCCCACATCACCAGTCAGGCTCGTGCTCAGCCACCCTCTGAAGATATCTCTTCCCTCCTAAAGGCCTTCACATCACTTTGGGTGATGTTTCAAGATTCTTCACTTAGCTTTCGTTTATTATAAGGAAATAAGAGTAGGTCTCCTTTTTTTCCATGTCAAAATTTATTAGTATAACCTCCACCCCACATATTGCCTTTCACCTCTTAAAAATAGGACATTCCTCTTTAGTGAAATAACATGCCAGCAACAAAGACAAATGGAGAGCAGCAAGAAAAAGAACTAGGGAGGCTGTGAATCGCTTTCTTTCTTCCCCATACAAATATAGCAAGAGAATATCCAAATGCATAATAGTGCTTTGGGGAAAGATCTCAGCCCATTTATAGGGGAATAGTGAGGACTCTGTTTTTTACTGAGCCAACTTCTACTGGAGGGAAAATTGATGTTGGAGCCAAGTTATACCCAGAGTGACCTTTTCCCTCTATTTTTCCTCAAACTACATCTCCAGATTCTTTTCTGGGATTAAATTTCCTGGGTTGTCCTACCTGTTGCATTGTTCCTTTTCCTCTGTGTGCTTACTCCATTCAC
The DNA here is from genome assembly GCA_003697995.1 of Taxidea taxus jeffersonii. Lineage (NCBI taxonomy): Eukaryota > Metazoa > Chordata > Mammalia > Carnivora > Mustelidae > Taxidea > Taxidea taxus. Next base: position 238,410 of record ML103953.1, read on the forward strand.
TTGGGCAGTTTGTGAGCTTCTCCAATTTATAATTGTTGGTATGCATTTTTAAAAATCATGTTCATAAAGCTTTTGCTTCAAAGTGTGACTGCCTGGTTTATGTCTTAGCCCATTTGCTCTGCAAATGTTCGCTTACTATCTGAAACAACAGATGAGATTAAGTTTGTCTCCCTATCCCCACCCTAATGCATAAACACACACACACACACACACACACACACACACACACACACACACACA
>ML103953.1:238659-254962 GCA_003697995.1 Taxidea taxus jeffersonii
ACACACACACACACACACACACACACACACACACACACACACACACACACTTTGTGTTAGTTGACTGGCTATTGCCCGCAGCTATAGAGATCTGACCTGGCTGAATGTGTAGCTCCAAGACGTAGGGGAAAACAGTGAATTGAGATGCTCCCAGAGAACTTAGAGAATAATTAGACACTGAAAAATGGAGACACAGAGAAACCAAAGCCAATCACCTGATCCTGCAGAGCCAGAATGGAAATGCCTCTTGATTTTTAGTTCTGTCCTAGGTCCAGATATCCTTTATGGCTGCCTGGTTCGGAAGACTATTTCACCAGCTTGCCCACTAATTCTGAAATCTATCTAATATACTTTCAAGAAAATTTACATGCAATTAGGGAGAGAGAAAATGGAGAGATGGGGTGGATTAGAGGGGCAATAGCAACAATAACTGGTTTTGTTGGGCAACTTTGCGGGGGATCCTCACAGACATCCCTCTTCCCTTTCTGCACACACATGCACACACAGAGGCACACATGCATGCATGCATGTGCATAAATAGTTCTCCGTTCTACATCCTTTCCTTTGAAGCCCACCAGCCTCAATGAGCTGTCAGAATTTCATCTGCCTAACAGGGTGCCTTGACCCACATTTGCCTTTAAACAGGGCCTCATGCCCTGGACTGCTAATTCTTCATAAGTCCTATTAGAACTGCCCAGTCTCAGCTCTTGTCATGTCAGTTGTACTTATTCCAGAAAAACATTTATTAGCCCAACACAATTAATGGTGGCATGTCAAGTATTGCCAGAAGGCCAATGGGGAAAAGATTATTTTAAGGGAAAGGGGCCTCCTTAGATTACACCACAAGTGTTCCCTGTTTTTTAAGCTGGCTCTACTTGATGCCTTGGGGCTATAGACAGCCTGCTGCAGAATTTCTACCTTGATAAGAGTTTGGAGAAAGGCCTGATTAAACTTCAGTCTTTAATATGGTAAAGGGAATATCTCAACTACTTTGAAAAACATGTTCTCTTATGGCTCTATGCAATTCTAATGTTTAAATATGGGTCAATCTGATCATTTCATATTCAGTTAGTAACTCATTTCTATTCTGATCTCCAGTTTTTCATTGTGCAACTCTGTAAGGGAGCAACACGGTGTCTCCTCTTCTCCTTCAGGGTGTGGAGACTAATGATCTCAACCCCACAGAAGCCCTCCAGAGTTGGAGACAGCTGGTCCTCTAAAGTAAATTGGACAGTACAGCTGATGAATGAGGCAGTGTTAATTAATGCACCTAGAATAAATGGCTTATGGTAATTCCTTCATTCGGCATATATTTACTCATAAAACAGCTTTGTTTTGATTTTCTCAAGGAGACTCTGACATCTCCTTGGAGGTACAGAAAAGTCAAAATCTGTTATTTTCAGAAATAAAAGGCTAGAGAAGAAAGAATAAAATTTAGGCTCCCAGTTTGAAGTCCCCAAGCCAGAGCATGCCATATGTGATAAAACATAGGTATTAATAGTCCATTTCTCCTTCTCATCGCTTTCTCATGTGGGCCCAGGAAGCCCTGGCTAATGCAGTGATTCCTCCAATACTTCCAAATATTAGTATTTATCCCAAGGATTTGTATAAAATGTATTTTTAAAAATTTAGCATCATGAAGAATTGTAAGGAGAAAGGATTTGATATGCTAAGGAGGCTCTTCCCACTCCAGCAATGTGGGAACCACTGATTTTTTTTTTTTAAAGCTCACATTTCAGAATTAGTAAGAAAGACAGGTGTTTCAGTTTTCTCATTTGACCAAATTAGCTAGCTCACTTCTCTAAGCCCTGCTCTCTTCATCAATGAAGTGGGGATAACTATACCTACCTTAAAGAGTTGTGTGTGCATATGTGAGTTTTGGGTTAAAAAAAGAAGATGCCTATGGAGTGATCATCACAGTAGGTGGAACACAGTAGGTTTTCAATAACTATTAACCCCTGTGTCTTTCAAGTTTCAACCCTGAGAACTGAATGAAGCCACATTCACTTCTCCTTCTTTGCATCACATCTGCCTTTTCAGCTCTGAAGTTTCTTCCTTCCTCATGGACCTGAAGTGTGGGTGAGACAGAATTATAGGAGTCCCCAGTCCTCATCCTGTGGCCCACTTGACACCCTTGTCAACTCAGAGGGCTCCATGGAAGAGATTCCTGTCTCAATTACCTTATTTCTCTCTCTCTCTCCACACACACACACGCACTTATATGCACACATATATGCAGTCACCCCGGGATGGGTTCACAAAGACCTTTTCAGATATTCCTATGTGGTCTCTAGCTTGCTGTGAATAACTGATCAGGGTCAGCTGAACCTCAAGGTATGTTTCAGATTCACTTCCATAGCCTTATGTAATTAAAATATGGTTGTGAAGGGGCATTTAGGGGGCTCAGTTGGTTGAGGATCCCACTCTTGATTTTGGCTCAGGTCATGATCTCAGGTTCATGAGATTGAGCCCCGCATCGGGTTCTGCACTGAATGTGGAGTTGGCTTGAGATTCTCTCTTTCCCTCTCCTTTTGCCCCTCTTCTGCCCCACTCTCTCTCTTTGTGTCTCAAGGAAAAAAAATATGGTTGTGGATATATAAAAAATGAAGTAAAGAATCAGTGCACTTCCTTGCATCAAATGGCACAAGAGCCCTTAGTTGAGAAGTGATCTCTATGAAGGAGAGACCCAGACCTGTTCTCTACATTGCTGAACTTCTCTGCTTCATACTTAATCACAACTCAGAGAAAACCCAGGAGGACTGCATAATCTAGCCAAGGGCAACTGTGTGCTAAACTCAGAAATCTCCTCCCAGTATCCAGCAATTTCCCAGGCTCTCCAGTGAGGGCCTGCTTGGTTCTCACTAATTTAATCAGGCATGCAAAGGAAACAGAGGAGTTGCATTTGGCTCTGGGGAATTTTCATTATGCTGTGTTATTAGAAGGGAATACTACCTTATGGAATAATATCAGGGAGAGGCTCATGTAACATCAGACCTTGGAGACAATCCAGTTCAACCCCAGACTTTAAAGAACAGGAAACCAAGGCTCAGAGCAGGAAAGTGCCTTGCTCAGAGTGACAGATCTCAAGCAACAACCTGCGTTTCTAGGTCATGTTGCTGCCTTATCTGTTTCATTCTGGCATAACAATTCTGTGGTCTTTGGAATCCAATATGCAGACATTTGTATTCATCACTTATTTTTAAACACTGGGGATTCTCCTTATTACTCTTGTTTCAGCTACTACTGCTTGAAGGAAGGACACATTGAAAAACTGGGACGAGTGAATAGTGAGTTAATGCTGCTCTCAGCCTGCTGTCTGGCTACCTGCACTGGCCTAAATGAACTATACAGCGGAGAGTTATTGGCTTCATCTGGTGCCGGGCAAATTGTGTTCCTTCTCCCAGTACCTAGGAAAGCAGGCAGTCCCTCCTTTCTCATCCTCACAATGCCTTCTGTATAGTAGGGGCTCGGTGACATCTTGCCAAAAACGAAAGAATGGATCAATGAGCAAGTGAATGAAGTGGATTCCATCTGTTGGAATTCCACTCTCTCTACCTTACTCGCTGGAGTCCTTGTTCTTTTTTCTGCAGTGCCTAGAATCACAAATTTTTAGAACTGGAATGGTAAGTCTAGATTACCAGATCCAACCCACTCACTTTTCAGAATGGCATTTGGGGAGAGTAAATTCTTGGGCAAGGCTCACAAAGGGGCTGTCAGGACAGAGACTGGATTCCAGGTTTTGTGACTCCTGGTCTAGGAGCTAACTTTTTCTTATCACTCTATTCCTTCTCATGTCCTCTCCTAGAACATCCCATACCTTGGCTCTTAACCTGGAAAATGTGTTCCAAGAGCCACCTTAAAAGCTCATGATATGGGGCCCCTGGGTGGCTCAGTGGGTTAAAGCCTCTGCTCAGCGGGGAGCCTGCTTCCCCTCCTTCTCTCTCTGCCTGCCACTCTGCCTGCTTGTGATCTCTTTCTGTCAAATAAACAAATAAAATTCTTAAAAAAAAAGTTCACTATATGATGTGTTCCAGCGTTGTATTCTCATTAAGAAACAGCCCACATAGCTGGAATAATGGCAAGTGTGGAAAGCATAGCTAATCCCCTCTACTGAAAGATGAACTTCCACTTTCCTTCTAATTATAAGGACCAGTCTAGCTCAGCTGAGACTGATTTGTAAAAAATGATGCTCCCCCAGTCTCCCTGAGGGCTGAGGCTGAGGAACGGGTCGACAAGCGTCTTCATCATTCCTCCCCATGGCACACTCTAGTTTATTCTTCTCTCATATGATGATCACAGATCTTTGAGGTTGGTTGGAGTAATATAATACCCATTCTTAAGGACATGGACGTGGAAACTCAGAAATTATAGTGATTTGGCTAAGATCTTGCAAATACTATAACAGAGTGAGGACTTGGGTGCCTGGTGGCAGAATCAGGGTGAGATATTGAAGTGGGTGGATATTCCTTAGTCTCCGAGGCTGACCTCAGAGAGAACAACCGTTACTTTCCACATCACATTCGGTGGCACCACAGTTTAAGAGAGAGAATTAGATTGACAGAATTGTGAATCTCAGTACCGAAGTTTTCAGTTTTCACCCTAAGACGCCCAGTGAGAGCTGTGTAAGTTAGGCCATTTGTTAATAACAAGACAACTTGAAAATACGGTCTCGTTAAATAAGAAATTTTCCTCTATTTCATAATTGTCTGAGGTGAATGGCTCAGACTGGCAAGGAAGGTTTGCTCCTTGAGGTCATATAAGGACTTGAGTTTCCCTTGTATTATGGCTATGCGGTTGCCTAGGATGTTGTCTGCCTTTGTGTGATAGAAACTGGGTCTTAACCAAGTCTCTCTTCCAGGCTGTGGGAAAGGGAACGAAAAGAAGTGTGGACAAGACTTTGCCTTTAAGCAAGTGACGTGGAATTTACTTATGCCGTTTTTCTTATTGATAAGAACTTATGTCATGAGGCTACTTCCATCTGTAAAATCCTGAGAAAAATAGTTTGTAAATGAGTAAATGAGTGGGTATGTGTGCAGTTAATTTTGTGCATGTGTGTGTGTTGGGGTGTGGCTCTATTACTAGAAGAAAGATGGTAAAGTAGATACCAGGGACAGTTAGCAGTCCCTAGCTATGTGGCTGAAAAATCAGGTACCTCTCTGAGACTTACTGATAATAAGAAAACTAAGAATAGTGAACTTTTATTGAGTACTCACTGAAGGCCAAAGACTAGGCTAAGTAGTTTACGTATGTTGTCTTATTTAATGTCCAGAAGAACCCTGTGCCTACTAGGAAAATAACCACTCACCGCTGTTCTTCAACCTTTAATTATGCTTGCTGTAAAAGCAATCCAAGGTGGCATTTGCAGACAGTTTATTCATTCATTCACAAAGCATAGAGCACTTTCTAGGTAGCAAGTTCTAGGCTTATCATTGCTTATCCGAGTAAAGTGGACATGGTGTCTGTCTGCAACGTGTTTATAAACTAAAGAAGGGGATGGACATTAACTACGTAAGAAAAGCAACAACTAAAAATTCCACAGCTACAAATTGTGGGTGGGAGGAGGTGTTCACTCTAGGCTGAGTGACCTGGAAGGCTTGGAAGAAGGAATATCTCAGCTGTGTTATGAAATATGGATGGAGGCATGACAAGAGTGGGGAGGAAGTCTCCAGGGAGAGGGAACAGCCATGTAAAGACCTTCAGGCAGGAGGGAAGTTGACCTTTTTAAGGACTGGGTAGGAGATCACCTTACCTGGAGCTTAGTGAGTGGGGAAGAACCAGTAGGAGATGAGGATGTTCTAGAAGGCCCAGAACAGGCCACACAAGGCCTCGAAGGCTGTGCTAAGGTATTGTATTTGGGATGTTTTCTGGAGTGAAAGCATTGATTTATCTTGTACTAAGATCCCTCTTGTTCATGTATGGAGGGTGGAGGGGAGAGAAGCAACATTGGGGAAAGGAGAAAGATTCAGAAGCTATTACAACAGTTCAGCAATGATGGAGGCTTAAGCCAGGGGATGGATAGTGGAGGTGGAGGTCATGTCTGCTGGGGGTGTATTTTGGGTTGAGTGATGGATTGGATTGGATATGGTGGGCAGGTGTGGCCCTGAGGGAAGTTAAGAAAGATGGACTTCCCTGGGTTTCTGGTTGAGGGACTTGATAGACGGCAAAGAGGGAGAGAGAGGACAGTTTAAGGTGATGAGCTGATGATAAGCAAGGTGGGCCCAGTATAGATTTTGGAACAAGTGTAGTGGCTAAGGGACTTCAGAATTGGGTTAGACCTATTCTGGGCAAGAGAGCTACATGTCCATCACACATGCACGTTGATAATTCATAAATGAGGGGCTCTGTGGGGCTTGAGTCGGTTCACCAGATCAGTCTGGGGTGCTGGGGGCAGAGCTTCTTGAACTGCACCTTCAAGGGTGATTCCTAAATCATGGGGAGAGTGATACTGTACCCCAGGGATCCAATGCTATAGAGAAAACAGGTTTTGAATTACTTTGTCTTCTGCTTTATCATAAAAGCTAGTGTGAAAAAAATTTTCTGTTCCATAATATATATGCATGTGTATATAATATATGTACATAATATGTACAGATATGATCTTGGAAATATTTATAAATATTTGACACATACATATCTTGTATGTGTCTATGTACATAGGGTGTGATGATATTAGTATTAAATTATAACTCAGATTACTTATCAGCAAGTGACATCATTAACCATCCAGGAAGAAGCATCTCATTTGCACCATGGTTTCCTATACTGCCTGGCATCAAGTCTGGAATTCCCAAACGGTATGTGCCCCCTTTTTGAGGAATATGATTGTCAATGAATGAAAATTAGAATAGAAATGAGTAGATCTGGCTCCAGGATCATCTTCAATCTCGGGTGAGATGGCTCTCCCTATCCCGGAAATGATGATAATACTGTCCATCTACCCAGCCTTCCATGCTCGACAGGCTCCAAATTGCCACCTACATCTGGCATTTCATTTTATTGGTCATTGGAGCAGGCATTGTCTGTCCTGACAAGAGGTGCTGTGCCTTTCTGCTCCTAAGCTGTCTGGTATGTGAAGAACAAATTAAGCTGAGCAGTAACAGCAGAACTATGATAATATGCTGTACTTCTGGAACTGACCCAGGGCACACACCACAGATAGACAGGCACACACCACAGACAGACAGACACACACACACAGCCTTCTTGTTTGAGGAGGAAGTACCTCCCCAGTCCTGGGCTCATTTCACAGAAGTGGGAGTGGGAGGCCTGGCTAGGAGGTGACCTTCATTAGCTCTGAACCTGCACTTCCTCCTCTTTCTTTCTCCCCTTAGAGATTTATTTATTCATTTAGTTTGGCGTAGTTAATGGGGACTCAGGTTGGGAATGGCGGGTGGCCAGTAGACTGCCGCGGATGGAGGATGTTATATATTGCTTCCTGAAAGGTGACATCTGGGGGCAGGCAGGGCGGGAGGAAGGGAGGGAGTGAGAAGGGAGGAGATGGGCGATGGAGGTCTGCTCTAATTGAATACCTAGTGCACAAGATGAATGATTCCCCCCAAGGGAGCAATTAGAAAAGAAGTAGCAGGAAGAAAGCAGAGGGAAAAGGCTGGATGAGGAAAGAGAAAAAGAGTCATAGAGAGACAAGGCCCTGTGGTGTCCAAATCTCAGAATAAGGCAGATAAACCAGGCAACCAAGGTGGGGATGAGGAGGGAGGATAGAGCCAGGGGCTGCCTCATATCCAAGGGCAGGCACACCAGAGTGGGGAAGCTGCTGGTGTGATTTGAGAGAAGCTATCTTGTCTCCCCTTTGCACCTCACATCTCCAGGTTTGATGTTGCCTGGAATTCATTATTTAGCTTCAGGGTTTTGACTCCCCTGAGGAAGGCAATATTTTAAGCTGTTGTCATTGTTTTACAAGTATGAATGAGCCCTCTGGTGGTGGTGGGGGGTGTACAATTTTAGGAGAAAGTTAACACCTAGGGTAGGGAGAAAGCAAGGAAAGGATAGGAGAGGAGGCGTAACGAAGAGTGATGGGACCCAGGATGCAGACATACCATTTTTCCTTCCTATCACCTGAATCCTAGTGCTCCACAGCTGAGCTGGAGGACTCAAGGCCTTGCTGCAGAAACACTGAGGAAGTGACACAGGAGGGGTGACAAGGAGGTGGAGAACAGGTGCAGCTGGCTGAGGGTAAGGAGGACAGGAGGGAGCATATGTAAATATTGGGAGGGCATAGATAGAAACCTGGTTCAGGGACAAGTAAGTGCCCAAAGCCAGAGGCTCTTAAGAAGAAGCTGATGGAAAAGAGTTTTCAGAAGGACTGTGGGTGGGTGACAGGCAAAATGTAAAGGACCTTAAACATACATGATGGAGCTTGGACTTGATTTTATAGATCACCAGTAAGAACCCCCAGAGCTCTCTGAGCATGGAGAAGGGAAGAGGAAGTTGTGAGGGAAGAAAATCAGCACCCTGACCTTCTCTTCATAGCACCCTGGGAAGGGAGGTTTCACCTCTGCTTTCTATGGATGAGATGCTGGGGACCCAACAGGCTGTACAACTTGCCCAAGAACCTTGCCCTGAAAAGCAGCAGAAGCTGAGATTTAGATCTAGGTCTATTTGACTCCCAGAGCTGTGCATTTCCATGACAACATGTTGGAGTGTCTTAGTAAGACTGAAATTTTCTGCCAATATGTCATGTTTTCTTAGTGAGTGTATTAGTCCTAGGGCTGCCAAAATGAATGATCACAGGCTCAGAGGCTTACGACAACAGAAATTTATTCTTTTTCAGTTCTGGAGGCCAGCAGCATGAAATCAAGCTTTCTTCTGAAGGCTGTAGAGGAGAATTCTTCCTTGCTTCCTTCATCTTCTGGCAGCTCCAGGCCTTTCTTAGTGTGGGGTAACTCCACTCCAGTCTCTGCCTCTGTCTTCACACAGCCACACCTATGTGTCTTGGCACCTTCTTGTCTCTTGTGAGGATCTTTTCATTGTAGTGAAGGTCGGTCTTAATCCAGAATGATCTTATTCTCAGATCTTCCACCTGATTACATCTGTAAAGACCCCCTTTCCAAATAAGTTCACACTCTCAGGTTCTGGGTGGCCATGTCTTTTGGGGGCTACTACTCAACCCACTGTGTGAGAATGGTGAGGACTATGGAGATCAGGGCTCTGGGATATGCTTTTTCCCTTTCAGTCCCAGAATCAATAGCGGCGTGGGTATTGCTTCCTCTAGTTTTACCATCACCGGTGCAAAGAAAGGAGAAGGAAGAGATGGTGCTTTCCTCTGTGTAGATGGGGAAATGAGGCTCAAACTCTGAAAAGCTGCTGGTCTATAGTCAGACTGGAACTAGATTCCCAGTTGGTGGTGGGGCTAGGGAGGGGGCCAATTTCTTTACCAAGAGAAACTGCTCCTGGTTCCAGATCATCTGAAATAGTAGTGACATCTCTTCTCTTGCCTGTCCAGAGCAATCTCGTGTCACCACAATCTGGGCCTGTGCCCTGTGCTAAGTAGAGACTCTTAGCTAAAAAGACCCTTAGCAATGGCTGAAAGTGAAGTAAAGTTTTAATGATTTGGGCCAATAAAAAAACAGGCCACTGGCTTTCAGAGAGCTAAGGGGCTACCTTTCCCCCATTTCAGGTGTTCCTTGGCTAGCTGGTGCAATCGTTAATGAATGTGTGGGGCTGATTCTTGCTGGCCATCTTTGGAACTCACCACCTATCCCTGAAGGTAGTGATGGTTACATTTGTGAATGACCTGTGTAGGTCCTGAGCTTCAGGCTCTAGCGCTGCCCTCCCCATGGCTGCAGGGGAGGAGGTGTTCTGAAAGTCCTGGGCAGTGGTCACTGAATGGACCTGGCAGATCAGAAAAAGAGCATGCTTTAACATGAATGTGTTTTATGCATCAGGAAAGGGATTCCAGGAGTATTTCAGAGGCCCCTAAGTATCTAAGTCAGGTGTCGAGCCAGCCCTGCTCCTCTCAGCTTGGAGGAACAGCTTCCCTGTGCTGGGACCCAGATGTCTGACGTGTTCAGTGGGAATAGGGATGGGAGAGAAAGAGGAGGGAGAAAGGGAAGGGAGAGAATGGAAGAGAGTTTGGTGGAAGAGTAAGGACTGCAGGAAGACAGAGAAAGATAAATAAAAGAAAGAGAAAAGAGAATTTGAAGAGAGAAAAACTTATTCGCTGTTGTGTAAAGGGAAACTGAGGAGTCTTGACTGATTTGTTCAAAAGAATGGATAGCCTTTGATCCTCACATGCCACTGCCAGGATGCTCTTTGAAGCCTTCAGCACTAAAAAATGTTGGAAGCTTCCAGCCATGTCATTCTAAGAAGAAGGAGAAGGAGAAGAAGAAAGTTCATCTAAGTTCTAATTTTTTTCATGATAACTTTTAAAAATCACAAATATGATTTCATGATATTTTAAAATAGCAAATATTCTCTTATTCCAAAAAACATTTTTTTTTGATGACCTTCCTTTGCTAATGTCCCAAGCATAGGCATAAGGCTATGCTCATCAGGCAGAGCACACTAAACAGACAAGCATCTACAAAATGAAGTGACCTCATTGGGAAAGTCCTTTATATTTGTTTGGTAGTTCAAAGTGTACAAAGCTATTTCACATATACTATGTGCCTGGATCCCATGAGGAATGAGAGAAAACAGGTTTTTATGTTTAACTGGGATAATGTACAGCTAAAGGAAAACAAATCCAAGAGTCTCACCATCCAAGTCTTCCAACTCCTTACGTTTTTCTCCAGGGTACTGGTAATTATGTATATGTGAGGATGTTTATGTAACATGAGGAAGAACATTCTACTTCTACACTGTCCAAGAATGAAAGACCATGGATCAGGAAGAAGTGAGTAGCTCTGCAGTAGAGGATATTGTGATCCCTATTGTATTCCCACCTACCCAGGTAAACATATGTCCACCTCCTAAACTCTAGGAGTTGTGGATGTGCCTTATTTGGAAATAGGGTCTTTAGATGAAGTGAAGTTAAAGATCCTGAGATGAGGTCAACCTGGGTTTAGGGAAGGCCCTAGATCCAAAAAGTGGTTTCCTGATAAGAGGAAAGAGAGGAAGATTTGAGACCCACACACAGACCAAAGCAGAGACTGGAGTGGTGCTGTCATAAAACCAAGGAAGACTGGGAGCCACCAGAAGCTGGAAGAGTTAAGGAAGGATTCTCTCTGGAGCCTTTAGAGGGAGAAAGGACCTGCCTGCAGACTCTTCGATTTCAGTGCTTTCTTCTAGAGCTGTGAGACAATAAACCCCTGTTGGTTTAAACTATCCATTTTTGTGATGATTTCGATGGCAGCCACAGGAAACTAAACTATATAGGGGCAAAAGGGGATGTATGTTCCCTTAGTAAAGATGTCTCCCAAGGTTTCTGAGGATCAGAAAATCAGGTTGTTGGCCAGATGACTTTTGTCTAATCCTCAGACTTTATGATTCACAGCATCTTTACTCAACTGCATTATGTCCTTGTAATTTAATGTTCTGTTTTTATATTCAACATAATATTATATAAATTTTGTTTGCATATAATTTCATGTTTTTATCTGTAACGGCTATATGCCATCAAATGAGTGGGTCATAATTAACTCACCCCTCTCTGTTGATGCAAATGGTTTTCACTATTATACATAATGCTGCTGCAGACCCGAGTTCTCATGCAGCCCATGCTATCCCATGACGGTGCTTCTCTGCAGGGGTGAGGTCTCCCTAGAGACATTCAGCCATATCCGGAGACTTTGGTTGTCACAAGCTGTTGGTGAGAGTTGCTCCTGGCATCTAGTGGGCAGAGGCCAGGGATGCTGGTAAGCATCCTACAATGCCCAAGGTAGAATTCCACAACCAATAGTCCCCAGTCTAAACTGTCGATAGTGATGAGATTGAGAAAACATGCCTTAGGATAAAATCTTGGGAGTGGAATCAATTGGTCCTTGCGTTTGACTCTTGATATATGTTGGGGGAACATAAGCACCATAGCTAGAGCAGAATTTCTGAGAGGTAAAGGGATCGGGGCCACAGCCCATGGCTACTAGCCAGGGTCACAGCCTTGGTGCAGACTGTAGTCCAGAGTTGTCACCATCCTGACCCAGCTGCGTCTCCTCACAGTCTCATGCCGGGAGAGCATCCAACGAGCTGTCTCAGGGCCAAGGGCCGATGAAAGATAAACACACCTGGGCCTTCGGGGCTGAGACTCTTGATGATATTGGGGGGACCCATTTACTCCTCCTCTAAACGGAACTCAGATTCACACTGTATCAGGAAGTCTTCCCGAAACACCCTGGCCACGCTGCCCTGCCCTCCTGTGCGCGCCTCTGGTTGCCTGCCCTGCTCATGAAAGCACTTTAACATGTCTGGCCTGTGGTAGGCCCTGGATAGATGCTTGAAAATGTCTGAATGATGATCAGGTTAATAGCTTTCTGTGAACCATCCTGAGTCTGCAATTAGTGGTCTGAAATGGTGACTATGGGAAAGTACATGCTTTTGAAACGTGGAATGGTGGCAGAGCCTCCATGCTCTGCTTCATTTCCCAAGACTCAGGGGCTGCTCCCTGTCAGATGCTGGGGAAGTTCATCCCAGCACTACTCTCAGAGCATGATCTGGGAGGGGCGGGGGTCACTTCTGCATCATCTGTGGAGCTCCTTAAGAATGCAGATAGCTGCTTTATAGGTTTAAAATCCATCACTTCCCTGGAGCCCGGAGCCATGTTTATTGTGCATAGTTGAAGCAAGGCTCCCCTTCCCCCACCACAATCGTGGAAGGAGCTTGGGTGTTCAAGGGAATTGATTTGGGCAAAGCACAACTCCTTGTCAGTGAATAGGATGGAACTGTAATAAAGCACAGGGCAGGGAAGGGGCAAATACTACTTTAGCATAATAAGGTGAGGATTATTACCTTATAAGAAATAAAATTAAAGTAAAAGGAATACAGATTTCTCATGAAGGCCAGACAAGAGTCTTCAGAGTGACATTAATCCTCATAATGGTATAATGTGCTGGTGCCAGTTTCTTAATGGGGAGAAACAGGGATGGTCCAGAGGAAAGCCCCTGCTGCCCTAATTTCTTTCCCCCTCTTCCAAGTGTAGTCCAGAGCTCTCTCCCTATTCCACCCATTCTTGCCGCTTGGAAACCCAGAGCATGCTCCTTTTTTTGTTGGGATTAAGTGGAGGTTTCAAGCATAAGAAGACTGAAGAGATGGGGATGCCATTGCTCTATCAGCCTGGGCCAGGGGAAAGGAAGAGGCACCAAAAGCCAGGGTCTTGAAGGAAGAGAGCGCCATAGGTCTGAGAGAAGAGCGGAAGAGGACACAGACATGCATGTGGGGGCCCTCTTCCTCAGGTATGAGAGGGCTGTTAGTAAGACTAGGGGCTGATGCCTGATTCTCATTTCCCACCCCTTTCCCTCAGGCTGAATGTGACCAGATTCCTTTAGTAGGAGATGCTTCCTTGGCTGCCCTCTAATGTGTGTTCAGGTGGAAGAAAGCAAGGGAAAGAAAGAAGGAAAATTCCCATGCCCACCACATCTCTCATAGTCATCTAATAGGTATAAACTATACCCTCTTGATGGATTACTGGGTGGCAGGAGGTGTTTTCCCTCAGAGTGTGACCCAGCTGGAAGAGGATAAACAAAATTCCCCTTCTTTAGTATCCATCTCTGTGGGACAATCAACAAGCATCCTCTGTGTAGGTTATATTCAGACAGGGAAACTGAGAACCGAAGGGGTCTATTAGCATCATAGTAAAATAGCATGTTGCTGGTTCAGGACACCAAGCACAGTGTTCTCCCCCATGTCTGACAGTCTCTATGTCCCTGGGAGGACAGAGGGGACCCACCTGTGTGGCCTCTGGGGGACAGTGGTGTCAAGCAGGGGGCACAGCTGTCCACATAGCCAAGGGGGAGGCCATGATGTCCCAACCTATCCACCACATGAGGTTAATGAATCCCAGCGTGTGATTCACGGCACGTAACTTCTCCCTTCCATGCGGCAGTGGAACAGAGTGAGAGGGGCTTTGCTCTCACAAGAGCCTCCAGAGAGTCTCTGAAAGGCATTGATCATTTCAGAGGGCACATGACCTCCTCGAAGGACAGTTTGGCTGCAGTGAGCAGTAAAAGTGCGTAAAGTGTGCTGCAAATAGAAAGTCTCTATTGTCTGATGCGCGGTGGAACAAGTGCGCTGGGCTCCTTCCAGAGAGATCCTTCATATTTTTAAAGGAGCAAAAATATCCTTCATGCCGCAAAAATCACAATCCTCTCCTTATCCATCAAAGCCCTATGAAAACTTAACCTCTTTCTTTCTGTTTTATTTATTTTTAAAGAAGTGAACATATTGGCACAGTCTTTTTTTTTTTTTCCCTCTTTCCTTCTTTCCCTCGCTTCTTGCCAATTTTGTTTAAAGTAGTGCTGGCTGAAAGGTGGGAGTGGAGGAGGTGATGACCATGGTAATGAAAGGGTGGACTATCAGGAATAGTTAGACATTTAACACGTGTGGAGTCAGGCTTGCTCTCAATAGCTACAAATATTTTTTCTTCATCCAACATATGTTTATTGAGCACCTATCATGTTCGTATTATGAAGAATAAGCAAAATTGATGAGCGGATCTAGCTGATAAGATGAAATATGTATGCTGATGACCGCAGTATGAAAAGTCAGTGCCTTCAGATACACATATACCTACTAAAATAATCGAGAATTTGAGAGAAAACGTTCAGCTCAAAAGACCGTGGAGGCTTAGTGGAGTCCCAAGGTGACATTTTTGTTGGGCTTAAAGAATACAACGAACGGAGGCATGAGTGGGTGGGAAGTAGTAGGAATTATTGACAAGTGAACCTGCCCAAACAAACAAGATGGCAACACAGAAATATGGGTTAAACACTGAAGATGGCAAATCACACAGGTTGGGTGAAGTTTAGATAAAGTGTATGAGGAAAAGTAGTGGAAACTATGTTTGGAAAGATATGTTGGTATCAGATGGTGGACTATATCGGGTGGATTGCGCTGCCTGCATAGGAGTGGAGTATAATGAGAGTGGTGCTTCACCCACACTCGCAAACAGGTGCGTGAAACTGAGGCAGGGAGAGCAGGGAGGAGGTTACTGCCGTGGCCCAGAAGAAGGGTGATGAAGCCCTGAACTGTAACGACGGGTTGGGATGAAGAGGCTGTTCAACCATAGAAGTTGAACTGATGGGATTTATAATTGATCATTTTTCAGGTTGAAGGAGGAGGCAAAGTTCGAGATGGCTTGAAGGTGTCCAGATTACAAAGTCCAAATCAGGGTGATCTATTAAAAGGACTGGGAAATAAAGGAAAAGAAGCTGATTCATGAGGGAAGATCAGAAATTCCGTTTTGGAAACACTGAATGTGTCACTCCATGGGGATAAATAGACGGGGATGTGTATCAGCTCTTTTTCTGCAAATTCAAGGTTGCACTTTCAAAGTTGGGAGTTTTCAGAAGAAAGGCTATCATTAGAGCCAAGAGGCTGGCTGACATTGTCACAAACATATCTAGATGAGGAGAAGAATGGGCCAGAGAAGAGAGTAGAGTAGAGGTGAGGTCAGATCTTTGGATAAACTGTGGTTTAAAAGGCACAAAAATGAAAAACGTTTTCTTAAAAAAAGACATTGGAGAGATCAGAAAACAAGAGGAAGAGGAAGAGTGATCAAAAGGCATAATAAGGAGCTGGTGGACAAAAAGAACATGACGGTGCACTGGAAGCTGAATCAGACAGTATACGTTTTGCTGTATGAAATGGAAAACAAAATAACAGTGGTTTAAAATTTTAGATATTTGGGGTTTTTTTTTCCCCACATAGAATAAATCTGACATAATCGATCGGCTGCCATGACTGCTCCATGATGTCATCAGGAACTCTGGCATTCTTTGCTTCTGCTCCATGACCTTTTGTACACGTTTTCTCGCTAAAGTTTGCCTCGTGATCCAAATGGCTGCTGGAGCTATAGCCATCACACTCACAATGCAGTAACTGGAAGAAGGGGGAAAAGACAAAAATGCATGTGTCACCTTTCACCTTTTTGCACTACTTTTTAGATCCTCTCCTATAAATCCCATCAGGCAACTTTTGCATCCCTATTATTGGCTGCATTTAACAACAGTGAGGCTGAGAAATGTGCTGTTTGCACAGCTGCCTGGAATACAAGTGAGAGTCCATTCTTTTTTTTTTTTAAGATTTTATTTATTTATTTGACAGACAGAGATTACAAGTAGGCAGAGAGGCAGGCAGAGAGAGAGGGGGAAGCAGGCTCCCCGCTGAGCAGAGAGCCCCGCATCGGGCTCTCTGC
>ML103953.1:255062-275106 GCA_003697995.1 Taxidea taxus jeffersonii
TTTTTTTAAGATTTTATTTATTTATTTGACAGACAGAGATTACAAGTAGGCAGAGAGGCAGGCAGAGAGAGAGGGGGAAGCAGGCTCCCCGCTGAGCAGAGAGCCCGATGCGGGGCTCGATCCCAGGACCCTGGGATCATGACCCGAGCCGAAGGCACAGGCTTTAACCCCCTGAGCCACCCAGGTGCCCCAGTGAGAGTCGATTCTTAAATAAAAGGGGAAACAGGTACTGGACAAGCAATCAGTAGGAATCTCTACTATAGAAACCAAAGGTGGAAAGGGTTTCATGTAGGGAAGAAGAGCCAATAGCAGTGGTTTTAAAAGTGTGGTCACCAAACCAGCTGCTTCAGCATCACCAGTGAACTTCTTAGAAATACAGGACCTTGGGGTCCACCTTTGACCTATTGAACCAGAAACTCTGGAGGTGGGATCCAGCAATCCATGTTTTGACAAACCCTCAGGTGATTCTGATGCTCTCTAAAATATGAGAGCCACCAATGAATAGGTTTAGGTGCTGCCATTTGTCTCAAATGGTTTGCTTCAATTATCATGTGTCAGGCAGAGTATTCGGTCTCTTTGTTTATATTATAGCATTTGACAGATGGTTTAGTTAAGGGACCATATGAGCAAATAATTACTAAAATTACACCAAAACAATTAAATATTTCTTTGATGATTTTAAAAGGTCTTACTGTAACCCATTGAAATTCTGAATATTGCTTTTTATTTTACAGGACTAAGCAAGAGTCTGATTATACAACCATTCTATTTATCTGAATATTAGATTTTTATTAATTTATTTGGCAGACAGAGAGAGAACAAGCAGGGGAAGCTGCAGGAGAGGGAGAAGCAGGCTCTCTACTGAGCCAGGACCCTGACGTGGGGCTCGATCCCAGGACCCTGGGATCATGGACTGAGCCGAAGGCAGATGCCTAACCAACTGAGCCCCCAGGTGCCCCTATCTGAATTTTTAGGTAGAGTTTTGACTTAAATGACTCCCCAACCTCTTTGAATATCTGGTCACATGTACAGAGGGTAACAGTGTCCCAGTGGAAAACACACAATTATCTGCTACTCATTGAGGAAGAGAAGAGGCACATTAAATGATCTCATAACTGTCAGGTGATATAACCGTGGGCATTTACTTTCCCCTTGCAACTGCTAATAAGAGCTATGAACAGATAGAAGTAGACTGATCACAGTCTTTCTTAGTTCATATTTCCCCTACAAAGAGACAAAGAAATAGGCAAATGATCCCAAAGACTGTTAGAAAATTAAGGTAGAAAAGATCATCACTCCAGATGGATAGCCTTCTTACAACATGATCAGCCAGAGAATTAATGATGTCTACTCGCATTCACTCATTCATCCATTCATTTAAGTAACATTTTTAAAATGCTTGGTACATCAGGTTTGGTATTGAGCATGGGAGACAAAGACAGATCAGATCAGTGTCTGCTCTCGGGGAGTGCATGTGCACTCTCTAAAGAGGGGAAGTGGGTGGGAGAGACACATGCCATTGACAGTTACAGTGGTAGACATGGGGGCAAGCCTCCAAGGGGCACAAGGTCAATTCTTCCTGGGAGAGAAAGGGTCCAAGATTTCATTCTTTCATTTCCCTTCTATTCTAGATTGAAGTTTTGTAAAGGTAGGAGCAAATCTATTTTTATTTTACAGAAACCTTTCCTCTCTCTTACTGCCAATCCATGGGCCTGGTAAACCTTGAATGATGATAGTTTTATGGCTGCTGCAGCCAATGACCTCACATGTAGCAAAATCTTGAGTATTGAGAGCCTTCTGCTTTTGCATGCTTAGTCTAGTGTGCAGACACACAGTAGTATCCAGGGGTCAATGCTCAACTGTAACCATTGTTTTGGTTAGCTGTGTGTGAGTGTGTGTGTGTGTGTGTGTGTGTGTGTGTGTGCGTGTTTGTGTGCAGGCATGTGTGTGCACACACCACATATGGAGAACATTCAGAAAGAAAAAACCCAACCCCATCATGCTGCAACACACTATTGTTAGTGAACCCAAGTACCCTATAAAGTACCCAAGTACCCTTTGACTCCAGAAAGAAATTATTTGTTCCTACACCTGTTGGCTGTTACCAAGTGATTGTGTATGGTCTTTGGTCAGATACATTTATTTCCCCTTATTTTGACATTTTCTTCCCTAAGACACAAACTTTCCCCAGACACTGTTCCTCTACAAAACATGGTGAGACATTCCCATGACAGTAAGGGGCCGGGCAGACCACTCCCAGGAGTGGCAATCTCCACTGCTTCTTCTACTCCTACTGTGCAAATGTCTACTCTGGGAGCTGAACTGTGATCCAACTCACCATCTTATTAGGGAATGAAAAATAAGGCCTGCAAGGTGACAAAATTATGTTGCTCCTGGGACAGTAAAGAGCATAGCCTGACTGGAATACAGAGTGAACGCAGTGTGGGTAAGACAGTGGGAGGATTTTTGTATCATAAGCTAAAGAGTCTAGACTTCATGTGTCCTAACCAGCCACTGGTTAGGTCCCTACTGGGGACCTCTGTTTCTTCTTCTGTAAAATGAATCATCAGGTCCCTACTGGGGACCTCTGTTTCTTCTTCTGTAAAATGAATCAGGTTGGGTTAGAGGCCTCTTGTGACAGATGATAAAGAGGAGGCACTTAAAGCAGTGCAGTGGTGTGTTGGAAGGGTTGTTGGGGAAGATTAATCAGAATGGTAGAATGGATGGCATTGAGGAAGTATTGGCTGCAGGGAATTTGCCCAAGGAGTTATTCCTATGCCAGGCTGCTTCCTGCTTGTCATCTAGGCCCCTGACCCCTACACCTGAAGCAACAGACATTATGTCTCTGCCACCACTCCTCTTGTGTCCTCTTTGCACTACTCAGAAGTCCAAGGCCTTGCTAAGTGTGACATGATGGTCAGTCAGTCCGCCAAAGAGTTCAGCATAACCTCTCCTCCTGGAGGGGTGCAGGGTGGGTCTCAGGTGGTGGGTCTGCCATCTTCCCTGCTGATTCTCAAAGAGCCGAGAAGTGCGTTCTGCAGAAGCTGGCTGCCCACATCAGTGTGGAGGATGGACTGTAATTTGTCATGGAACTCATTTTCTCAGGTGCACATGAAACTTTATGAGAGACAAAGAGGGGAGCCAAGAGGGCTATGCCCTCTCTCAGGGCTTCTTGGCTCCTCTATAGCACAAGGGCTAGCATTCCCCTTGGCCTTTGCCACCGGCACTTGCCAGACTTCAAATCATATCTGTGTTGGTGTAGAAATCCCACCCTCCAAGGAGGGAAAGAGGTTGTTTTATCCATTTTATTTACAAGGAAACTGAGACTCAGTGATGGGGTGACCTATCCAGTTTGCAGAGCTTCTGTGTCAGAGCTGGAACTCTCCCTCAGTCTTCCAAATCCATTGGTTGATTATGGACAATGGTCTTACAGGGGTCCAGGGAGTCCACCCAACCCTGGAGAGACTCAGCTACTGGGGAAGGAATACTCCAACATTTCTCTTCTTGTACTCTAGTCTCCAGCCAAGGACCCCCATTACCAGAACCCCACTGGAAGCTGGTTGGCAAGAGAGTCTAGGCGATGTGGCAAAGAAGGGCAGAATGTGGCTCTGGAGGGGCAAATAGAGGGCCTTCAGCAAATCTGGCATCCCATGTGGGTCTCCATCCCTGCGCTTACACTGGTAGCCAGGTCCCCTAAAATGGACATCCTAAAAGCTGCCAATGTTCGGTACCTGCTGTTCTGGGGTAGAAGGTCATAACCTTCTCTGACATAAGTCAGGGGATCCATGAACTTGGGTTGGTGAAAATGTCATGTTTGTTCTCACTCAACTCTTACTGAAATTTAGCGTTTCCTTCAGTTATGAAATATGTAAAAAGCTACTGTAGAATCAGCAGTAACTGTGCCATTATCATCAATACAATACTTTTTATGTATACTATAGATTTGACAGGTATCTAGAAATAGGCTTTACATTGTTCACTACTTCAAAATTGAAGTGATTATTAGACTTGCCTATAGATGATATTATTTAATGTGTTTGTGAAAAAACACATCATTGTATCACAGATTTGTTTTTGTATTATTTTTGACAACCATATCTCAATATAATTGGTATCTTTTTAAATCTAATGTATTTTAGTTTACACACTTAACATTTTTTTTTCTGAGTTCATAGAGTCATCAGATTGCTAAAGAAGTTCACTGGCACAGATAATTTTTAGGAACCCCTACTCTCTGAGTTATGTCAGATCTCTTAGATCAGGGTCTGATAAAGTCCTGGAGAGACAGAGAGTCCATTCGGAAAAACTCGTTCAGATCCTATTCCATAATGGAAAGTGGTGACAAAGAGAAGCTAAATTAGTCAGCAGGGACTGTCCAGGGAAGCAGAAATTATCATATTGTGAAAGCCTATCACCTCCCCTGGGTGTTTGGATCCTAGGCCTGGGGCATCTGGGAGGGGAGAAAGGGAGGGAGCTGGAGTGGGGGAGGGGCGCCCCACTTGGGGAGTCACAGCCTGGAAGGGGCTTGGCTGCCGCATTGAAACCAGTTTAGGTCCTCACCACCAAGGTTGAGTTTTCTTTCTTGTGCCTCATTTCCCTTGTGCTCTCTTCCACCCTCCACACACGCTGGATGCTGCTTGCCTCTTCAAGTCTCGGGGAATTAAGGACAACACAGTGAAAGGAAGGGGTAGCAGCCTGGGGTAGGAAGCCGGAGGGGCTGATGGATGGCCGGAGACACCAGGATGGAGGTAAGGAGCAGGGCAGACCTGCTGGCCTCGCGATTCCCAAGGCGTTCCCCACAAGAAGAAGATCTGGCAAAGATCAGATTCCAGAAGTCACACACATTGCAGGCTTGGCTGGGTTCCCCTGTGATAGTGGATCCCTAAGTACAACAGACTCATCCTAGCTTTGCACACCACTAGGAAAGAAAAAACGCTGTGCCTTGAGGGGGTGAGGCCCCATCAACCAGAAGACGGATCCTGATTTCAGACATGCTAAAATGTGGATAAGTGTCTCAGAATTGATGGAATACAGGAGTTAAATAGTTAATTGAAGAGGTCTCCCCCTCCCAGGGTTGGCAGGCTCAGGGACATTCTTGTTTCCTGTGGTCATAGTTGGTGGCCTTGCTCTTCTCCCCATTGTGTGAGCCCATGCACACCCAGGGCTGTGTCCTAGCCTTTGTGTTTCCTCAGCATCGAGCACAATGTCTTTCTCGTGGTAGAGGCTCCAAAACTGTTCCTTGTGTTAACACCTGACTGGCTGAGTGTACCAATGAAAGGGTGATTGATGGAAGTGTGCCTCAGTGGCTTTTCCAGGTGAGGAGGCAGGGGTGGAGGGAACCATTCAGCCCAGCCAAAGGATTATTGTATCACTGACATATTTAGAATTTTTAGCTCACAATGGTACTAAAAAGCAGATTGACTTTTAATCCAGTTTAATATTGTTTTCAAATCCTTCGCCCACAATGTGTGCCTTTGGTCCTTGCACTCAGGATGGATGGCTCCCTTGGGTATGCTTCACATGAATGTACCAAGTGGAGAAAATGCCAGTTCACCACACAGGGAGCCCAAGCAGAGTCTGCGACCACATGTCTTTGCTGCCGATGATGACTTTTGAGAGAGCCTCTGCTTTTGGTACCATGAATTGGGAAAGGAGAGTGTCCACATGGTGTTACTACCGTTGGCACTCTGAATCGCAGTCTGGCATCCCAGGGACTGACCCAGCAAGCTTGGTGATAGCGGACTTGGCCACATTTCTTTGGAGATGTTGGGAATAGGGAGAGGAGGAGGGGTGTATTCTCCGCTGCTTGTTGGGATGACTGGCCAGGGGTGGGGCGGCTGGGACAGCCCTGGGTTCGTGACTCACTACAGCTAAGTATAGTGCTGGCTTCTGTGGCAGAACAGATGGACAGTCAGAGCAGACATTCTGCCCGGCTCTAGGCCCACACATCCCTGTCCAATGGGTCAGCCTTCGGGCTGAGCCAGAGTGGCCAGGTCTGTGCTGACATGGACGTACACACACAACAGGGTTCCCATGTCCTGGGAATGGCAGGCAGAGACCAGGAACTGAGCCTGCCCATCACTTCCTCTCCACTTGATCCCTCAACTTTCACTGAGCACCAGTTATACAAACATGAGCCCCTCCCTCCAAGAACACACAGTCTGAAAGGAGGATGGACCCCAAGTGCACAGGTGTATCAACAGGAGGCACACAGATGGCAGGTGGATGGGAAATAACAATGGCAGAAACTTGGACAGTGTTTCTTAATTAAGAAATCCTTCTCTCAAGTCTATCATGTTATTTGCTTCAAACAGTAGCCATGTGAAGTTGTATTATCATCCCAAAGTTACAGATCAGCTGGCATCCAGGCTTCCTCCCTCAGTTCTCAATTCAGAATCTATTTTGCACCACTCTGCCCTTATGTGAGCCTATGCGGTGCTATCCATTTGCTCAGTTAAGAGACAGTGTGGTTTAAGAGTCTTGGCTCATAATAGTATTGGTAACCTAATGATCTCAGCATCTCCTGCTTCATCCCTCTTTCCCTCAGCCTCTGTTGCCCTCTTGGCATTTCACTGGGTATCCCAAGAAATGGTTGTATGTTTTTCTCTCCTGGGCATGATGTTTTTTCAAGAAATGTAATTTTGTTGCTTTTATGTTCACAGAATGTCTCTATGAATCAAAAAGAGGTCAGAATATATTTGATTATTTTTAATAAATATAGGTGTAGAAAAGGTAGATTGATATATGTAGGTATACAATAACAATCTTTATTATTATTACCAAGTAAGAAGATAGAAACCACTAGTGATTATCATATTTAACAACGTGGAATTTAATAGCAATATTTGTATGTGATGATTTTCTAAAAGCTCTCCATGCTTACTTATTTTTATTTTATTTCATATCATTTCATTTTTTGTTTTGTTTTAAAGTGGGAGGGAGGGGCAGAGGGAGACAGAGAATCCCAAGCAGGGTCCAAGCCCTGTGCAGTGCCTGATGCGGGGCTCTGTCTCTAGACCCAGAGATCAAAACTTGCGTCGAAATCAAGAGTTGGATGCTTGGCTGACTGAGCCACCCAGGTGTTCCTGTTTTACTTTTAATTGAGGCATAATTGATACATAACATGATATTAGTTTCAGGTGTCCAAAATAATGATTTGATATTTGTATATATCATGAAATAATCACCATAATAAGTCTAGTTAACATCCATAACCACACATAGTTATGATTTTCTTTTCTTTTGATGAGGACTTTTAAGATCTGCCCTCTTAACAACTTTCAAATATACAACTCAGTGTTGTTAACTATAGTCAACATGCTGTACAGGACATCCCAGCACTTATTTATTTTGTAACTGGAGGTTTATGCCTTTTGACTCCCTGCACCCATTTCCTGCTTTATCCTCTTTATAGCTTTCCCTGCTTCTTTGGGAATTATATTTTTCTCCATCCCTGAAGGCCGGTGTCCTGGACAGGGGATGGGCAAGTTGGTGGGAAAGAGTTGGTGTGATTTTTACGGAGGAGATAGGAAAGTACTATGAAGCCTTAGTGAACCCCTTTGTACCTCCCCAGTGTCCCACAAGACAATGGTTAGAGTTGAGTGCAGTGGCATCTACTTCACCCTACATCCTAGAAATTCATACCTACACGCAATGTCTTTAAGGAAACCCATGCTTCCCCCGGGTAGGGAAAGCCCAGCATGAGTCACCCAGGTTGGAATCCAGACAGCAGGCTGTTTCAAGTTTTTTTCTGTGCTTTTTTAGGCAAGAAATTTGGAGCTCTTATTATCCTAGGATCTGTTATAATCCTCTGGTGGCCACTTCCTGGGTGCTCTGGCCTGAACTCAAACATGCTCCCTATTTTCCAGACTCCAGCTTTTAATACAAAATATGGAAGTGTTTGTAAGGATGAGCTCTGGCTACTCTTCTGATCAGGAGCAATGAATCCTGTTGGGTTACTTTCTAAAGAGATG
This sequence comes from Taxidea taxus jeffersonii, assembly GCA_003697995.1. Taxonomy (NCBI): domain Eukaryota; kingdom Metazoa; phylum Chordata; class Mammalia; order Carnivora; family Mustelidae; genus Taxidea; species Taxidea taxus. The sequence continues at coordinate 263,036 of ML103953.1, forward strand.
ATTTGGGTATCTTTGGGATGTGGAGCCAGAGTAGGCTGGAGGGGAGGGAGATTGTGTGTGGGGGTGGTGTTGGGGTGGGAGTGGGAATGCCGACGTTGGTTTATTGATAGTCGGCAGGATGACATTCTTGTTTCATCACATGATGAGTGTTTTCAAGGCACTGAGCCAAGACCAGCCATAAACCAGTCTAGGGAAACATCTCCGTGAAATATTCCCGAGCTCACAAAGCAGATGTCTACAGAGGCAGCACGGCTCACCTGATTCACTCCTTGAGGGCACCATAAAACATGTGATCTGGAGAAGGTGGAGGTGGGTGGGCTTCTTGCAGCCACTTGATGACAGAGCCAGGACTGGAGCCGAGGTCTCTTGAACCCTAAGTTCATATTCTTTTCACAGCTCCAGAGTGTAGACATTCAAGGGATAGTCATTCTCATTCTAAGTGTGCCCCCATCAGTTTCATGACCTTGGTTATGTTCCTTCTCTGATCTGGGCTTCGGTTTCCTTTTCTGTAAGACAGGGTTTTGGAAAGGTTGACTTCTATCTCCCTTGGTCAGGGACTGTAACCCCAAGACATGGAGGGCAGCCTGGCCCCCAGTGGAATAAATGCATGAATGTTTCATGATTCTATGATGTCCCTTCTCACATTAGCTCCCTATCTTTAAATTTACTGTCCATCTGTTTATCCGTGATCTTCCACATTCTGCCTATTTTGTAGGAGGAGCTTTAAAAAACACCACCACCAACAACAACAAAATGAATAATTTCTAGTTTCTTCTGTTAGTATTATGCCCATTGCAACACTCTTGTGACAAAAGAGGTTTGGCTTGTTCTAGGAACAGTGATAATGGCAGTGGTGACAAGGCACATATGGAAACTTCAGGTGTTGTAGTTCTTTCATTTGAGCGATGGTTCTCTTCTACCTTGTCCCTTATGCTTTGGGTCATTGGCAGGTATCATATTAACAAGTACTTCTTTACCTGCTGTGTTTTAAGTGCATGAGAAGGTAGGTATCTGTGAATTTGTATATGTGTGTTCTATTCTTCACTGTAGCCAACTTATGTTATTTTTATTTTTCCAACATCTTTTTTCTCTCCTTCTAACACCTCAGTTTTCTTGGGGTAACACCCTTCTCCTACTCTGACATTATATACCAGGAATAGAGCAGACCCTACCTGCATCAGGTAGAGATAATTAAGGTATTAAACCCTCCTGGCCACAGGGTGTTGTTCAGGAATGGACATGTGATCTGATCAGATCTAAAGAGATTCAGTTCCTGATGAAACCACTGGAAATAAGGCTCTATCTTTCTGCTGGGCTTGTTAACGGTAGATATAATTCTGTACAGCCAGCAGACAATCTTCTTACCTGCACCATGAGGGGAAATTTTGCCTAACAATGGAGATTACACAGAAGAAAGCAGAACTGAGGGAAAGAGAAACACATGATCTGAGATCCTGGAACCAACTGCACCTGAAGGCATCCTCTCCCAAGGTTTTAGTTGTGTGAGCCAAGACATTCATACTGTCAGTGCAGTCAGTCTGGTTTGGGTTTATTGCCATTTGCCACTAAGGGATAAAATTCTATTGCATTGTGTAGCTCTGGATTGTCCTGACCCTCTGCATCTCCTCTCATTGTCAGATCTCGGTGGTAGGATACTGAGCCCTGGTTTTGTCCCCTTTTCTGGCCTGCTTACTCAAGCACAGTCTTGCACAGGGCCTCAGAGGAACATGGCTTGGGATGCTAAGTGGAGCCTGGCCCACAATTATCTGTTACCACAACTGCTTCTTAGAGCCTTCATCTAGTTTCGTGGTTGTTTCCATATGTAAACCACTGTGTCAGGTTCCATGGGAAGTTCGAATGAATCAGGTATTCAATTTTTTCATTTTAGGGAAGTTGTCCATTATTTTATATGTCATTTTTTTCTGGTCTTTTTGTTCAGTTTCGACTTTAGGGAAATCAGTCACATAAGTTATTCATATGTTGAGTTGTCTTTCCTTTCCTCTATGTCTATTATGTTCCAATTGGTTTTCTCACATTACAACTTTTTTTTTTTTATTTGCTAGGATTATCTTGAGCCCTTTCTCAATGTTAATCCTTTGACTTTCAACTGAGACTGTCCTTTTTCTCACTGTTTCTTATTTATTTATATTTTTGCTCTTGGATAATATTGTTTTTACCTCAAAGTTTTCTCTCAGATCTGCCAACCTCTTATTTTATTGTCTGGTACTTAGGCTATTTTTAAAAATTTAGTTAAAGTTCTTATTGCATTTCTCTAGAGTATGAAGCATAAGCACTTTGATTCTGTTCTTGAATTATCTTTCTACCCTGTTGAGATATCTTCAGCCAATTTTGTTTCCTTGTTGTAGTTCGCACACAGTGCTTGATGTGAGTGGTTTGCTCCAATACCTGTTCTGATTCTAATTGCTCTGATATCTGTAGGTGATCTTGGCTCAGCTCCCTTCCCTTCTGTATTTGAGCGCTGTTTATCTAAGGCTGAGAGGTTAAGAATTGCATTCCGTCCACTTCTCTGTCTAAGGGATTCAGAGCTTAAAGGCAAAGTCACCCGGGGCTCTGCCCATTGTGTTTAATATCCTATATCACAAACCACTGCCTGGGTGGGCATGTGTTCTTCTGTCCTGGTGACTGTCCCACCAATTCAGAGCAGGTCCCAAGAGCTAAGTTTCCAACAGAGAGGACCAACATATGTTTATTACTGTTTCATCACCCTCTCTTTCATGCCCCATTTACTCCCACCCCACAGGAGGTGGAGAGAGATAAAGATATCTACTTCACCCACCTCTCCTTAATTCAAGAGTTCTAATAAGATTTTCAGAACTTTGTGGGGCACCTGGGTGGTGCAGTCTAAGTGTCTGACTCTTGGTTTCTGCTCAGGTCGTGATCTCAGGGTGGTGAGATGGAGCCCAGGATTGGGCTCCACATGTGCTCAATGCAAAGTCTGCTTGAGATTCTCTCGCTTTCTGGCCCTCATGCTCATGCTCTCTCTCTCTCTCTCTCTCTCTCTCTCTCTCTCTGTCTCTCAAATAAATAGGTAAATCTTAAAAAAAAAAAAAAGATTTTCAGTATTTTGTCAACTCAGTAGTTCTATTTCAGGAGTGAGGGCATGCCAAGAATTCCCTGTTTTTACCCTTGGATTCCACCTTTTGAATGTTTTTAACTTAAAGTTGTGTCTTTTTACTGGTTTGGCTACTGATAGCAAATTTTTGCTGAATTTTAATATATTTGTTCCCTAAATCTAAGTGCAGGAGACATCACCAGAGGCAGCATAGCATCACCAAAAGAACAAAGACTCTGCAGCCCATCAGACCAACTATGGGACTCTGAGTCTCTCTGAGATCCAATCTATTCTCTGGTCATGGGAACAGTCACACTTGACTTGTAGAACTGGTGGAGGGGAAACTCGAAAGAGGGGGTCATGGCTGAGCTTGGCAGAGAGAGAGGAAGAGAGAAGTGGATGGAGAACAGAGGCAAGGCACCTCACGACCTTATCTCTCCAGCCCAGAATTCCTTCCACTTTTAGGAATGCTGTATGCAAAATGCTTGTACGCGATAAGTACTCAAAATGAGACTATTAGAAGGTAGGATAGGTGTCACACCATGCAGGATGGGCATCCTTCAGTGAAGTAGTGTAGAGCATGAGGGGTGGTCATTGTGGGGCCATGGTTTACTGTGTGCACTTTCCTGTGCTATTTATTTTATTTTATTTTTTAAAAGATTTTATTTATTTATTTGACAGAGAGATCACAAGCAGAGAGGCAGGCAGAGAAAGAGAGGGCCTGATGTAGGGCTTGATCCTAGGACTCTGGTATTATGACTTGAGCCAAAGGCAGAGGCTTAACCCTCTGAGCCACCCAGGCGCCCCTTTTCTGTGCTGTTTATAAAATTTCTTGGCAAAATGTGGAGGTGGTAACTATGTGGGAATAGCATGTCACCTTTGCCTTCACATCAGCCTGACCCAATGATTTACTTGTTCTCTCTGAGTGTCTAACTGAAGACTAGATGTCTTTACCAGGGTGTGCTCTTGGTTTGCTACACATTCTTTCCTTTCTTCTTCAGATCCTTTTATGAAAATCACATATGGCCATAGGCAGAGTTGTGATCTGAAGCAGAGGGATAGCATCTTACCATTCCTGGTATAGCTAGGATGAAAACTCCTGGACTTTCTACCCACAATTTTTCTCTCCCATATTTTGTGATAGTAAAACTTTTGAAGTGAAGAACGATCCCTAATACCTAAACTTGGTCTGGCCATGGATGGGACTAATGCTTAAAGCTGTCCTGATGCATCTGCAGGCTTTCCTTGTGTAACCCTCCCGATGGATGAAAAGTACTTGTAGGATGGAGAGACCATGGGGACCCTTCTGGCACAGTCAGTGGCCTCCACTGTGATGTGATGATCAAAGGTGTACTCGAGTATCTATGACCTCTTAAATATTAGATAAGAACAATATCTTTCAAAATCCTGAGGCAGCCATGTATCAGGCCTACCACAACCACTGCTGAAAAATACAGGATCAAAGCACAAAGATAACAGAACAGAAAAGAGTACAGTGAGTTTATAAGGACATACGTCTATCTCTGTGACCTCTGTAAGGTGAAATAATAATATTACCTGCCATATAGCTTTGTCGTTAGGATTAATGTTCATAGAGCACCTGGCATATTGCCTGGCAAAAAGTAAGGACTCAGTACATGAAATCCTTTAATGTTATTTTCTTGTAGTTGTTTATTTACTAGTTAACAGAGCTTGTGTGATGCACGTGTACACACACGGAGTGTGATCTTTTTCTGTAAGTTGTATGCTTACACAGGGGAAACTAGGAGTTGTATCTCCTCTTCAACTTGTCTCCAGTTCCTAGGCACCGGGAGGGACTTCATCTGTTTTGTTGAATTACTTACAGCAGGGTGCCTGGAGGTATGTCTAAAACAGTGCTGGCATAGGGTCGGTATTCAGTAAATATTTGTCGAATGAATGCAAATGAATGAAAAAAGTCTCCTTTTAAAAATAGCTTCAAAGAAAACGAGCTTGATCCACAGTAAGCAAAATGAGCCACAAGGGACTACTTTTCAACACCAAGCAATGACAGACTGTAGGAGAATTGAGAGAGCAAACTGATGGTTACTAGAGGGGAAGCAGTGGGGGGATGAGTGAAATAGGTGATGGGGATTAAAGAGTTATTTTTCACTATGAGCACTGAGTAACTAATAGAATTGTTTAATCGCTGTGTTGTACACCTGAAGCTAGTATAACCTTGTATGCTAACTAAATTGGAATTAAAATAAAAAGTTACTTCAAAAAAGAGAACAGAGAGACACTATAGGGTCTTCTTTAAAAAAAAAAAAGAGTATGAATCTAGAGGCAGAGGGAACAAAGAAATTAAGTTTCTAACCTCATGTACTCCTTAGTTAGACTCTAAAAGTTTATCTAAAAGTATAAGAATCTTTGATATTAAAGACCTACAGAGAGATGGGTGTTTTCACAAACCATTTGTGTCAGAAACTCAAAGAAGCAGTGGACCCTGGGAGAGTAAATTAAGACAAACAAATCAACGACTTAACCCAAAGCAAGACAACCCGATCAAATTCCCATGCTTCAGTTATAGGTCCTTGTTGGTGGTTAGGGTCCTGTGTTGCTCAATTTGTTCATCTAGTCAGGGTGGTGGTACAACCTTAGTGGATGGAGTTGTGAATATGGATGCCCAGAATAGCTTGTATTTTATTACTTAGGAAATATAATCTATTATCTTTGTTTCCACATCAATGTTGAACTTAATTGAATACCAATCTAAGAAATCTTATGGGCTCCGCAGTGAATTGGATTAGGATTGTGAATGAAAAAGTGTGTGTGTGTGTGTTTGTGGAGGGGTGTCTGTGTTTTGACCAGAGAAGGGAAAGGGTTGAAAGAGCTCACCTTTCTGACTCAGGATCTCGCATTTGTTGACAATACTGTGCTGCCTCCTGTGGCCAGTACCACCCAATTTGGCACTGAAGTATTCTTGAGTGGTTTTACACATTAGTTCTCCCTCTAAAAGCAGACAACAGAGCTTATACTCTGACTTTTCCAAGTGCTTAGCTCAGTGTAAAAAAGGGCTGACTGATTGCTATGGATCAGCAGATTTCATTTACTAAGGGTAAGCACCAGCATGCCTTAGACTTACCATGAGACAGAGTGTCAGATATCAGACAGCGCCCAGCATAAAAATCAGGAGTAGCTGACTTAGCCGCTAGAAATTTCTGGTATTCATGACTTTTTATTTTTGTCTTTGGTAAGCAGAAAAAATTAGGGAGCCAAGGCTATTTGGGTTGTCATCAGGGAATTAGGAGGGATGGTATAGGAAAGCAGCAGTTATAAGTGTCCCAGGAATTTGGGTAGACACGCTTATGGGGTTGGCATTTTGAAGGCTGGATAGAAATACTGTGTGTGTGTGTGTGTGTGTGTGTATAAGAATGTGTTCAAGGGCCTATGCTAGGAACTTCTAGAAAGACAGGAAAGTGTGGAGAGAAGAAAAAAAACCCATGACATATAATTTTTTGCAATAGATTATATTTTTAAGAGAAAAAATATGGATATTACGGTAACTACAGTTAGATAGAGTATCTTTTTTGCACCTGCTCAACTATGACCCTGGGCAAACAAGGACTGATGAATATTGAGATAGGAGACCAAGTCAAAGAGCTGTGCATGTCACAATGACACCATCACACCACTCCAACCTTGTGACTCAAAGACAATTAATTACATCAGTGTTTGGCCCAATATGGGCCCATGCTGGGAATTATTAGCCAGACATTGTTTTCACCTCAGATGGCATGATGGATAGAACTGAGCCTTTAAATAAGCAGATTGTATATGATTCCTAAAAAAGACCATGATTTAGGTGCCATTGTAGTGGCCCTAAAAAGCAATTAACAGGGCGCCTGGGTGGCTCAGTGGGTTAAGCCTCTGCCTTCGGCTCAGGTCATGATCCCAGGGTCCTGGGATTGATCCCTGCATCGGGCTCTCTGCTTGGTGGAAACCTGCTTCCCTTCCTCTCTCTCTGCCTGACTATCTGCCTATTTGTGATCTCTGTCTGTCAAAAAAATAAACAAAATCTTTAAAAAAAAAAAAAGCAACTAACACCCTTGAAAAGATTGCAAATGTTGAATTTTTAAAATTTTGTTTTATCACCATTTCTGAGCATTCCTCCTTCTTGGTAGTCCAGGCTAATAGGAATGGCAACTGGGAGTCTGTGCTTCTGTGTGAATGTGTGCATGTATGTGAGGGTAAGACACACAAATGGGGAAGATGAATAGAGAAGAAATCTATGCCCTTGATTTTGAAGAGCATTTGATAATGTGGATTTAGCTCCTTACTGCTTGAGCTCCTATAACTGCAGAGTCAAATTCTCTCATTCTTAGGACTTTTTGAACATGGCTACATCCCTTTCTCAGAGAAAGAAAAGATGCAGGCTTAGGTTCAGGTCAGATTTTATTATTTCATAATTGATCTAGACAGAAGGAAGTTTTTAAACTAGGCTTCACATAATGAGCCAGAATTTATGAAATGCCCCTTGGATCCATCACCAGATACTTTTAAGAGAGAATTAATTATAGACCCCAGAGAAAAAGGCTGCTGGAGGGGAAACTCGAGGGAGGGGGACATGGCTGAGCTTGGCAGAGGGAGAGGAAAAGTGGATGGGGAACAGAAGCAAAGCACCGCATGACCTCATCTCTCTAGTCCTGAATTTCTTCATAGTCTCTGTTCTGCTTTCCGGAGGGACCCGGCAAATCTCTCCCTCTTCCAATCTATCCTGAACACTGTAGTCCTATTAATCCTCTAAAATCACTGCTCCCTTCTCATCGCTCTCCTTCTAAAGAGTCAGAGGTGACTCCCTATTGCCTGCTAAATCAAATCTGGCTTCTCTGCCTCACTTGCATTGACTTCCGGACTCAGCCCTCCCCAGCCTGTCCAGCAGCTCCCAACCAGCAGCTCTGTCTCAGCAGCCCGGACTCCTCACTGTGTCCTGCACAGAGCAGGGCTTTCTCACCTATGTGCTTTTGCTCTGCGGTTCTCCTGATTGCTCCGCTTTGCTCTACCCAGCCTCCCTCTCTGACCCCTAGGGCCTAGGTCAAGCCCCACCCTCTCAAAAACTGTGGCCATCTGATTACTCCAGTCCTCTCTGAAGTCTCTTCTCTGAATCCGGTGATGTGCTGGTAGACATTTAACAACAGGCTCTCTGGGGGTGCGGGAGTGAGGGAATAAGTGCATTCATGTACATTCATGAGTTCATTATAGATTTTAGTGATATAAAGAATGTGTAGTACACAATTTACAAGTAATAAGACATATAATGCTTTTTATCGTAAGTTCCGTGTAGTGAATTTCTGTAAAATGCTTTCACTAATGCTTGTTAAACTTTTGTATCTGTAGCCAACCTATGATTGCAATTAACAAACAAGCTTTGTTCTGACATGAATACTGGTTGACACTTTAATGGGTAAAATAAATGTGAAACAACAGAGACATATGTCACAGTTTCACATGCTTGTCAATGGCACGAGAGGCTTTCCTGAATTGGATAATAGTTTTCGAATGCTTAGGGTATGTGCATGTGTGTTATTCACAGTGTAGTGATTACGGACACTCTCAATTTAGTTTGCATTAACATTTTATCCATCACTTTGCTAAGTCTAGATAATCAACAAAACAGTAAACCAAGCCTTGATTTGTAGCATTTGCCAATTTGTGTTTGGTCAATAGTCCTGCCATGGCCAATTTCAAGCCCCCAGTGTGATTTTACTGTATGTGATGTTGGGAGATGTGCAACAACCCAATATTATATAGTGTTTCCCCCATACTTCATCTGGATACAACCTCAGGTGCACTGATAACAGGAAGATGTTGTGACATAATTAGAAGGTGATGAATTTTGAGTATTCATAAATTTTGTTTTGAATATATAAAACTGCAAGCTTATATAATGTAATTTTCAATATTGGCTGACAAAATTCCCAAAGTTCAACAATAGGGCCTCACAATCCAGTTCAAGCTGTCAGTATGAATCGACTGTATCACACCACTGTCTGACTTCAGTAGCTAGAAAATTAAGTGCCAGGCATCATGTGAGGCACTGGGGTAAAGAGATGAATAACCCACCCTCATCCCCAAGGATTTCACAATCCACTGGAGATGACAGATAAGCCAACAGATAATGACAATAGATTTGAACTACAGTGGAGGCATGAAGAGACTTCTAGGGATTATGGAGGCCCAGAGAGAGGAGGCTATTAACTCATGGTGGTGATCTAGTGGGTGACACAGAGGAGACAATTTTACATAGGACCCAGAAAGATTGACGAATGTATCAGGTGGAGTAGATAGGGCTGGACCTTTCAGGCATGAAAGAGGAAGCAGGTGTATGAAGACCCATGTTCATGCAGTACCGGGTAATTTGGCATGGCTGGAGATGGGGAACAGCCAGACATGAAACTATTTGGGAAGGCTGGAAACTGATTTGAAAACACTCATAACCATGACCATACACTCAATGTTTAATTACTCCCTACTTTTCCCTTGGTGTATATTTTCAAAATGTTTCTTCTCATAAAGATAAATCTTCATTTCCACCCGTAGCTTACTCATTTATCTGTCCTACTGACTGTGCAGAGAGCCAGAGGAACTTTTTGGATTGTTGGCACATGGGACCTTTGTGGACCTTTTTTTTTTTTTTTCCTTCTTGAATGTTTCAATTCCTTTGATTTCTTTTATTCCAGAAAATGGGACACAAGATTTTTGTTCCCCATTATTTAGGCAGGCCAACAGAGAAGGCCCAGAGAAGTGAAAAGTTTAAAGAATCTTGAAAATCAAATATTTTCTATCTTTCAGGGCCACACCATTGGCCAGTGGCAGGACTAGAGGAAAGATCCATGGTTTTTGTTTTGTTTTGTTTTATGTTTCTTATTCTTTGCAGGCATCTGTCCACTAAACCAGTGATTCCACCTTAATACCGAATCTTAGCCACACGTCATTCACCCTCCTGAATGATTCCGTAGTTTCCTGTGACATGGTGATGTGGGAAATATTTGAAATATAAAAGAACATTTAGCAAACCAGAGAACTGTGTCAGTTGGCCTAAAAAGTTGAGCCAGTTTGAGCAGGGAGCACATTAAATATCTAAAAAACAGTCAGAATCTTGTCAGAAACATTTGGAAACCAAAACCTTTGAACTCAGAGCTGTAAAAGGGAGATCTTAAAAATTGTTTTGCTTTGTGTGTGTTCGGTATATTCAATTAATATGAGAGCTTGGTTTCCAAACATATGGAAGAGATTTTTCATCAAAGGAAGGACTTTTTACTAGGTTTCAAATTTCTAGTTGTTGCCTGTCACTTGATATAAAAATCTGATTTTCAAGATCTTTTTAAGCCAAGTAGAAAAGTAGATAAAATTGCTTTCCATTCTGAAGTGGGATGGAGGTGTATTTGTGGGGTTATTGGGGACAGTCACCTTGGTGACAATGTTACAAATCAGTAAGGGCTGAGAAGACAAGACAAACTAAGTAGCAGGTAAGCACACTCACTTTCCTACCAGGAAAGCCTGATGAATCCTACAGGGAAAGGATTCTTGTTGCTATGGTGAATGGTAGGAGTCCAGAGAGAAAAAAAGCTGTGGAAACACTTGAGAAAAATCCCCTGAAGCTTCATGGCTAGAAGTATCAGGACCACCTGCAAGGAAGAAGTGGTAGATGAATTTTCATGGCTGTATGGAAGTATCCCTTCAGCATCAGTTGACAAGTAGAAAACCTACCTTCTCATCTATCTTCACAGTTCTCAAATGGTCCAGTTTGGTTTCCCAACCAACCACCCGGTATGAGACACAAAAATCTCTTCCTGCTCAAGAGATGGAATAAAGGGCAAAGGGAGTGGTCTGCCTTCACCTTGGAAAGAGATACTGTTGTCAAATCCATTCGCAGTTCGGTCCTTCATAATGGAGACCATGCCTAAGTCTGGGTGGGCTCTTATTTTGTGCTGTGTGTCCGTACAGTGTAGTAGTTGTTACAATTCCTTTACAACTTCCTGATTATTGATCTCTTCCTCTACTGGACTGCAAACACCTTGATATGAGTTGTTGCCTTTCATCCATTTCTAACCCCAACACAAGCTTTTACATTAAAGACTTTAATAAAAATTGGATGAATGAATTTTTAAAAATGAGTTAACTTTAGGAAAATAATTTTCCTTTCTCAATTTCTCAATTTTTAAGATGCAGCATTGCTGTAAATTTCCGTCCAACTGTCATATTCCATGCATTTCTCTAGGACTCTTCTCTCTTCCACTCTAACATAATTTCATTGGGCCAGAAATCTTGTCTCCAAATGCTCCAGAGAGTCTCTTTATATGCTGTCAACTATTACTGATTAGGAAGCTAAATCCTGACTATATATGTTCTTTGCCTTCATGTATTCAGATGAGGATAGAAAAAAGGTGGATGTAAAAATTGTCCAGAAGTAAAAGCAAAACATAAGACAATGAAAACAAAACAAAACGTTTTTTTAAGGTTTTAAATTTTTAAATTTAAATTCAATTAATTAACATATAATGTGTTATTAGTTTCAGAGGTAGAGGTCAGTGATTCACCAGTTTTTTTAAATTAACATATAATGTATTATTAGCCCCAGTGGTACAGTTCTGTGAATCATTAGGCTTACACACTTCACAGCACTCACCATAGTACATACCCTCCCCAATGTCCATAACCCAACCATCCGCTCCCTAACCCTCTCCCACTGGCAATCCTCAGTTTGTTTTGTGAGATTAAGAGTCTTATGGTTTATCTCCCTCCTGATCCCATCTTGTTTCATTTTTTCCTTCCCTACCCCCCAAACCACCCACTTTGCCTCTCAAATTCCTCCTGTCAGGGAGATCATATGATAATTGTCTTTCTCTGACTTATTTCGCTCAGCATAATACCCTCTAGTTCCATCCACGTCATTGCAAATGGCAAGATTTCTTTGCTTTTGATGGCTGCATAGTATTCCATTGTGTGTGTGTGTGTGTGTGTGTGTGTGTGTGTGTGT
>ML103953.1:275506-364390 GCA_003697995.1 Taxidea taxus jeffersonii
TGTGTGTGTGTGTGTGTGTGTGTGTGTGTGTGTGTGTATATATATATGTATATATACACACTACATCTTCTTTATCTATTCATCTGTTGATGGACATCTGGGTTCTTTCCATAATTTGGCTATTGTGGACATTGCTGCTGTAAATATTTGGGTGCACATGCCCCTTTGGATCACTACATTTTTATCATTAGGGTAAATACCCAGTAGTGCAATTGCTGGCTTGTAGGGTAGCTCTATTTTCAACATTTTGAGGAACCTCCATACTGTTTTCCAGAATGGCTACACCAGCTTGCATTCCCACCAACAGTGGATTCCCTGTTGGTGGATTCCCACCAACAGGAGGATTCCCTTTTCTCTGCATCCTCACCAACATCTGTCATTTCCTGACCTGTTAATTTTAGCCATTCTGACTGGTGTGAGGTGGTATTTCACTGTGGCTTTGATTTGTATTTCCCTGATGCCCAGTGATGTGGAGTACTTTTTCATGTGTCTGTTGGGGATCTGGATGTCTTCTTAGCAGAAATGTCTGTTCATGACCTCTGCCCATTTCTTGATTGGATTATGTGTTCTTTGGGTATTGAGTTTGATAAGTTCTTTATAGATTTTGGATATAACCCTTTATCTGATATGTCATTTGCAACTATCTTCTCCCATTCTTTCAGTTTTTTTTGGTTTTGTTGACTGTTTCCTTTGTTGTGCAAAAGCTTTTGATCTTGATGAAGTCCCAATAGTTCATTTTTGCCCTTGCTTCCCTTGCCTCTGGTGATGTTTCTAGGAAGAAGTTGCTGCAGCTGAGGTCAAAGAGGCTGCTGCCTGTGTTCTCATCAAGGATTTTGATGGATTCCTTTCTCACATTGAGGTCTTTCCTCCATTTTGAGTCTATTGTGTGTGGTGTAAGAAAAAGTGTCATTTTTCTGCATGTGGCTGTCCAATTTTCCCAACACCATTTATTGAGACTGTCTTTTTTCCCTTGGACATTCTTTCATGTTTTGTAAAAGATTAGTTGACCATAAGGTTGAGGGTCCATTTCTGGGCTCTCTATTCTGTTCCATTGATCTATATGTCTATTTTTGTGCCAGTACCATACTGTCTTGATGATTACAGCTTTATAATAGAGCTTGAAGTCTGGAATCGTAATGCCACCAACTTTGGCTTTCTTTTTCAACATTCCTCTGGCTATTCAGGATCTTTTCTGGTTCCATATAAATTTTAGGATTATTTGTTCCATTTCTTTGAAAAAAAATTGATGGTATTTTGATAAGGATTGCATTAAACATGTAGATTGCTTTAGGTAGCATAGACATTTTCACAATATTTGTTCATCCAATCCATGAGCATGGAACATTTTTCCATTTCTTTGTGTCTTCCTCAATTTTTTTCATGAGTACTTTATAGTTTTCTGAGTACAGATTCTTTGCCTCTTTGGTTAGGCTTATTCCTAGGTATCTTGTGGTTTTGGGTGCAATTGTAAATGGGATTGACTCCTTAATTTCTCTTTCTTCTGTCTTGTTGGGGTATAGAAATGCAACTGATTTCTGTGCATTGATTTTATATCCTGACACTTTACTGAATTCCTATATGAGTTCTAGCAGTTTTGGGGTGGAGTCTTTTGGGTTTTCCACATAAAGTATCATATCATCTGCAAAGAGTGGTAGTTTGACTTCTTTGTTGATTTGGATGCCTTTAATTTCTTTTTGTTGTCTGATTGCTGAGGATGGGACTTCTAATACTATGTTGAATAGCAGTGGTGATAATGGACATCCCTGCTGTGTTCCTGACCTTAGAAGAAAAGCTCTCAGTTTTTCTCCATTGAGAATGATGTTCACTGTGGATTTTTCATAGATGGCTTTGATGATATTGAGGTATGTACGCTCTATCCCTACACTTTGAAGAGTTTTGATCAAGAAAGGATACTGTACTTTGTCAAATGCTTTCTCAGCACCTATTGAGAGTATCATATGGTTCCTGTTCTTTCTTTTATTAATGTATTGTATCACATTGATTGATTTGCAGATGTTGAACCAAACTTGCAGCTCTGGAATAAATCCCACTTGGTTGTGGTGAATAATCCTTTTAATGTACTGTTGGATCCTATTGACTAGTATTTTGGTGAGAATTTTTGCATCCGTGTTCATCAAATATATTGGTCTGTAATTCTCTTTTTTGGTGGGGTCTTTGTCTGGTTTTGGGATCAAGGTAATGCTGGTCTCATAAAATGAGTTTGGAAGTTTTCCTTCCATTTCTATTTTTTGGAACTGTTTCAGGAGAATAGGAATTAATTCTTCTTTGAATATTTGGTAGAATTTCCCTGGGAAGCCATCAGGCCCTGGGCTTTTGTTTGTTGGGAGATTTTTGATGAATGCTTCAATCTCGTTACTGGTTATGGGTCTGCTCAGGCTTTCTATTTCTTCCTGGTTCAGTTTTGGTAGTTTATATGTCTCTAGGAATGCATCCAGCTCTTCCAGATTGTCAAATTTGGTAGCATATAGTTGCTCATAATATGTTCTTATAATTGTTTGTGTTTCTTTGGTGTTGGTTGTGATCTCTCTTCTTGCACTCATGATTTTATTTATTTGGGTCCTTTCTCTTTTCTTTTTGATAAGTCTGGCTAGGGGTTTATCAATCTTATTAATTCTTTCAAAGAACCAGCTCCTAGTTTCATCGATTTGTTCTATTGTTTTTTTGGTTTCTATTTCGTTGATTTCTGCTCTGATCTTTATTATTTCTCTTCTCCTGCTGGGTTTAGGTTTTCTTTTTTGTTCTTTCTCCGGCTATTTTAGGTGTAGGGTTAGGTTGTGTATTTGAGATCTTTCTTGTTTCTTGATAAAGGCTTGTATCACTATATATATTTACCTCTCAGGACTGTCTTTGCTCTGTCCCACAGATTTTGAACAGTTGTGTTTTCATTTTCATTTGTTTCCATGAATTTTTTCAATTCTTCTTTAATTTCCTGGTTGAACCATTCATTCTTTAGTAGGATGCTCTTTAGCCTCCATGCATTTGGGTTCTTTCCAACTTTCCTCTTGTGATTGAGTTCTAGCTTCATAGCATTGTAGTCTGAAAATATTCAGGGAATTATCTCAATCTTTTGGTACTGGTTGAGACCTGATTTGTGACCCAGGATGTGATCTATTCTGGAGAATGTTCCATGTGCACCAGAGAAGAATGTGTATTCTGTTGCTTTGGGATGGAATGTTCTGAATATATCTGTGATGTCCATCGGGTCCAGTGTGTCATTTAAGGCCTTTATTTCCTTGTCGATCTTTTGCTTAGATGATCTGTCATTTCAGTGAGGGGGGTGTTAAGTCCTCTACTATTATTGTATTATTGTCAAAACGTTTCTTTGATTTTTGTTATTAATTGGTTTATATAGTTGGCTGCTCCCCTGTCAGGGGCATAGATATTTAAAATTATTAGATCTTCTTATTGGACAGACCCTTTGAGAATGATATAGTGTCCTTCCTCGTCTTTTATTATAGTCTTTGGCTTAAAATCTAATTTATCTGGTAGAAGGATTGCTACCCCTGGTTTCTTTTGATGTCCATTAACATGGTAAACTGTTTTCCACCCCCTCACTTTCAATCTGGAGGTGTCTTTGGGTTTAAAATGAGTTTCTTGTAGACAGCATATTCCTGGTTTTTGTTTTTTTATCCATTCTGATACCCAGTGTTTTTTGATTGAGGCATTTAGCCTGTTTACATTCAGGGTAACTATTGAAAGATATGAATTAGTGTAATTATTTTGCCTGGAAAGTGACTGTTATTGTATATTGCCTTTGTTTCTTTCTGATCTACTACTTTTAGGGTCTCTCTTTGCTCAGAGGACCCCTTTCAATTTTCCTGTAGGGCTGGTTTGGTGTTTACAAATTATTTTAGTTTTTGTTTGTCCTGGAAGATTTTTGTTTGTCCTGGAAGATCTCTTCTTCTATTTTCAATGATAGCCTAGCTGGATATAGTATTCTTGGCTGCATGTTTTTCTCGTTTAGTGTTCTGAATATATCATGCCAGTTCTTTCTGGCCTGCCAGGTCTCTGTGGATAAGTCTGCTGCCAATCTAATATTTTTACCATTGTATGTTACACTGGTAACATATAAAGCAGACAAATCAGCCTTGTCCCAGGCTGTTTTCAGGATTTTCTCTTTGTCACTAAGACTTGTAAGTTTTACTATGAGATGAAGGGGTGTGGACTTATTTTTATTGATTTTGAGGTAGGTTCTCTGTGCCTCCTGGATTTTGATGCTTGGTCCCTTTGCCATATTAGGGAAATTCTCTACAGTAATTTGCTCTAATATATCTTCTGCCTCCCCCCTTTCTGTTTCTTCTTGAATCCCAATTATTTTAATATTGTTTCATCTTATGGTATGACTTATCTCTTGAATTCTCCCCTTGTGGTCCAGTAGTTATTTGTCTCTCTTTTGCTCAGCCTCTTTATTCTCCATCATTTGGTCTTCTATATCACTAATTCTCTCTTCTGCCTCATTTATCCTGGCAGTAAGAGCCTCCATTTTTTTAATTGCACCTCATTAATAGCTTTATTGATTTCAGCTTGGTTAGATTTTAGTTCTTTTATTTCTCCAGAAAGGGCTTTTATTTCTTGAGACAGGGTTTTTCTAATATCTTCCATGCCTTACTTGAGCCCAGCTAGCACCTTGAGAATTGTCATTCTGAATTTTAGATCTGACATATTACCAATGTCCGTATTGATTAGGTCCCTAGCCCTTGGTACTGCTTCTTGTTCTTTTTTTTGTGGTGAATTTTTCCACCTTGTCATTTTATCCAGATAAGAATATATGATCGAGAGAACAAAATATTAAAAGAGTGGCAAAGACCCCAGAAAAATGTATGCTAACCAAATCAGAAGAGACCCTAAATTTCGGGGAGAAGAAAGGGGGTAAAAAGAAGTTTAAAATTTTTTTTTAGAAATTAAAAAAATATATATATATGTAAATATATATATTAGATTGGTGAATAGAACAGAGCCACCCACTTGAATTTCGGTGCATTTGGTCTCTTAGAAGAAAGTACCTCCAAAAATTTAAAGAAAGAAAAACTTATATACATACAATAATAAGGATAAACACGATGAAGGGATGGAATGTGACTGAAAAGATGAAAAATTTTAAAAAATTCTAAAACAAGGAATTGATAAGGTAAGTTGTTGGAAAAAGAAAGAAAAAGAAAGTGGAGAGAATTTGCTCAGGCTGGAGACTAGAACAAAGGCTTGTGCTAGGTTTAGGGTATATTTTGATCTGTTAAAAGAAATTGTATCCCAAAATTTTTAGAAGAAAAAACCCTATATGTATAATAACGGAGGTTTAAAAAGATTTTTTTCCCCAGAAAGTATTGTTAAGATAAACTAGTTAAGGGGTGCCTGGGTGGCTCAGTGGGTTAAAGCCTCTGCCTTTGGCTCAGGTCATGATCCCAGGGTCCTGGGATCGAGCCCCACATCGGGCTCTCTGCTCAGCAGGGAGCCTGCTTCCTCCTCTCTCTCTGCCTGCCTCTCTGCCTACTTGTGATCTCTGTCTGTCAAATAAATAAATAAAATCTTTAAAAAAAAAAAGATAAACTAGTTAAAAAACGTTAAAAGAGGAAAGAGGAAAAGTTAAAAAAATTAGAATAAGAAAAAAAATGTAAAAAATTTAATAATGAATCATGGGGAGAAAGCCATGAATTCCATGCTTTGCTTTCCTCTCCTCTGGAATTCTCCTGTTCTCCTTGACCAAGTCAGCTTGGTCTGGCTGGATGTTCTTGCTAATCTTCTGAGGGAGGGACCTGTTGCTGTGATTCTCAAATGTCTTTGCCTCAGGCAGAATTGCCCCGCCCTTGCCAGAGGCCAGGCTCAGTAATCTGTTCGGTTTCACTCTAGGGAGCTTGTGTTCCCTGAACACTTTTCGTAGAGCTCTAGAGGATGGGAATGAAAATGGTGGCTCCCAATCTCGGGCAGAAGAGTGGAGAGCTCGGGGCCCCCTGCCTCAGTGCACCCTTGGAGAAAAGTGCTAAATCACTCCCGTCTCCCTGGTCTCTGGCTGCGCTCAGAGCTCACCTGGCCTGTGACTGAGCATTTCTGTCTCTGGAACACAGTCCTATTTGGAGTCTCCAAACCCAGCAGATTCCTGCCTCCAGAGGAGGAAGGTGAGTCCCCTTGGATCTGCCACTTGTGGGGTCCCTGCTCAAAGAGCAGTGGTCTGACTGTGCTGCGGATCACAGTTTAAGGTAACTCCAAGCTGAGAGCTCACTCCTCGGCTCCATCTTTGAAGTCAGCTTCCCTACTCTGATACCTGCGAGCTCTGCTATACTCAGACACCCCCGATCATTCTGTGAACCCCGCGGGACCTGAGACCACACTGTCTCCAGGAGGGCTCCACCCTCGCTTAGCATCTGGAGTGATGTCTCTCAGTGGAACAGACTTTTAAAAGTCTGAATTTTGTGCTCCGTTGCTCCACTGCTTGCTGGGAGCTGGCCCCGCCCCCTCCCCCATGGTCTATCTTCCCATTGCTTCAGATTCACTTCTCCGCACATCCTACCTTTCAGAAAGTGGTCGATTTTCTGTTTCTAGAATTGCTGCTCTTCTTCTCTTTGATTTCCTCTTGGGTTTGTAGGTGTTTGCAATGGTTTGATAACCATTTGATATCTAGCTGAACTCCTGCGACCTGATGTCATCTCAGTCTGCTACTCCCCTGCCATCTTGACTCCTCCTACAATACTTTTTTCGAGTTTTAAAAAAATTCATAGACTTACTTATTTACTTTAGTAGTTTGAGGTTGATAGGGAAAATCAGCAGAAATTACAGAGTTCTCATACACCTTCCTGTACCCATGGAGGTTCCCCTATTATTAACAAACTGCACTACTGTGGTATAGTTGTTACACTGAGGAGACATTATTGAAATATCATTATTAGCTGAAGTCAGTAGTTTGCACTAGGGTTACTCTTTATATTACAGTCTATGGGTTTGGCTGAGTGTATAAGGGCATGTATCCACCATTGCAGTATTCTACAGAAAAGTTTCATTGCTCTAAAGATTCCATGTGCTCCACCTATTTATGCCTTCCCCCTCCTCCCTCTCTCTCAAAAACCACTGATATTTTTACTCTGTCTATAGTTTTGTCTTTTCCAAAATACTATTTAGGTGAAGCCATATAGGAAATAGCCTTCTTATATTGGCTTCTTTCACTTAGCAATATGCCTTTAATTTTCTTCCATATCTTTTCACAATTGATAGCTCATTTCTTTTTATTGTTCAATACTGTTCCCTCGTCTGGATCTACAGTAGTTTGTTTATCCATTCACCTACTGAATAACATCATGGTTGCTTCCAAGTTTTGGCACTTATGAATAAAGCTGCAATAAACATATATATGTAGGTTTTTGTGTGGTCTTAAGTTCTCAGCTCATTGGGGTAATACTAAAGAACCTAATTGTTAAATCATATGTTAAAAGCATGCTTAGTTTGCAAGAAACTGCCAAACTTCCAAGTGGTTGTACCATTTTGCATTCCCACCAGTAATAAATGAGAGGTCCCATTGCTCCACAACTTTGCCAGCATTTTATCTCCCTCTTCAAAGTTTCTATATTCCTTATCTTGATGAACAGAACCACCATCAATCTGGGCACTCAAGCCAGGCATATTCCTTGTCTTTCTCTCTCCACTACCCAAATGAATTGATTCTACCACTTGTGTGTCTCTGAGATTCAGTCCTCTCTATCCTTTCTGCCTCCATCCAGAAAACAGCCTCCCTCTGGTCTGGCCCCACTCCACACTGAAGGCAGCCATATTCTGAAACTCCATGTTGCTCTATTGTTAAAAACAAAGCAAAACAAAAAACCTTTGAAGTCCTCCTATGGCCTTCAGGTTAAGGTCCCAACACCCCTGGATGACTGCAGGGTCTTTGGGAACCTTCCTCTGTTAACCACTCCTAACCTCATCAATTGTTCTGTTATCTGCTGCCCCACCTCCCAGCAAGGTTGTGATAGTATTTGTAAAATCAGCAGTTTCCCAAACTTTCCAAGCTATTGTAAACCATTGCACATGCTGTCCCACTTCCTTGGAACTCTTACCTACAATATTTCTCCAGTGAATTTTTATTCAACTTTAAGACTCAGCTTAAATATTACCTCCCTGGGGACACCTGGGTGGCTCAGTTGGTTAAGCAGCTGCCTTCGGCTCAGGTCATGATCCCAGCATCCTGGGATGGAGTCCCACATCGGGCTCCTTGCTCAGCAGGGAGCCTGCTTCTCCCTCTGCCTCTGCCTGCCTCTCTGTCTGCCTGTGCTTGCTCTCTCTTTCTCTCTCTCTCTCTGACAAATAAATAAATAAAATCTTTAAAAAATATATTACCTCCCTGGATCACTGGGGGAGTAGGGTCCCCACTGAGCTGCCACAGTCTAGCTGAGTTAATCCCTCACCTCACAGACAGACTGATTTGTGTATGGGTCTGTCTTCCCTGTCAACTCCAATATCTATGACTTTCTATATCCTTGAAACATGGCCCATTTATACAAGTTTTAAAAGGGTACAAATTTTACAAATTTAAAAAGGGTAGCTGGCGGGGACTGGGGGGAAGGCTAACTGTGTCTCGAGTACAGCCTAATCATTTCAGAGACCGAGACTGCACAGCCTCTTGACCACCATGGGCTGACTCAACCACATAGGACTGGAGAAAAACAGGAGGAAGGGACAAGAGGGTGGCTGTGTGGTGTAGCCTCCAGCCATATATATTTTCCCCTTCTAACAATTTTGAATAGGTTATGGGGAGAAGAGGCCAAGGTCATTGCTAACTACTACTCTTGTGCTGATGGGGGAGGAGAAATTGCAAAATGTTAGATGTGCAATTAGTTAGATGGCTGCAGAAAGACCATAAAAATTACTCATTGTCACAGGAAGGATTTATTCTTGTTCATGAAAATTATCCTGCTTAAGAGAACAGGTTTGAGAGTAATTGCCACAATTCTGCCTGAATCTCCATGGACTCTAAGCCTGACCCTCTAGGTAATCTATTGCATATGCCTTTGTGTGCAGATGGGCAGGCATGTAGAGGAACAGGTAGCGGATCTTATAAGGAATAGCCATCTACTTTCTGAGTCTATTTTTCCTGCTCATCAATAAAACTTATGTTTAGCCAGTTACTCATTTCTTTCACAAAAGTCATTTTGATCATCTTGAAATTTGTGTCCCATTTCCCACTGGGTGGAGACTGGACTGCAGACAGCCAGATTGTCAGAACAAAATTCTGAGGTTCTTCCACAGGTAAGGTTGGTCATTTCTTACAGATCTCCTAGTTCTGTAAATTATCCCAGGAAGGATCCTTGCATATATATTTTGTATGCTTCTTTGTTATGTGTCTTGTTTGTTTTATTTTATTTTGTTTTAGCTGCTTGGAAGACATCTTATTAAGTTGGAAGGATGTAAGTGGAAATCCCTGCAATACTGTGTGCTGGCATATAACCACAGAAGCCCTTGAGATGATGCTGGGGAGCATATCTAGGAACTTTCTTCTGTGAGAAGCACTGAACATGATTTCCCTTCAGTAGTGATGGGTCAATATAACATGGGTTTGTTGCTTTGTGACCAGATGGGAAGGTGTCCCTCCATGGAATCTACATGTTTGACTCCAGAGCAGGAGTTATCTGCTGGTGAGAGTCCCAGAGGGTGAGGGGGCCTGGGACATCATGTCCCTATTCTCTCCCAGAACAACCACAGCTTTGGTCTGCCCTTCCCCTGCAGAGCTCCAGAACTTCTGGTCTGGAGCTATCAGAATCCTGCTCTGCAGAGACATCACACTTCTTTCACCTTCCAGTAACTGAAAAATTGTACGTGTGCTGAGAGATGGTGACCAGCTGGGGTGGGTATGGTTAAACATGAGGGCAGGCAGGAGAGAGGCAGCAGAAGTTTTAATGGATTGGGTTCTAATGCTGGATTGGGAACTAAGTCTCTGCATTCTGTTCCCTGTTCTGAGGCCGAACTTCTTCCTTTGAGAGTTTGGTGTGAAAAAGAAAATAATGCATGAACGAGTTATAATTATGCATAAAATTTGTTGACTGAACTTCCTTCAGAAGATGCAGAATCAACTGCCTTATTTTTACAGAAAAATAATATAGTGCATTGCCAAGCACTGTAGTAAGACTTTACAAATATTTGGTCTTTGAAACAACCTTAGGAAGTTAGTGTTATCATTACTCCCATTTTACAAAAAAAGATAAAGATGTAAAAATATGTTACTTACCTAGGATCACACAACTTCTAAATGACAGAGCTAGGATTTGAACCCTAGATGCCTGGTTTTTGGTTTATGCCCTCAAACCTATTCCATGAAAAACAAGCCAAAAATATTATGCCGTGCTGCCTTCCAATCTTACAAGTGCCTAGATCCTTTTAAATGTCATGACTTCAGTCTCCACTATGCTTCATCCTCGCCATTCAAACCTCATCCTGAGTCTTATTATGACTTGAAACCACTTTGTCTCAGATTTTTTTTCCAAAGAGAGTTTACTTTTTTTAGAGAAAATAATGATTTTGAAGCCTTCACATATACAATTCTTCCAACTCCAAAATTCTGTACTTTGTGGTTTATGAAAGATTGGGAATGGGTTTCAGAAAATAAAATCACCCAAAGAGAATTCAATCTATCTCAGCTGCTCTATCTAAAAAATCTTAAAATAAGAATTTGTGGGGTGCCTGGGCGGCTCAATGGGTTAAGTTTCTGCCTTCGGCTCATGTCATGATCTCTGGGTCCTGGGATCGAGCCCCAAGGTGGGCTCTCTGCTCAGCAGGGAATCTGCTTCCCCCATTCTCTGCCTGCCTCTGTGACTACTTTTGATCTCTATCAAATAAATAAAATCTTAAAAAAAGAATTTGCAAGACTATTGTATTTAGTTTAGTCTAATACTTATGCTCCACCTAAAATTCTCAGTATCCACAGCCATCCTGACCATTTCACCTCAGGATCCTTCACTTAATGGTATCTACAAAGACATTTTCTGTGTAAAGTAAAACACAGGATCCAGGTATTAGGATGTAGACATATCATTTTGAGGGCAATCATTCAATCCACTACACAGATTGTAGGCTAATAAAACGTTATGGTGAAAGAATAACGTTCATTTTTTTAAACAATTAACATACAGTGTTTCTTAGTTTTAAGTGCACAATATAATGATCCAACAGTTCTATACATTTTTCCATTCTCATCAAGATAAGTGTACTCTTAATCCTATTCACCAATTTCACCTGTCCCCTCATCCCCCTCCCCTCTGGTACCATCAGTTTGTTCTAAGTATTTGAGTCTATCTTTTTATTTGTCCTTTTTTTTCATTGTTTGTTGGTATTGTCTCTTAAATTCCACATCTGTGTTAGATCATATGGTATTTGTCTTTCTCCAAATAACTTATTTCACTTAGCATTATACCCTCTGGGTCCTTCCAAGTTTTTGCAAATGGCAACATTTCATTCTTTTTTATGACTGAGAAATATATCATTATATATACCACAACTTCTTTATGCATTCTTCTATAGAGGGACACTTGGGTTGCATCCATATCTTGTTTATTGTAAATAATGTTGTAAATACCTAGTGTTGCATTTATCTTTTCAAATTAGTGTTTTCATTTTCTCTGGGTAAATACTCAGGGTAGAATTACTGGATCAAATGGTAATTTTATTTTATTATTTATTTATTAGCATATAAGGTATTATTTGCTTCAGGAGTACAGGTCTGTGAATCATCAGTCTTACACAATTCATAGCACTCACCATAGCACATACCCTCCCCAGTGTCCATAACCTGTCCACCCTATCCCTCCCCTCCACCTACCAGCAACCCTCAGTTTGTTTCCTGAGATTAAGAATTTCTTGTGGTTTGTCTCCCTCCTCGGTCCCATCTTGTTTCATTTTTCCCTTCCTACCCCTCATGAACCCCTGCCCTGCCTCTCAAATTCTTCATATCAGAGAGATCATATGATAATCGTCTTTCTCTGATGAACTTATTTTGCTTAACACAATACTTTCTAGTTCCACCTATGTCATTGCAAATGGCAATATTTCATTTTTTGATGGCTACATGGTATATATCTATATCTATCTATCTATCATCTATCTATCTATATCTATCATCTATCTATCTATCTATCTGTCTATCTCACATATTCTTTATACATTCATCTGTTGATGGGCATCTAGGTTCTTTTCATAGTTTGGCTATTGTGGACATTGCTGCTATAAACATTCAGGTGCACAGGCCTCTTTGGATCACTACATTTGTATCTTTAGGGTAAATACCCAGTAGTGCAATTGCTGGGTTGTAGGATAGCTCTATTCAACATTTTGAGGAACCTCCATACTGTTTTCCAGAATGGCTGCACCAGCTTGCATTCCCACCAACAGTGTAGGAGGTTTCTCCTTTCTCCACGTCCTCACCAACATCTGTAGTTCTCTGACCTGATAATTTTAGCCATTCTGACTAAAATCGGTGTTATCTCACTGTGATTTTGATTTGTATTTCCCTGATGCTGAGTGATGTGGAGCACTGTTGTCTGTTGGCCATTTGGATGTCTTCTTTGCAGAAATGTCTGTTCAGGTCTTCTGTCCATTTCTTAATTGGATTATTTGTTCTTTGGATGTTGAGTTTGATGAGTTCTTTTATAGATTTTGGATACTATCCCTTTATCTGATATATCATTTGCAAATATCTTCTCTCATTCTGTCCATTATCTTTTGGTTTTGTTGGTTGTTTCCTTTGCTGTGCAAAACCTTTTGATCTTGATCAAGTCCCAATAGTTCATTTTTTGCCTTTGCTTCTCTTGCCTTTGGTGATGTTTTTAGGAAGAAGTTGCTGCAGCTGAGGTCAAAGAGGCTGCTGCCTGTGTTCTCCTCAAGTATTTTGATGGATTCCTGTCTCACAATCAGGTCTTTCTTCCATTTTGAGTCTATTTCAGTGTGTGGTGTAAGGAAACGGTCCAGTTTCATTTTTCTGCATGTGGCCGTCCAATTTTCCCAACACCATTTGTTGAGACTGTCTTTTTTCCCTTGGACATTCTTTCCTGCTTTACTGAAGATTAGTTGACCATAGAGTTGAGGGTCCATTTCTGTGCTCTCTATTCTGTTCCATTGATTTATATATCTGTTTTTGTGCCAGTACCGTACTGTCTTGATGATTACAGCTTTATAATAGAGCTTGAGGTCTGGAATCATGATGCCACCAACTTTGGCTTTCTCTTTCCACATTCCTCTGGCTATTCAGGATCTTTTCTGGTTCCATATAAATTTTAGGATTATTTGTCCCATTTCTTTGAAAAAAAATTGGTGGTATTTTGATAGGGATTGCATTAAAGGTGTAGATTGCTTTAGGTAGCATAGACATTTTCACAACATTTGTTCATCCAATCCATGAGCATAGAACATTTTTTCCATTTCTTTGTGTCTTCCTCAATTTCTTTCATGAGTACTTTACAGTATTCTGAGTACAGATTCTTTGCCTCTTTGGTCAGGTTTAGGTGCAATTGTAAATGGGATTGACTCCTTAATTTCTTGTGGCTTTGGGTGCAATTGTAAATGGGATTGACTCCTTAATTTCTCTTTCTTCTGTCTTTTTGTTGGTGTATAGAAATGCAACTGATTTCTGTGCATTGATTTTATATTCTGACACTTTACTGAATTCCTATATGAGTTCTAGCAGTTTTGGGGTGGAGTCTTTTGGGTTTTCCACATAAAGACTTCTTTGATCATTCAGATGCCTTTTGTTTCTTTTTGTTGTCTGATTACTGAGTCTAGGACTTCTAATACTATTTGAATAGTAGTGGTGATAGTGGACAGGCCTGACATGTTCCTGACCTTAGGAGAAAAGGTCTCCATTTTTCCCCATTGAGAATGATATTCACTGTTGGTTTTTCATAGATGGCTTTTATGATATTGAGGTATGTATTCTCTATCCCTACACTGTGAAGTGTTTTGATCAAGAAAGGTTGCTGTATCTGTACTTTGTCAAATACTTTCTCAGCATCTATTGAGAGTATCATATGGTTCCTGTTCTTTCTTTTATTAATGTACTGTATCACATTTACTGATTTGCAGATGTTGAACCAACCTTGCAGCCCTGGAATAAATCTAACTTGTTCATGGTGAAACATCCTTTTAATGTACTGTTGGATCCTATTGACTAGTATCTTGGTGAGAATTTTTGCATTCGTGTTCACCAAGAATATTGGTCTGTAATTCTCTTTTTTGGTGGGGTCTTTGTCTGGTTTTGGGATCAAGGTAATGCTGGCCTCATAAAATGAGTTTGGAAGTTTTCTTTCCATTTCTATTTTTTGGAACAATTTCAGGAGAATAGGTATTAATTCTTCTTTAAATGTTTGATAGAACTCCCCTGGGAAGCCATCTGGCCCTGGGCTCTTGTTTGTTGGGAGATTTTTGATGACTATTTCAATCTCCTTACAGGTTATGGGTCTGTTTAGGTTTTCTACTTCCTCCTGGCTCAGTTTTGGTAGTTTATGTGTCTCTAGGAATGCATCCATTTCTTCTAGATTGTCAAATTTGCTACTGTATAGTTGTTCATAATATGTTCTTTTAATGGTTCTTTTCTTATGTGTTTCTTTGGTGTTGGTTGTGATTTCTCCTCTTTCATTCATTATTTTATTAATTTGGGTCCTTTCTCTTTTCTTATTGATAAGTCTGGCTAAGGATTTATCAATCTTATTAATTCTTTCAAAGAACGAGTCTCTTGTTTTGTTAAGTTGTTCTACTATTCTTTTGGTTTCTATTTCATTGATTTCTGCTCTGATCTTTATTATTTCTCTTCTCCTGCTGGGTTAGGCTTTCTTTGATGTTCTTTCTCCAGCTCTTCTAGGTGTAGGGTTAGGTTGTGTATTTGAGCCCTTTCCTATTTCTTGAGAAAGGCTTGTATTGCAATATATATTTTTCTCTCAGGACTGCCTTTGCTGTGGTCAAAGATTTCGAACCATTGTGGTTTCATTTTCATTTGTTTCCATGAATTTTTTTCAATTTTTCTCTAATTTCTGTTTGACCCATTCATTCTTTAGTAGGATGCTCTTTAGCCTCCATATATTTGGTTTATTTTCAACTTTCCTGTTATGGTTGAGTTCTAGTTTCAAAGCATTGTGGTCTGAAAATACTTAGGGAATGATCCCAGTGTTTTGGCACTGGTTGAGACTTGCTTTGTGATCCAGGATGTGATCTATTTTGGAGAATGTTCCATGTACGAGAGAAGAATATGTATACTGTTGCTTTGGGAAAAAATGTCCATTGGGTCCCCTGTGTCATTTGAAGTCTTTATTTCCTTGTTGATCTTTGGTTAGATGATCTATCCTTTTCAGTGGGGTGATGTTAAAGTCCCGTACTATTGTTGTATTACTGTTGATGTGCTTCCTTGGTTTTGCTTTTAATTCGTTTATATAATTGGCTGTTCTCATGTTAGAGGCAGAGATATTTAAAATTATTAGGTCTTCTTGTTGGACAACCCTTTAAGTATAATACAGTGCCCTTTCTCTTCTCTTATTTTAATCTTTGGCTTAAAATCTAATTTATCGGGATGCCTGGGTGGCTCAGTTGGTTAAGAGGCTGCCTTCGGCTCAGGTCATGATCCCAGCGTCCTGGGATAGAGTCCCACATCGGGCTCCTTGCTTGGCAGGGAGCCTGCTTCTCCCTCTGCCTCTGCCTGTGTGCTCTCTCTCTCTCTCTAACAAATAAATAATAAAATCTTAAAAAAAATCTAATTTATCTGATATAAGAATTGCCACCCTGGCTTTCTTTTGATGTCCATTAACATGGTAAATTGCTTTGTACCCCCTCTCTGTAAATCTGGGGGTCTAAAATGAGCTTCTGACAGACAGCATATCAATGGGTCTTTTTTTTTTTTAATCCATTCTGATACTCTGTGTCTTTTGATTGGGGCATTTAGCCCATTTATATTTAGGGTAACTATTGAAAAATATAAATGTAGTGCTATTGCATTGCCTGTAAAGGGACTGTTACTGTATATTGTCTCTGTTCCTTTCTGGTCTGTTACTTTTAGGCTCTCTCTTGGCTTAGATGACCCCTTTCAATATTTCCTGTAGCGCTGGTTTGGTGTTGGCAAATTATTTTAGTTTTTGTTTGTCCTGGAAGCTTTTTATCTCTCCTATTTTCAATGACAGCCTAGCTGGATATAGTATTTTTGGCTGCATGTTTTTCTTGTTTAGTGCTCTGAATATATCATGTCAGTTCTTTCTGGCCTTCCAGATCTCTGTGGACAGGTCTGTTGTCAGTCTAATATTTCTACCATTATATGTTACAGACCTCTTGTCCCAAGCTGCTTTCAGGATTTTCTCTTTGTCACTGAGACTTGTAAGTTTTACTATTAGATGATGGGGTGTGGGCTTATTTTTTATTGATTTTGAGGGGACTTCTCTGTGCCTCTTGAATTTTGATGATTGTTCCTTTTGACAAATTAGGGGAATCCTCTGCAATAATTTTCTGTAATATACCCTCCCCCCCTTCATCTTCTTTTGGGATCCCAATTATTCTAATATTGTTTTGTTTTATGGTATCACTTATCTCTCAAATTGTCCCCTCATGGTCCAGTAGTTGTTTATCTCTTTTTCTCAGCTCTTTATTCTCCATCAATTGGTCTTCTATATCACTAATTCTCTTTTCTGCCTCATTTATCCTAGCAGTAAGAGCCTCCATTTTTTATTGCACCTCATTAATAGGTTTTTTTATTTCAACTTGGTTAAATTTTAGTTCTTTTATTTCTCCAAATAGGGATTCTCTAGTGCCTTCCATGCTTTTTTTGAGTCCAGTAAGCACCTTGATAATCGTCATTCTGAACTCCAGTTCTGACATCTTACTAATGTCCATATTGATTATGTCCCTAAGCATCGGAACTGCCACTTGTTGTTTTTTTTGAGGTGAGTTTTTCCTCCTTTTCATATTATCCAGATAAGAATGGATGAATGAGAGAACAAAATACTAAAAGTGTAGCAAAACCCCAGAAAAATATACACCAACCAAATTGGAAGGGACCCAATACTGGGGGGAGAAGAAAGGAGAGAAAAAAATTTATATATATATATATAATTTTTACATAATGTATAATAAATTTATATTAAATATATAAATACATAAATATATAATTTATATAAATACATATATATTTAATTTATTATTTATTTATTATTTATTATAAATAAAATTTATTATGTATTTATTATATATTACATTATATAATAAATTATATATTACATTATATAATAAATACATAATAAATTTTATTTATATATATTTATATTTATATATTAGACTGGTAAATAGAACAGAGCCACACACTTGATTTTGGGTGTATTTTGGTCTGTTAGAAGATAGTGTCTCCCAGAATTTTAAAGAAAGAAAAAAAAAAATATATATGTATATATATATATGTGTGTGTGTGTGTGTGTGTGTGTGTATACACACACAAATAAGGGTAAACAATGAAGGGATGGAATATGACTGTAAAGATGAAAATTTCAAAAGATTCTAAAAAAAGAATTGATAAGATGAGAAGTTGGTTGAAAAAAGAAAGAAAAAGATGAAGAATGTGATCAGCTGGAGTCAGAACAAAGGCATGCATTAGATTTAGGGTATATTTTGATCTGTTAGAAGAAACTGTATCCCAAAATTTTAAAGAAGGAAAAAACCTATATTCATACAAGAAATAAGGTTAAGTAAAATGAAGGGATAGAATATGACTATGACAGTGAAAATTTTAAAAAGATTTTTAAAAATGTATTGATAAGATAAAATCAAAAAAGGTTAAAATAGGAGAGGAAAAATTTTAAAAAATACAATAAAAAAAGTAAAATTAAAAAAATTTAACTTTGAAAGACTAAAGAATCATGGGAAAAAAGTCATGAATTCTATGTGCTGTATTCCCTTAGTTCTGAAGTTTTGCAGTTATCATTGATTGGTGAACTTGGTCTTGGTTGGATGTTCTTGCTGATCTTCTTGGAGAGGGGCCTGTTGCCATGATTCTCAGTTGTCTTTGCTTGAGGCAGAATTGCACCACCCTTGCCAGGGGCCAGGCTAAGTAACCTGCTCTGGTTAGCTCTCGGGAGTCTTTGTTCCCTGAACGCTTTCCATGAAGCTTTGGAGGACAGGAATGAAGATGGTGGCTTCCAAATCTCTGGCCTGGAGGAGCCAAGAGCTCAGACCCCACTCCTCAGTGCACCTTCAGAGAAAAGCAGTCAATCCCTCCTGTCTCTCTAGGCTCTGGCTGCACTCTGCTCATCTGGCTTGTGACCAAGTGTTTCTATCTCTGGTGCATGGCCCTGTTTGGAGTCTCCAAACCCAGAAGATTCCTCCATGTTCCTGTGCTACTCCCCCTGGAAGAGGAAGGTGAATCTCCCTGGGTCTGCCACTTGTGGGGTCCCTGCTCAAATAGTAGTGGTCTGACTGTGCCTTGGATCGTGGTTTAAGGTAACCCGGAGCTGAGAACCCACTGCTTGGCTCTGTCTCTGTCACCAGCTTCCCTGCTCTTTTACCTGCAGGTTCTGCCACACCTAGACACCCCTGGTTTTTTTGTGACCCCAAGTTCCTAAGACCATACTGTCCCTGCAAGGGCTCTACCCTTGCTTAGCCTCTGGAGCAACATCCCTCAGTGGAGCAGACTTCTAAAAGTTCCAATTTTGTGCTCAACTGCTCTACCACTTACCAGGAGCTGGCCCCTCTCCCCATGGTCTCTCTTGCTGTATGTTGAATCTGATTCACTTCTCTACACATCCTGCCTTCTGGAAAGCAGTTGATTTTCTGTTCCTAGAATTGCTGCTCTTCTCTTTGATCTCCTGTTGAGTTTGTATGTGTTCAGAGTGGTTTGAGAACTATCTAGCTGAACTCCCAGGGCCTGATGATATTTAGGTCTCTTACTCCTCCACCATCTTGCTCCTCCCAGTAATTTAATTTTCAGGAATTTAATTTTTAGGAATCCCATTTAATTTTTAGGAATGTCCATACTGTTTTCCACAATGGCTTCAACCAATTTTCATTCTCAACCAAGAGTGCATAAGAGTTCTTTTTTCACCACATCCTCATCAACACTTGTTATTTCTTATGTTTTTAATTTGAGCCATTCTGAAAGGTGTAGTGATATCTCATTGTGGTTTTGATTGGCATTTCCCTGATGATTAGTGGTGTTGAGCATCTTTTTATGTGTCTGTTGGCCATCTGTATGTCTTCTTTGAAAAAATATCTATTCGGGTCCTCTGCTCATTTTTAAATCATATTTTTTGTTTTGTTGGTGTTGAATTATAGAAGTTACTCATATATTTGGATATTAATTTCTTATCAGAGATATCATTTGCAAATATCTTCTCCTATTCAGTAGGTTGCCTTTAAAAAAATTTTTTTTAAATAAACATATAATGTATTATTAGCCCCAGGGGTACAGGTCTGTGAATCGCCAGGTTTACACACTTCACTGCACTCACCATAGCACATACCCTCCCCAATGTCCATAACCCCACAACCCTCTCCCTACACCCCTCGCCCTGGCCCCCTCAGTTTGTTTTGTGAGATTAAGAGTCTCTTTTGGTTTGTCTCCCTCCTGATCCCATCTTGTTTCATTTATTATTTTCCTACCCCCCAATCCCCCCCCACCGTTGCATCTCCACTTCCTCATATCAGAGAGATCATATGATAGTTGTCTTTCTCTGACTGACTTATTTTGCTAAGCATAATACCCTCTAGTTCCATTCACGTCATCGCAAATGGCAAGATTTCATTTCTTTTGGTGGCTGCATAGTATTCCATTGTATATATATATATATATATATATATACTCCACATCTTTATCCATTCATCTGTTGATGGGCATCTAGGTTCTTTCCATAGTTTGGCTATTGTGGACATTGCTGCACGTGCCCCTTTGGATTACTACGTTTGTATCTTTAGGGTAAATACCCAGTAGTGCAATTGCTGGGTCATAAGGTAACTCTATTTTCAACTTTTTGAGGATCCTCCATGTTGTTTTCCAGAGCGGTCGCACCATCTTGCATTCCCACCAATGGTGTAGGACATTTCCCCTTTCTCCATATCCTTGCCAGCATCTGTCATTTCCTGACTTGTTAATTTTAGCCATTTTGACTGGTGTGAGGTGGTATCTCATTGTGGTTTTGGTTTGTATTTCCCTGATGCCCAGTGATGTGGAGCACTTTTTCATGTGTCTTTGGCCATCTGGATGTCTTCTTTGCAGAAATGTCTGTTCATGTCCGATTTCTTGATTGGATTATTTGTTCTTTGGGTGTTGAGTTTGCTAAGCTCTTTATAGATTTTGGATACTAGCCCTTTATCTGATATGTCGTTTGGAAATATCTTTTCCCACTCTGTCAGTTGTCTTTTGGTTTTGTTAACTATTTCCTTTGCTGTGCAAAAGCTTTTGATCTTGATGAAGTCCCAATAGTTCATTTTTTCCCTTGCTTCCCTTGCCTTTGGCGTTGTTCCTAGGAAGAAGTTGCTGTGGCTGAGGTCGAAGAGGTTGCTGCCTGTGTTCTCCTCAAGGATTTTGATGGATTCCTTTTTCACATGGAGGTCCTTCATCCATTTTCAGTCTATTTTCATGTGTGGTGTAAGGAAATGGTCCAGTTTCATTCTTCTGCATGTGGCTGTGCAAATTTCCCAACACCATTTGTTGAAGAGGCTGTCTTTTTTCCATTGGACATTCTTTCCTGCTTTGTCGAAGATTTGTTGACCATAGAGTTGAGGGTCTATTTTTGAGCTCTCTATTCTGTTCCATTGACCTATGTAGTAGGTTGCCTTTTGTCTCCTTTTCTGTGTGAAAACTTTTTATTTTGAGTTAGTCCCAATAGTTTAATTTTGCCTTTGTTTGCCTTGCCCAAGGAAACATCTAGAAAAATGTTTCTATGGCTGGTATAAAACAAATTACTGCCTATATTTTCTTCTAGAAGTTTTATAGTTTTGACTCTCACATTCAGTTCTTTAATTCATTTTGAGTTTGTTTTTGTGTATAGTGTAAGAAAGTGGTCTAGTTTCACTCTTTCATGTAGCTGTCCAGTTTTTCCAGCACCATTTTAAAAAACAGATTTTATTTACTTATTAGACAGACAGCGATCACAAGTAGGCAGAGAGGCAGGCAGAGAGAGGGGGAAAACAGGCTCCCTGCTGAGCATAGAGCCCAATGTGGGGCTCGATCCCAGGACCCTGGGATCATGACCCAAGCTGAAGGCAGAGGCTTTAACCCACTGAGCCACCCAGGCACCCCCTCAAGCACCATTTTTTGAAGAGATGATCTTTTCCCCATTGTATATTCTTGACACCTTTATTGTAGATTAATTGACCATATAAGCATGGATTTATTTCTAGGCTTTCTATTATGTTCTATTGATCTACGTGTGGTTAACCTTCATATTGTAAAAAGTTAATATAAACGTTGAATGTAAATTGTAACTCAAACAGGATTTAGATCACAGGATACAGAACTAAAATTGAGAGAATTTATGTGTTTTGGAGTACTTATGGTACCAAGACTATAAGCTGCCTCCGGACTGATTGCCTACCTTGGCAAAGTTTTCCTAACTGATGATAGTATATATTTGTTATTGTTTGGCTTCTCAGTACCTGTTCCATTTTTTTCCCTCCATTTGGTAACAGTATTGGGCATTTCCTCTCTCATACAACTTCTGGAGAGGCCACCTCCCATTTTTAGAGTGAAGCACATGACACAGTCTTTTTTTTTTTTTTTTTTTAAGATTTTGTTTATTTATTTGACAGACAGAGATCACAGGTAGGCAGAGAACCAGGCAGAGAGGAGGAAGGGAAGCAGGCTCCCCGCCGAGCAGATAGCCAAACGCAGGGCTCGATCCCAGAACCCTGGGATCACGACCTGAGCCTAAGGCAGAGGCTTTAACCCACTGAGCCACCCAGGTGCCCCCACATGACACAGTCTTGGCCAATATATTTTTCCTTGGCCAAACTGATTGGTTCAGTGATGGACATGTGACTCAATTACAGTCAATGAGAATTTTGTTAGGATTTTGAGAAAGGTAGGGAAAATTTCCCTAGAGACTTGAACCTGAGATGCTCTGAGACTACTGTTGCCAAGGCTTAAGAATGAGACCAATACAATGGGGAGCAGGACAAGACCTACCAAAGTCACTCAAGCCCTTGGGATAAGTTACTATTACAGTACTATCCCTTTGTTATATGAGCCCACACATCTCCCTTTATTGCTTAGGCAAGTTGGTGTTGGATTTTCTGTTACTTGTGACTAAGAGTCCTACTCCACTGATAAACCATTCTTTAAAAATAGTATATTTTTATAGAATATATATTTATATAGAAGGCATATTAAACACATATAGTTATATAGAATGCATATATATTATATATACTATATACATATATAATATATAGAAGGTATATTAAATACTTCAGATATTTTAAGAGTAAATATGTGCAATTAAGTGGTTTTTAGTATGTTCCAAGAGTTGTCCAACAATCATTACGGTCTAATTCCAGTATTTTCACCATCCCAAAACAAAGCCCTGTATTCATTAATAGTTACTCCCCACACTCCACTCACCAGCCACCCCCTTGCCCATTTCCAGACTCTGGCAACAAATAACACACTTTTGGTCGCTATGGATTTGTCTATTCTACACACTTTATATAAACAGATTCATACAATGTGCAGCCTTTTGTGTTTGGTTCCTTCACTTAGCATGATGCTTTCATAGCTCCTTTATGTATCATGTATCAGTACAGCATTCCTGTTTATTGTTGACAATATTCCACTGTATGGATATATCACTTCATGTTTATTCATTATTCGGTTAATGGACATTTGGTTGTTTCCATTTCCACATTTTGACTATTATGAATAATGCTGCTATGAACATTTGTATATGGGTTTTTGTGTGGAAAATATTTTCATTTCCTTTGGGTATGTTTAGGAGTGGAATTTCCAGATCATATGGTACATCTATATTTATCTTTTTGAAGAACTGTTGGACATTTTTCAAAACTGGCTGCATCAGTTACAATTCTTTCAGAAATGTATGAGATTTCCAGTTTCTCTATATCCTCACTAATATTGTTATTATATGTCTTTTTTATTATAGCAACCTAGAGGGTATGAAATGTTATCTCATTATGGTTGTGATTTGCATTTCCATAATGGGTAAAGTTGCTGACCATCTTCCCATGTTCTTTTTTGGCCATTTATATATATTAATATATATTTATATATATTATATATATATATTTGGAGAAATGTCTATATATATATTTTTTTGAGAAATGTCTATCAAATTCTTTGCTCATTTACAAAATTGTGGTTTTTTAAAAATCTTTTCATTGTTGATTTGCAAGACTTCTTTATACATTCTGGATACAAATCCCTTATCATATATGTGGTTGCAAATATTTTTGTAATCTAGTGTCTTTTGAAAGATAAGTTTTAAATTTTGATGAAGACCAGTTTATCTTCTTTTTCCTTTTATTTCTTGTGCTTTTGCCGTTATAGCTAAGAAACCATTCAAAGACTAATGCAAGGCAATGAAAATATATTCTCTTGTTTTCTCCCAAGAGTTTTTAATGTTTTAGCTCTTACATTTATAACTATGATCCCCTTTGAGTTAATTTCTGTATATGATGTGGGGAAGGGGTCCAAATACATTATTTTGCATGTGGATATCTAGATATCCTATCATCATTTGTCGAAAAGACTATTACTTCCCCATGAACTCATCTTGGCACTTTCATTGAAAATCAGCTTACTATACATATACAAGTTTATTTCTGGGCTTTCAACTATATTCTACTGATCTATATGTCTAACCTTGTGCTACTATTATCCTATCTTGATCAATGTTGCTTTTGAGGTAAATACTACAATTGAGTAGTGCAAGTCTTCCAACTCTGTTCTAAATTGTTTTGGCTATTCAAAGTCTTTTGACTTTTCATAGGAATTTTAGGGTTTATTTTACAAATTATGCAAAACAGCTGGAATTTTAATTGGGATAGTGTTGAATCTGTAGATCATCTTGGGAATATTGCAAACTTAACAAAATTAGGTTTTCTTATCCATGAACATAGGATTTCTTCATATTTATTTGAGTTTTCTTTAATTTTCTCCAACAATGTTTTTTATTTTTCAGTTAATTCATCTTTCATGTTTTGTTAAATTTATTCCTAGGTATTTAATTCTTTTTGATGTTATTACAGGTGGAATTGTTTCATTCCTTCTATTTTCTGATTTTTCATTGTTAATGTATAGAAACTCAATTGATTTGTATATATTGATCTTTTATCCTGAAATCTTGCTGAACTGATTTAGTAGGTCTCAGTTTCTTGTGGATTCCTTAGGATTTTTCTGTATGCAAGTTCATATGATGTGCAAGTAGAAAAAAAGAAGTTTTTCTTCTTCAATCTGAATGCATTTTATTTAGTTTTCTTGCCTAATACCTCTGACTAGCCCTTTCAGTACAATGTTGAATAGAATTTGTGAGAATAAGAACCTATATCTTGTTCCCAATCTTAGGGAAAATATTTTATCTCTTACTATTTTTAAAAATATTTCATTTATTTATTTGGGAGAGAGAGAGAGAAAGCACAAATAAGGGGGCCACAGCCGGAGGAAGAGGGAGAAGCAGGCTCCTCCCTAAGCAGGGAGCCCAATGTGGAGCTTAATCCCAGGATCCTGTGATCATTATCTGAGCTGAAGGCAGATACTTAACCAACTGAGCCACCCAGGTGCTCCTTTATCTCTTAATATTAATCATGATATTAGCTATGGGATTTTTGTATATGCTCTTGATCAGGTTGAGGAAATTCCCTTCTATCTGTAATTTGTTGAGTGTTTTATCATGGAAGAGTTTGGATTTTGTCAAATGTTTTTTATGCATCTTTTAAGATGGACATATGGTTTTTGTCCTTTAATCTAACAACATGATATATTACATTGATTGATTTTTATATATTAAACCAACCTTGCATTCCTAAGGTAAATACAATTTGGTTGTGATATATAATCCTTTTCATATATTTCTGGATTTGTTTAGTTACAATTTTGTTGAAGATTTCTTTCACCTATGTTCATAAAGGGTACTGGCCTCTTGTTGTGATGTCTTTGTCTGGATTTGGTATCAGAACAATAATATTGCCCTATAGCATGAATTCGAAGTTGTCCCTTCTCTCTCTCCTTTCTTTTGGATGAGTTTGTGAGGGATTGATGTTAATTTGTCTTAAGTGACTGATAGATTTCACCAGTAAATCCATCTGATCCTGGGTTTTTTTGATGGGGAGATTTTTGACTACTAATTCAATCTCTTTTGGGGGGGGGTCTATTTAGATTTTCTATTTCTTCTTGAGTTGGTGTTGCTAGTTTGTCTTTCTAGGAATTTGCTTATTTCATCTACATCATCTTTTTGGCATACTATTGATAATATAGTATTTTTTT
Source organism: Taxidea taxus jeffersonii (assembly GCA_003697995.1). Classification (NCBI taxonomy): domain Eukaryota; kingdom Metazoa; phylum Chordata; class Mammalia; order Carnivora; family Mustelidae; genus Taxidea; species Taxidea taxus. Next base: position 300,945 of record ML103953.1, read on the forward strand.
TTCTTGTAAGTTTGGTAGGATGCCCACTCTTTCATCTCTCATTCCTGATTTTTGTAATTTGAATGTCTCTCTCCCTTCTTCCTCAGTCTCTCTCCCTACCCTGTTCCTTTTCTTTTTCTTTCTTGGTTTTTTTTTTTTTTGTCATTCTGGCTAAAGGATTATCAATTAAAAGAAATCTTTAAAAATGTTTTGATTTCATTTATTTTCTCTATTATTTTTCTATTTTCATTTCATGTATCTCTATTCTAATTTTTATAATTTTCTTTCTTCAAATTATTTTGTATTTGGTTTGCTCTTCTTTTTATAGCTTCTCAGAGTGGAAGATTATGATATTGATTTGAGCTATTTCTTCTTTTATAATATAGAAATTTGCAGCTATAAATTTCCCTGTAAATACTACTTTAGCTGTATTTTATAATTTTGGCATGTTGTGTTTTTTGTTTCCATTTATCTCAAAGTCTTTTTGGATTTCCCTTGTATTTTTTCTTTGGCTCTATATTAGGCTGCTAATGGTGCCACAACAAAATACTGCAGACCAGGTGGCTTAAGCAACATACATTTTTTTTCTCAAGTTCTGAAGGCCAGAAGTCCAAGATCAAGTTACCATCGGAGCTTTGGAGAAAGGTAGAGTTAATTGAAGTCATAAGGGTGTGGATATAATCTGATAAGACTGGTGTCTTTATAAGAAGCTGAAGAGATACCAGAGACACCCTTATAACCACACAAATATAGAGGAAAATCCATGTCTGTGAGCCAGGAAGAGATCTCACCAGAAACTAGCTCTGTTGGTGCCTTGATACCTGGAGGCCTGGGTGGCTCAGTCAGTTAGCATCTGACTCTTGGTTTTGGCTCAGATCATGATCTTGGGAACCTGAAATGGAGTCCTGGATTGGGCTCATGCCCAGTTTAGGATTCTCTCTTTTCCTTTCTGTCTGCCCCTCTCCCCAAGTCATGCTCCCTCCCCCTCCCTCTAAAATAAGCATGTAAATATATAAATAAATAAATATACTAAAATTACAGACATAAATTCTATCTTAGCAGTAATTACATTGAATGTATATGCACCAAACATTACAATCAAAAGAAAGAGGTGGCAAATGAAATTTTAAATTATAAACAATTTTATTATAGGAACAGTCTTCAGAGTTGGTTATTACATGCCCTATTATACCTAGAAGAAGCTGAGATTCAGAGACACTAAAAAACTTGCCAAATTTTAAGGTCATATGTTGACATAGACTGGATTTGAACCCCTACTTTTTTGTCTCCAAAGCTTTTTCTCTTTCTGTTTGCATTGTCCTTGTTTTTGTTTTTTTAAGCTCAACTAGCCAACATCATCACAACAAAGTACATCGTTAATTTTTGATGTAATGTCCAATGATTCATTAGTTGCATGTAACTTCTATCTCTCCTTATGCTATTGATGTTATCATGACATCTTTATGCATTGTGTGTCCATCAACACAGATTCATAATTACTATTTTATGCAGTTGTCTTTTAAATCATATAGGAGAAAAAGTAGTTCGCAAATAAAAAAAATTATATATTTTACACTAACCTCCTTTACCAATGTTCTTTATTTCTTTATCTGACTTAAGTAACTGTCTAGTGTCCTTTCATTTTAAATTAAAAGTGTCCTTTAGTGTTTCCTGTATGACATGTGTGTTAACAATGAATTCACTCATTTTTTTATTTATCTGGAATTGTCTTAATTGCTCCTTTGTTTCTGAATGGTTGTTGTGTTGGACATAGATTTCTTGGTTCACAGTCATCTCTTTCAACTTATTTTATCTGAGTATGGTTGACACAGAATGTTACTTTAGTTTCAGGTATACAACATAGTGATTAAACAATGTTACATTGTTACATCACCATAAACACTATTACAATACCACTGACGATACACTTTATGCTTACTTTTATTTCCATGACTTATTCATTTCATAACTGGAAGCTTGTATTCCCCACTCCCCTTCACCCATATTGTCTATTCCCCTTAACTTCCTCATCTCACTACCTTTTGGCCTCCCTGACTTCTGATGAGGTTTCACCTGTTAATATTATTGAGGATCTCTTGCACATTAGTCACTTTTCTCAAGATTTTTTTTTAAGATTTTATTTATTTATTTGTTAGAGAGAGAGAGAGTGCGAGCACAGGCAGACAGAGTGGCAGGCAGAGGCAGAGGGAGAAGCAGGCTCCCTGCCAAGCAAGGAGCCCGATGTGGGACTCAATCCCAGGACGCTGGGATCATGACCTGAGCCGAAGGCAGCTGCTCAACCAACTGAGCCACCCAGGCGTCCCAAGATTTTTTTTTGCTCTTTCAGTAGTTTGACCCTGATAAATCTAGATGTGGAACTCTGAGTTTATCTGATTTGGAGTTTGTTGAGATTTTTAAACACGTAGATTAATTTTTCAACAAAGTTGGGAAAATTTGGCCATTAATCCTATAAATATTCTTTCTCTCATCTTCTTCTGGAACTTCTATATATGTATGTTGATGGTGTCCCACAGGTCTCTGAAGCTTTGTTAATTCTTCTTCATTCTTTCTCATTCTGTTCCTTAGACTGAATAATCTCAATTGACCTATCTTCACTGATTCTTTCTTTTGCCAACTCAAATGTGCTACTGGACCATCTTTGTAAAACTTTCATTTCAGTTAGTGTATTTTTCAACTCTAAAATCTCTGTTTAGGAGTGTGTGTGTGTGTGTGTGTGTGTATGTGTGTGTTTAATATTTCTTTCTCTTGTTTGTTATTCTCTGTTTGGTGAGGCGCTGTTCTAATATCTTCCTTTAGTTTTCTAGAGATGATATCCTTTAGTTTTTTGAACATATTTATAATAGCTGATCTAAATGTTTGTCTAATAGTCCAATCTGGGGTTCCTCAGGGACAATTTCCATTGACTGCTTTTTTTCCTTGTATATGGGTCATAATTTCCTGTTTCTTTGTATGTCTCATAATTTTTATTGAAAACTAGACATTTAAAAATAATATAATGTAGTAACTGTGGAAATCAGATTTCTCTTCTGCTTGAAGATTGTTGTTCTTATTGTTTGTTTTAATTGTTTGTTTAGTATCTTGAACTATTTCTATACAGTTCGTACCTTTTTTCCTTTTTTAATTTAAATTCAATTAGCCAACATATAGCACATCATTAGTTTTTGATACAATGTTCAATGAGTCATTAGTTGTGTATAACACCCAGTTCTCATCACATCATGTACCCTCTTTATTGCCCATCACCAAGCTACCCCATTCTCCCACCCACTTGCCTTTCCACAACCTTCAGTTTGTCAGGAGTCTTGTATGGCTTGTCTCCCTCTCATATTTCTTCCCCTTCAGTTTTCTCTCCCTTCCCTGTGGTCCTCTGTGCTATTTCTCATGTTCCACATATGAGCAAAACCATCTGACAAATGTCTTTCTCTGATTGAATTATTTCCTTTAGCATGATGCCCTCCAGTTCCATCCATGTTTATGTAGATGGTAGATATTCCTCCTTTCTAATGGCTGAGTAATATTGCATTGTATATATGAACCACATCTTCTTTATCAATTAATCTGTTGAAGGACATCTCAGCTCCTTCCACAGTTTAGCTATTATGGACATTGCTGCTATGAACATTGGGGTGCATTTGTCTTTGTTGTGTGTGGTCGTCGAAGTCTCTACCATTTAGCTTAGTGGTCAGCTAGTAATTAGACAGTTATCTTTTTAAAATTAAAAAAAATTAACTTTTAAGTAATCTCTACGCCCAATCTGAGGCTCAAACTTACAACCCTTAGATAAAGAGTCACATGCTTTATTGAGTGAACCAGCTGGACTCCCATAAAGTTTTTGAGATTTATCCATATTGACTGTATCAGCAATTCATTCAATTTATTTTATTTCATTTTTTATTATGTTATGTGAGTCACCACACAGTATATCATTAGTTTTTGTTTGCATATAACACCCAGAGCTCCATGCAATATATGCTTTCCTCAATACCCATCACTGGGTGAACCCATCCCTCCACCCCATTCCCTTCTAAAATCCCAAGTTTGTTTCTTGGAGTCCATGGTCTTTCATGGTTCATCTTCCCCTCCAATCCCTACCCCCTTCATTTTCCCCTTCCTTCTCCTAATGTCATCCATGTTGTTCTTTATGTTCCACAAATAAGTGAAATCATATGATAATTGTCTTTCTCTGTTTGACTTATTTATTTTAAAAATTTTAAAGTATTTATTTATTTATTTTTAGAAGGGGGTGGGCAGAGGGAAAGAGGGAGAGAATCTTAAGCAGGGTCCATGCCCAGCATAGAACCTGACATGGGGCTCAATCTCACAACCCTGAGATTACAATCTCAGCCAAAATCAAGAATTGGACATTTAATCAGCAGGACCACCCAAACAACACTTTTTTTAAAATTAAGCATGGAACACTGGGTGTTATACATAAACAATGAATCTTGCAACACTACATCAAAACCCAATGCTGTATTATATGGTGAATAATGTAACACAATATTAACATTTTTAAAAAATGACAACAACAAAAAGTAAGCTCTAGGCCCAGGCCCAATGTAGGGCTTGAACTCATGACCCTGAGATAAAGAGTCACATGCTCTACTGACTCAGCCAGTTGGGTACCTGGAACAAAGATATCTTTAAATGACTTAATCAGTAAGTCTCCCAGTTTCATTTTGTGTTAGATATGGATTCTGGGCTCTGATTGTTTATAATTCTGCCTTAGCTTTCACTTCATGCTTTTGTGGAGGCTTGACAGCAGCCAGAAGTGAGAAATTAGGTTCTTCTCAGGCATGTACACAGCCCTGCACATGTGTGCAGGCTTCTAAATTCCTAGGAATATGTCAGGGGTTTTCAATGTCCCCTATGGACATTGTATTCCCCAGATTTTCCCTTTGAGCTTTTTTCTTTAACCTCTTGTTTGTCTTACCTAGTATTGCTGCCTTAAGCAGTAGTCATGTTAAATAACTGATTTTTATTTTTATTTTTGACAAATACTCTCTGGTAGGTCTGTCAGAGGGCTACAGATTTTAAGGGTTCTTAATTTACCATTCCAGATGTGTTACCTAAACTAATCACCTCTTAATTCCAAAAGATTAAAATGAATTTTGTTATTTTCCCACTTAGATCTATAGATGCTGGCAACTGAGTGTCCCATCAAATTTAACCCTTTTCAAACCAATATCCTCAATTTTTCCATCTGACTATCTCTGATAAAACTGTCTTCTTTGTTTTCCTTTCCCATAGTGGGAAATTCTATTTTCCATTTAAACGTTTCTGAAAACTGAAGGTCCAACTTAAACATGTCTTCGTAAGCCAAGTTTATGGGATGGAGACATGCAATTCCTGTTAAGCACAATAATTGCTCTTATTCTAAGAAAGAGGTTACAAAAGAAAAGCATTGTCTTCATTTTAAACCTTAACACACCAATATGGGTAATGAAAGTAGAAACAAAAACTAAGTTCCCAAGTTGTAGGAAAGAGCAAAAGACAAATTATGTGTGAAAGAGATTTGTAAGTTAAATACTATAAAAGTTTTATAATTCAACAAGGAAAAGATCATCAGCTGGAGGTATTGGAATTGAGGGATTTGATTCATCTAAGATTTAGAAGGGTTGAGTGATACTTGGAATATTATAAGGCTACTGATAGGCTCTACAGTGGGAGTATGTTCCTCCTTAAATTTTGCTTCCAAGGCACCTCACTTAGCTCACCCTAGTCTCAGTTCTGTTACTCATTTCATCTTTCCCCATCCCCTCCTCAAAGGTCAACATTTCTGTTTTCTTTGTTTTTCACAAATGTGGGTATAGAAGCAAATGAAAACATTTTAGCCAGTCAGTGGCTCTAGACTGCTGTATACTTACAGCAGACTAAGAGCAGACATTGCCAGCCCTCTTATCAGTCCCTAGTGGCTACTGCAGACAAAGGAGGATGTGGAGTGGCAAGGGGGAGGAGATTGTGTTGGGGAGGGGGTCTTCTGTGAGAGCAGGGTCCTGTGTTAAAGGAGCTCCTTCTGGGAATTCAGCCCAATAGAACCACAGGTATGCACAAACAGGGAACAGAGAAATCAATGAATGCCTGGTCTGTGTTTGGGCTTGTGGAAAAGGATTGCGTTTCCTTTCTTTTTGTCTATTCATAGATTCCCAGACCACTAATTCCTTTAATCAATAGCGAAGATTTGTACCAGGTGTCTCAGAGATGCCAGCATTTGCTTGTCGGGTTAATGCCACTTAATCCCCTCTCTTGCAGAGACTGCTCAGGGACTGTATGTAGGACCCACGTGGCAGCTGGCTTCTCCAGTGGTTAAGATGCATGAGGCCACAGACTGAGGGAGGCCAGTGGCAACCTCTGTTTTACTAGTCATTGCTTATTCATATAGCACTTTTTGGTACAGTTTTCAAAGCACTTCCACATTCACATTCCAGCAGGGGGATGGGACAGAGGATACCATAACACACAGAATCAAAGAAAGAAAAATGCAGCAAATTAATAGATGGCACACCATTGATTATAAGACATATCACAAATTCAGAGACATTAAAGTGTGATTAAATAAATGTGTGTGTGTGTGTGCACACATGCGTGCTCACTTATGTATCCTGGAATCTCGTATCTTGTGTTTTGGAATCAATTACATTTAATTCCATGTCTAACAGGCAAGAAAAACTAAGGTCCAGAGAAATTAAAGACAAAGCTAAGTTCCTAGTTCACTAGTTCCCATATCTCCTAGTTCCTAGGTCCATGCAATTTTTAAGGAAAATACAGTATGTAAACACAGTTGGACAAACCCATACCTACTCTGGATTTTATTTCTCTCATCTATGAAATCAGGGTAGGAATATTCAGTCTCCCTGCCCCAGAGGGTTATTATGAGGCTCAGATTAGATGATGCCACTGATTCTTCTATTTTTTAGTTAACTGACTAAGAATTTACTGACTTTCTCCCATGTGGTAAGCACCATGTCAGGTTCAAAGAGTTGAATGGAGACAGATGTGGCCCTTGCCTTTGTGAAATTCCAAATATAACACTTCGTAATTTGCAAATATCAATACAATTATGATGTATTATTGTTGCTATTATTATCATAGGAGAGGCTGACAGAAAAGCCCTTGAATGGGGCCTCATAGGGTTAGCAGTGAGGGAATAGAAGGTGTATCTCCACCTTTTCCTGAGATAAACCTCTAGATATTGTGCATAGAATTTTCCCAGACCTAATGGAAACATTTAAGTATCTTTTAAATCTGAATTCATGCTCCAATGCATTTTCTCAATCCTTTCTCACTGTGGGACTCCTTATTTCCAATCTAGTTCCTTGAACTTGTCATGGGATTTCCCATCTGTGTGTCTTATTTCCATCCTTTCATCTTCTCGATTCTTGGAAAAATCCTGCCCATCCTCAAGCCCCGGGTTTTCTGAATATTTTTCTAATCACCTCATACCACAGTGATTTCCTTCCTCAATCTCTTCAGCATGTTTTGTGACCCCAGTCATTCAGCATTTTCCATGTTCTAATTTTGCTGCAGCTAACTCTGTACATGCCTTATCTTCTTACCTGAGGAAAGGGCCCGATCCTGCCCATCATTGCCTCTCCCTCAGCATCTAGCATCCATGTGTTGACTTAGTGATGATGGAGATTTTCCACATTTGAAACTTCCTCACCATCCTTATCGTTGGATTCTGTGAAGTGGAGAGTGAATGCAACCTTTTATAAAATGGAAAGCACAAGTTCTCTACTATAAAACCAAGTGTAGAAACTGGTGTAACACCTCATCCTGAGACATTCTCTGAGTTGAAAGGCTGAGACCACTTGACAAATGAACTTGTTAAGGTAAGTACGTTGGGTCCCACTCCAGTTTGTTTGTTTTTTAATTTCTCTAGCATCCTCTCCATTCTGCAATCTTAAGAAAGAATGAAATTGTTACAAAACACTAAGAGAGTGAAATTATCAGGGATAGATCCATAGTGCCTGGCACTATAATTACTGCTTACTAAATATTTTTTTGAATGAATAAATGAAAGAGCAAATAAGAGCTAGGTGGCCATGTGAGAAGGCATGGGTCACCAAAGGAAGTGGTAGAAGCCAGAGGTCTGATTCATTTTCTTGCTAACCGCCTGATGGTGTCATGTTGTCGGTAGGGCCATTGTAAGACTACAGTATTTTGCTCAAACACACAAAACCCATTCCCACTTTAGGACATTAATACAGTATTTTCACTTTCCAGGTGCTCGTTCTTCAGATTATGAGTATGGTATATATATATATGTATATATATATATATAGTACTTCGTTTAAGACTCTGTTTAAATAAAACCTCAGCATAAAATCCTTTAAAAACTACAACTTAAACAGTACCTTCCATCACTGTCTATCCCTCAACATATTTTTTTTCTCTTCATAGCACTAATCATTTCCCAGAATGATTATAGTCTACCATGTGGTGACTAACACAATATAATAAAAGAAATAGCCAAGAAATAGGAAAAAAAAAACTGTTATAGTCTAGATGAAGACTTTGCCTAGGAATGTGCAGTACATAGTCCATGTGGTCACATGCAGTGGTGTGTGTTTAGAGGACATATATGTATATATTACTTTATTTATTCACTGTTGGTCTCATCATGTAAGCTGCATGATAAAGACTTAGTTGTCCACTGAATTACTAGTGCTTAGAAAAGAGCTTGGCACACAGTAGGTTCTTTCATAGATCTGCATCATGTAAAGCTTATAGGACATTAACAACCATCTCATGCAACCCTCTTGTTTACATGGCAGAAGCAGAGACTCTGAGAGGTACTATGGTTTTGCTTAAATCACCCTAACAAGTTCATGAAATAGTGGCAGACCTAGCCAGAATCCAGACTCTTTCGTTGCAGTGCTCTTTCATTCTACGTTGTTGACATTTCCATTTGCATGATGGAAGATTTAATCCTTCTATAATATAAAATAGACCCTTGCCATGGACCAGAGTTTTCTTTTTGAAACAGGAAGGTACAGCTAATTTATGGCCCAGAGTGGCTTTCAATAAGCTCTGACCATCTGAACCCAAGCCATACCCAAGTTATTTTCCTAGCATGGATATACTTGTAACAAACATCTGACCCCACTTATTAAAAAAATTTCATCCTGCCAGGTTCCTCCTATCAAACAATCAAAAGACTCATGAATGACCCTTTCCTGGTGGAGTCATCCAAAAGTATCACTAACAACCCAGACATTACATAGGAAGACACATACATAGCTCCAGTCTTCCAGACAACTTCTAAGACTCATTCCAGGCTCATCACAGAAAAATCAAGGCCCAAGTGTACTTAAATATATCAAGTCTTTATTAAGAGCTACCTACTTCCAACACTAGGTTTCAATGCAGTTGGAGAGATGAGGGGAAAATCTATATCAAGTGCACATATCTTTGGAGATTAAATGTGATGAGCTCTCTGTGGGAAAGAGGGTCAAAGTGTTCAGGAAGAGATGGACGGGTCAGAGAAGGTTTCAGGAAGGAGGTAGTATTTCCACTGAACCTTAAGGGATAAATGGGATTGGTAGAGTTTAAACACATTCAGAAAGTGTACAAAAATGAACAAAGCTATGGTATGAGGAATGGTCTAGGACCTAGATTCCCAGAAATATTTATGGGATAGACTATGTTCTAGTGAAAGGTATTTGCAAGAATAGAGTAAAAGTAGTAAAGGCCCATTACGGAGAGTTGGAAGTCAGAAAGAGGAATTAGACATTACATTCTAAGGTATAGGAAGTATAGCTAGAAAAAAAACAGAACAAAACAAAACAAAAAGCAGTGACATGTTGGAAGGAAGACACCAAGAGGTTGATATGGGTTGGTTGGAAGGAAAGGAAAGAGACAACTGAAAGCAGAAAAAGCCATGTGGAGGGCTGAACCAGAGAGGAAAGTGTTTGACATGATGAAAGCCATCTCTGCACGTGGTTCTCACAGCCTTCAACCTCCTCAAATGTATTCCACTGTGGGTAGGCAGATTGTATTCTTCAAAATATCAGGGAAATAGATTCTACAGCTCTTCTCAGAGCCCTGCCTCTGTCATTCATGACACCAAAGGTTGGAAAGTTCTTCCTTTGCTTTAACTGGCCATTTACATCTTCCTTCCTCTGAACCCAGCAGTGAGCGGGGTGGGGAGGAAGTAATCCTGTAGAGTTTTCAATGTGTAAGTACATTTCATTCATATGATTTCATATAGTTATCCTAGAATGACACTCCTGGAAGGGATCTTTGAAACCATTCAATTCTACCTTCTTCTGAGGATCAGAAAATATAAGTCACAAGCTAGTCTGTGGCTGGATTGGGAGCTTCTACCACCACCCACTTTGTCATTCCAATCTTCTGGTTGTTAAGAACCTCCCCCAATCCTGGGTACCCCCACCCTTGCCATCCCATGATCTCAAAGGAGAAATTTTACCAGTCCTCTCTAGGAGCAGTCAAAATGCAAAATTTTCTAAATGGTTTATTTTGGGACCAAAGAATCTTTATCTTTAAAAAGAGGTATTGATTTGACAAATGATCGCTGGAATTCCATTGGCAATTTATGACCTTCTATATTTGTTACCAAATATTACCAAATCCATTATTCACTAGGTCAAGTGCATATATATTTGAGGATCTGACTTTATCCTCTTTTTGGTCTTTGACATAATGCAGAAGCTGAACAGATTCCTTTCTAGCTTCCAGCCTGAAGAGCAGTGGGCATGGCCTTTTATGATATCAATGCACATTTTAACTTGGGGCTCCAGGAAATCTTTCCTCTTCCTTTTCAGCTCTAAAGCTACCCTTCAGCCCAGCTGTCTTGGGTACATATGCCTGAGACTTGGATTCTCTCCCTTTCTCTAATGTTTTAATTGCAAACAAAACCACAAAGAAAACTTTCCCATAGTAATTTCACTTCAAACATGAATAGCCAGTGAATGTTCATCAGGATAGAATTTGGAGTTGGGAGGACTATATAGACCTGACCAGAACTCATTTTAATTCCATGGATTTGTTTTTCCACCTGTACCTACAACATTGACTAAGAAAATGACTGTCTTTGTCTCAGAGCAGTTTTACTGCTGCCAAATTATTTTTCTGGTTTACCCAATCTTTTCCCTTTTTTCATTCTGGCATCCATTGCTCCATGTTGGTCAGTGTATAATAGGAAACAGAATGTACTTACACATTGAAAACTTTGAAATATGCAATTCATTTAGTGTGGAAACTTGCCTGGGGATAGATATCAGGCTTTCTTGGTGACCAGTATAAGACATGCACATTCAAAACATCCTGAATATAGAACTTGACGTGCGGAGGTTATCTTTTGGAGTAGCTGAGGATTAGCCATGTCTGGAAGAGATATCCCTGACTTTCTTCAAAAGTTCTAAAGAAAAAAAAAATTGACACTGCTCTGGTGTCCTGCTCTAAGAGCCTGGAGAGATAAAATAGTATTGCTTCTTCTTACAGAACTGTGGCACTAAAGGTAATCTTATTGATAAAAATGCTGAGGTTTATAAAAAACAAGTGATGTGGCTCATTCACTAATGCCTTGTAGAGATTAACCTAGAATGGAGGACTGACTCCTCAAATCTACATCCTGTAGGCAGGATTTTGGAGAATAAGGTATTGGTCTAAAACACTGGGGTCCATGTCTGAGGCCCTGGTCAGGTTCCTGAATTACATCACTCAAGAACCCATTGTTCTCCTTGATTTTCTTTTCTTCTTGGACTTATTGTCCCTTCCCCATAAGCAACTACTTATGCCTTAAGGCAAATAAATCTTGTCTCATCATTTTCTTGGGCTGTAAAAGCAATTAAGAAGCCACATACAGTCTATTCCCCTATCTCCAGGCTAGGCTACAGTTTACCCAACAATCATCCTCTTTATGATCCAGACAGGTTTGAATCTGAGACTAGTGTTGTCACAGTAGACCCATTCCTGTTTTTCAACTGAGTTTGATTTCAAAAGCACTGGAGGGAATAAAATATAAATAACCCAGTTAAAAAAAACAACAACAGACACAGTAACTTCTCTCAAGACATGTCTCCAAAGGCAAGTGAAACAAAAGCAAAAATGAACTTTTGGGCCTTCATCAAGATAAAAAGCTTCTGCACAGCAAAGGACACAGTCATCAAAACTAAGAGGCAGCCCACAGAATGGGAGAAGATATTTGCAAATGACATTACAGATAAAGGGCTGATATCCAAGATCTATAATGAACTTGTCAAACTCAACATTCAAAAAACTAATAACACAGTAAAAAATTGGCTGAAGATATGAACAGACACTTCTCCAAAAAGAACATACAAATGGGGGTGCCTGGGTGGCTCAGTTGGTTAAGCCACTGCCTTCAGCTCAGGTCATGATCCCGGAGTCCTCGAATAGAGTCCTGCATCAGGCTCCCAGCTCCACAGAAGTCTGCTTCTCCCTCTGACCTTCTCCCCCTCATGCTCTGTCTCTCACTCTCTCAAATAAATAAAATCTTTAAAAAAACATACAAATGGCTAACAGACCCACGAAAAAAATGCTCAACATCACTAGCCATCAGGGAAATACAGATCAAATCCACAACAAGATACCACATTACACCAGTTAGAATGGCAAAAATTAACAAAACAGGAAGCAAGAAATGTTGGTGAGAATGTGGAGAAAAGAGAACCCTCTTACACTATTGGTGGAAATGTAAGTTGGTACAGTCACTCTGGAAAACAATATGGAGGTTCCTCAAGATGTTAAGAATAGAACTACCCTAGGACCCAGCAATTGCACTGCTAGGTATTTACCCCAAAGATACAGATGTAGTGAAAAGAAGGGGCATGTGCCGCCCAGTGTTCATAGCAGTAATGTCCATAATACCCAAACTGTGGAAGGAGCCGAGATGCCCTTCAACAGATGAATGGATAAAGAAGATGTGGCCCATATACACAATGGAATATTATTCAGCCATCAGAAAAGATGAATATCCACCATTTGCATAGACATGGATGGAACTGGAAGGGATTATTTTAAGCGAAGTCAAGTAGAGAAAGACAATTATCATATGGTTTCACTCATATGTGGAACATAAGTAAAAGCATGGAGGACCGTAGGGGAAGGGAGAGAAATCCAAAGGGGGAGAAATCAGATAGTGATATGAACCATGAAAGACTAGTGACACCAAGAAAAAATCTAGGGGTTTCAGAGGGGAGGAGGGTGGGGAAACAGGGTGATGGATATTCAAGAGGGCACATGCTGTGATGAGCACTGGGAATTACACTTAACTAATGAATCATTGAACACTACATCAAAAACTAATTATGTACTATACAGTGGCTAACTGAACATTAAAAAAAATCTAGAAACATAAAAAAATAAAAAAAAAATTAAAAAGACAAAGAACTTGATTAGAGAAACATCTCTCCAAAGAAGATATACAAATGGCCAATAGCATGTGAGAAGATGCTCAACATCTTCTTCTTCAATCAGTAGGAAAATGTAAATTAAAACCACAGAGAGACACCACTTCATACCCATTAGGATGGCTATTATAAAAGAAGAAAACTAAAAGTGTTGGTGAGGATATAAAGAAATTGGAACTCTCCTACACTGTTTAAAATATCATAAATGCTGCATGCCATTTGGCATTCATAATAGCCCCAAATTGAAACAACTAAAATGTCCATAAATGGAAGAATGGATAAACAAAATGTCATATATCCATACAATGAAATATTATTTGGTTATAAAATGTAATGAAGAAGTAACTAACACATGATACAATGTAGATAAATCTTAAAAACATTAAATGAAGAAAGTCCATCACAAATGACAGATTTTGTATAATTTTATTTATATGAAATATCCAGATTAGGCAAATCCAGAGACAGAAAGTAGGTTAGTGATGGCCTAGGGCTGATTAGAATGGGGGAAAGGGAAGGGACTCCTAATGGATAAGGGTTTCTTTTTGAGATGTTAAAAATGTTCTGGATAGTGGTGATGACTGCACGGTTCAGGGAATATACTAAAAACCACTAAATGGTACACTTTAAGTTGAATTTTATGGTATATGAATTATATCTATATAAAGCTGTTATTAAAAAATCTTCACAGGCAGAAAGAAAACACAAAAGGAGGAAAGCAGACAATTTAAAGGAACTAGACAATGAATTTATCATAAAACAAAAGGTTTTTGCTGAGAATTTATAGATTCCCAACAAAATGTGTTTTGTTGGGAATGTGTTTCAAAACACATTCAAACAACAAAATGTGTTTTTTTAATGCTGTGTTTTAAAAATATGTGGTTTTATCAAACTGAGGCCATTCCTAACAGGAGCGTCTACTGCCTTTTGGGTAGAGGCATCATAACCAGCCCCATTTTAAGGTTTTTGTTGAGTCTTCCCCTTTTCACCTCCACCTGCCTGTCTGCAAACCTGACAGGAAACTAACATGAGTCCCCCTTGCACAATCTGGTAGAGTAATCTGGTGACATAAATTCAGGTTGGATATTCTCCAGTGTCAGGTTGGGGTGAGGTTGGTTTTCTTTGATTCTCTCCTCTGAGGATGGAATGATGTGGGGAAGGGGAGGCAATAGAATGGGAATTTAGATCCCTGACTCCCCAATGGAAGTCACAATGATTCTATTCTGCTAAGTGGTTTAGGGATTAAGAGACTATTCTGAAATCCAACAAGGAGCAGCATTTGTTATGTCATTAGCAGCTAGGAAATGTGGTGTACAGAGCACGCCAGTTGGCATCAAGAGGCTACTCTTCAGGTCATCATTTGACTATCTGCATGACTTTGGGCCAGCCACTTAGTTTCCTCAACTATAAAAATGAGAATAATAATAACAATGGTAATAATAATAATTATGGGAGTAATGAATTTTATAATCATAGATGTTTTTATAAATCATCTGCCACAGTCTATTTCAAATTCCAAACATCCGCTGCCCTTGCCCCAGATCCTACCTCCATTTTTATCCATTCTTCCCCTTGATGTTTTTGAAAATGATTGGCCAATCTTTATATAAATTGGTTAGTCCTAAAAAGTCTAAAATATATTAATCTGAAGTTTGCTATCTTGCAAGTCTTAATTGAGAACTTTACATGCTCCCACTGTACCTTGCACATGACAGAAATTTGAAGACCAAAATCTAGCACTACCTATAACTTTGCTTCTCCAAGCTAGATCCCTCCACTTCATCTAAAGCTCTTCATGTAGCTTGACTTCAAGTTCTCTACTTTCCTGGTTATTCTCTGGACACTTTCCAGACTTTCAGCTTCTTCAAATACTAAAACCGGTCCTGAAAAATCAGCAGAATAGCATGGGCTTCACCTTCTTTCTGGACAGTACATTAGTATCATATTAGTATAAAATTATTACCATCAGTATAAATTTGCATCTCTTTTGTGGCAACCATATTCACAAGTAACTAAATATTACAATCCATGAATCCCATAATTCCTTTTCACATTAGATCCTTTAGCACAGTCTTCTTCAGTTGTGTCCTCTATTGTTTGGACTCAAGTGTCAGATGTTTTATTTTTCCATCAGGTCCCATGATTTCAGCTCATTTCCTGTTCTGCAGACACATATGAGGGTTGAAATGTTTTGATGTGCTGATGACAATGAGAGGATCCATAAGAATAGAAATGCCAGCTCTACCTTTAAGGTTCTCTGTTGAGAAATCAGATTCACCTTGCAGCCACTGGTAGAATGTACACAGAAAGACACTCTACTCATCCAAGTCAGGCTTCTGCCCCCTCCAGAACAAGTGTTTCCTGTTCATCTCATCCTCAGATCCTGGGTTAGGAGTCATGCAATGATTGTCTGAGCCAAGCTAGAAGGCTTCACTGAGGGAAGTGCATGGGAAGTAGGTAGAAGAAAAGAAAGGAGGTGAAGAAAAGAAAAGGGGTGGAGGACAGAGAAATATAGCAGATGATTTTTGGGATGTCTAGTTAGTTCTGGCAACATTCTTTTCCTTGAGCTCTATGGGACATCCCCCTATTCTTATAATTAATTCTATTTTGTTAATTTGCTTATCTGTTTCATTTATTTATTTATTTTGCTTAGGCTACAACAGTGTGTTTCTTTTGTTTGAAGCAGTCCTGCAAATCATAAATAATCTAAAACAGAGCTATAATCATTTTAATGATCTTCAAATGTGGAAACTGAGGCTAAGAGGTTTAACCAATCGTTTGAAACTAAATAATGGTTGATTAAAAAAATGCTGAAGTTTTAGGCCGTCCCAGGGCAAGAGATGGGCAAGAGAATCCCAAGATTTTAAGCAGAGACATGAGAGGGCTAGTACTATTTACAAGGACATAAAAAGTTTTATGGAATATATACTTGACAGTTATTCTAATGAAAACAGAAGGAATTCTAGGAGGACACAAAAGCCATTCCTCATCAAATATCTGAATGGTCTGTAACTGTCTCTGCAGATTCTGCCTCTGTGGAACCTCAAATAAGACTAGATAATCAGTGACCCTAGCTAGTGAGACATTCAAGCAACATTCCTGAGCATCTGTTATGCATCTAGCCATGTGCAAGATACACAAGAAATACCATATACAGACCTGCCCATAAGAAGCTTAAAAGGTCATTAGGGACATAGAACAAAACCATTAGTAAACAATAGGGCAGCATATAATTAATCTTCCCAAGGTGTGGTACGGATCTACACATTATAAGAAATTAGTAAGTGGAAAATTCAGCATGGTCTGGAATTGTTGGGAAAGACTTCAAGAACAAGTTTGGACTTGAGATGAAGTATGGGTGTATGGAAAAAGGTTCAGTAACTCACATGATAGGAAGAGAAGAGGAAAAAGAGAGGGAAGGCAGGAAGTAGGATGGTGAGTATTGGGATAGGCTGCAGTGTAAGCTAAATGAAAATGGAGTTAGCATGGTTGGCATGAGGAAATGAGCTTGGCTGAACACTGCCTTTGCCAGCCCTTTATCTTTGGTGTTGTTCTGGCTCTGCTCTTCCATAAAACCCTTCCTAACACTACATCCTTCTGAACTCCTAGCACATTCATCACTCTTGAACGTGCCTTGTGTTGCTTTGGTTATCGGTATTTCCAATGTCTACATCATTTTGTCTAAAATTTTTTTTATCTTCTGAACGGGATGGTAGGCCCCTTAAAGAGGAGGACTTAAGGATATATGCCAGTATGTTTCAACATTCACCCAGAATTGAATGCAATAAGTTGAATTTCAAATTCTTATAATAAATAAGCATTTATTGAATGGACCAAGTAGAATCTGGATATCACTTCTGGCTCTAGCCTTCTGGGACCACTTGCCTCTATAATGTTTAGTTCTTCATTCCAAGGCTTTGTTGAGTGTTGAAGTCAGGTTGCAGGCATGTGGAAGATGAGATGGAGATAGGCCCCTCTGGTCTCTGTTTCTCCTATTACGGCTGCAACAATCTTCTCAGCTCTGCTCTTGCTGGGGAGCTTATCACAGTCCTGGCATACAAACATTGCCTAGAAATTAGGTACACTCAAAAGAAGCCAGGAAACAAATAAAGATTTATTTGAAGGACCCCTGTTTCTCCCACAGTTGTTTGAGACACTTTCACTATTATGCCCAGTTTGGAATGGAAAGTGCAGCTGGTATACAGAATATTAGCATCCAAAAGACTTCAAACCTCACTGGACCCCTTTAGGAAGTATTTAAATTATCCTATCACATCTATTTTGATGGTCTTCTTTCATCCTTTGCAAATCAAATTTTTAGTTGAGAAGGCAGCCACATATTTCAAATGCATTTGTCTCTAGATATGAAAACATTTGGAATATTATGGTAAAGCCTAGGAAAACTATCTGATGGTCTTCATTTCTCTTCTGGATTTGAGACCTATTTGGCTCTACTGTGTATCTGGTTGCAGATCACTACGGCCATGTGGACCCTGTGCCTGGGAGCACTGGTGTGACCCAGCTCAGCTGAGATGGAGAGATAGAACTGGCTCCCAGGGCATAGAGTTTAGGGGCAAACCAGGCTTCTTTTGGATTCATACTACATTGAATTCTACCCTGACTATGCCATCTATTAGCTGTATGCCCTTGAGCAAGTTATTTCATCTGAGTCTCAGTTTCTTTGTTTTTAAAGATTTTAAATTTATTTATTTTAGAGAAAGAGAGAGAGGAAGTAGGGAGAAAGGCAGAGGGAGAAGCAGAGAAATTCTCAAGCAGACTCCCTGCTGAGTACAGAGCCCAATGTGCGGCTGGACCCCGAGATAATGACTTGAGCCAAAATCAAGAGTTGGATCCTTATATATACAATGGTATATTACTCAGCCATCAGAAAGCATGAATACCCACCATTTGCATCGACATGGGTGGAACTGGAGGGGATTATGCTAAGTGAAATAAGTCAAGCAGAGAAAGACAATTATCATATAGTTTCACTTATAGGTAGAACATAAGGAGTAGTATGGAGAACATTAGGAGGAAGGGAAAAATGAAGGGGGAGGGAATCAGAAGGAGAGATGAACCATGAAAGACTATGAACTCTGGAAAACAAACTGAGGGTTTCAGAGAGGGGAGGCGGGTGGGGGGATGGGTTAACCTGATGATGGGTATTAAGGAGGGCATGTATTGCAATGAGCATTGGGCGTTAGATGCAAATAATGAATCATGGAACACTACATCAAAAATTAATAAAGTACTGTATGGTGACTAATATAACATAATAAAAAAGCATATTATAATACTAAAAAAAGAGTCAGATACTTAACTGACTGAGCCACCCAGGTGCCCCACCAGTTTTTTTCATTTTCAAAATGAAAATAGTAATAATGCAAACTGAAGAGATGGTCACAAAGAATAAACGAGATCACATATACCTGATGCTTTGGCACAGGAACTGGGGAGAGTAAACACATGATAATCAGTAGCTCTTATAATTATTATCACCAAGTGCATTCTGGAGCATCATCCCTTGCTCAGACATTCAAGACAGAACGGGGCTTGGGTAGAGCAAAGGAGAGGCGATGGGTCTGAATATGTGGCTGGCTGTATGTGTTGGTCAAGAGAGGTAGGTGTGTCCTGAGAACATTGTAGACTCATGGGTGTGTCACAGCCCCAAACCAAGTAAGAGAATCTCTGACAAAGACAAGTCATACGTCTGAGCAGCCTGTCATGCTCATGTCTCAGGCAAATGCTGCTTCCCATTCTGCCCAGTGGGCTGTTCCCACAGAAAAGGATTTACCAGTCACGTATACTCTTAAATCCTGCGTATCTCCTGCATCTCTCTCTCTCTCTCTTTTTCTCTCTCTCTCCCTCTTCCTCTCTCTTCTTGGTCTTTGGACTCAATGGAAGAGTTGGGGCCATTTTAGGGACCTTGATTCAACCCCATTAAAATACCCATGCATAGCCTATGCTTGATGCACCTATTTGAACCTACTAGTAAATGACTGGATGGCATTCCTTATTAAGTAGATCATGTCTGGACTGACGGGGGATTATGTGTTCATTCATAGGGTATCATTGGTGGGAGCACCACAAACCTTGCCCAAAACACCTTGTCATTTATCTACCATAGAGACTGAAGTTCTATTATACCAGAATCTTTCTTCGGTGTTAAAGCTTTGTAAAACTACAACTATCTCTTGACAGGAATGATTCCTTAAGTCGATACAAGTCATTAGGCTCTTAATGTGAAATAGTGCACAGGGATTTTATTCATCAAAGAAATTAGGAAAGAAATTAGGAGATTACAAGAAATAAAAGTTTAGGTGGAAGGGCAAAAGGCCACAGCCTGTCACTTCAGCCCAGAGTGGACAGCCCTGGGCAACTGGGCAGTAGTAAGATGCTGATTGTAGGTTTCTTGGAGAAATCTATTGAAAGTGAGGTAGAAGAGAAAGGACAATACTTTCACCCACTTCACAATTCTGCCTTGATTCTGAGGAATCATTCTTTTTGCCATGTCTGGAACTGAAAAGTCAAGCTTGGAGACATAAGGCTCTTATCAAAGAGAGAACACATGTAGCAGGATTAGGGCCCATGGACATGAATAACTCAACCAGGCTGACATTGATGTCTTCCCAATCTGCTCTGAAGGGAGTGATCCCACAGGCTGAGACATAACCTCACCGCCAAAGCCAAAGTATGTCATGGAGCTTTTAATAACCCTGCCTGTCCCTGCCTCCCCCACAAAGGAGAACAGCTGGCCTCACCCTCCCTTCTTCTCATTGTCACTATCTCTCTGTGATTCCAGGGCATTGTGTTTGAATGGGTGTCCCCATGCTAAGAAGCATGTTTTCAGGATATAAGCAGCAATCATTTTATAATTTCTTTAATGCTATTGTAGCTGGGATTGCCTCTCTACGTGATGGTTACAAAAGACAGCTGGGGAGATTCAGTATAATTAGGGGCCCACAAAACTTTTCACCTGCCTGTAGTTTCAGTCCCACCCATGTTTACCTGGGCCACCCAGGCCCCACTACACCTCCTGCCCTCAACACACAGGAGGATCTCAACACCATCTATGAGAACTTCAGACCAGCATTTTGATTAGGTCTACATTTGGGGACTTCTTATATCCCTTTTAATGCCTCTCTGTGCACATGTGGAGACCTTACCAAGCAGCAAGTAGGAGCCAATTGTTAATTTCTAGGAATTCTGGGAGCCAGTTGACATCACATTGGCATGGGGTAGTATTTACATTCATGGAAATCAGTAGATGCTTCAAAAGAGCACACCATTGTCCTCTCCTTCATTCAGGAAGTCTTCTCCTCCATGCAGCCCACCAAGGGTTTTTCTTTCCTTTCTCTCCCATATTACCATTTCCCAGGTATGTGTCTTTTCTCTTTTGCTCAGCACTAGCTATTATTGAACAGAATCTAATAAAGTAATTCCTCTTACTGTATTAATAGTAATCATATTAATAGTAGTATTAATACAATTACAAGTAGTAATACAAGTAGTAATAATTGTATTACTAGTAGTAATTGCCACCACCCTCTTGACACTTGCAATTTAACATTGGGTAAAACTCTAAGCCAAGGGAATTATCCTGTGGTTCCCTTCATGACATTCCAAGCTGCTAGTTTGGGGGAAAGACCTTCCTAGGACCACTGTTTGCTTGAAAGTTGTTAGTTGGCAGGTGATACCACATCATCTCCTTGCCTGGAATGATGGAATTGTTGCCTGGCCTGGAGCCTGTCACTGCCCTTCCCTCCTAACAGTTCAACCTTATGTCATGCTTCCAAATAAATGGATCCCTCTACATTCAAAACAAAGATCGTTCTAAAATCTTAACTTAATTCTTCAAGATTTAGTACTTCTTTCCAATTGAACAAGATCCCCTAGAAACAGAACTGTACTTTAGATTTTGGTTGCTGTTGTTTCAGTTCCCCCAAATCCCCCATTATCAGAGACAAGGACACTCCAGTCATATGTGCATGTGCAGCTGGAGGAAGAAACCACTATCTCTAATAAAAGGCACATACTTTGAGAGACCAAGTCAACTGACTCTCAATTTCTTAAACTATCTTAAATTTTGTTACCCTTTCTTCCAATTCTTTCAACTTTCCTCAGGTCCTTCCTGACCTCACTTTAAAGTTTTGAATGATCATGAAACCTGGACTCTGGTAAAGATCAGTAATTGAAGGAAGTATTGCCCTAAAGTTTCTACATGCCATTTTTTGAAAGGAACATAAGCTCCCAATCATGCTATGCCTTCCGTTGTATAAGATTCTGCAGTGGAACAAGGCTTCATGTGATGGATTATTGTCAAAGCCTTGATTGTTATTTCTGTATCCCAGAATTAGGTTGATTTTGAAAACTACAGTATCATACTTTACTATGATTTCTTGTTCTCTATCATAACAGTTACAATAGCCATCATTATTAATTTGTGGGATTACTTGTTTATATCTCCTTCCCTAAACTGTAAGCTCCATCAGGGTATTAGTGATCATGTCTGTCTTATTTATCAGTATGTCTCCAGCACCAGGCAAAATATGGTGGCTCAGTACATACTTGTTAAATGACCTTAAGATCTTTCTCAACCAGAATTTTTTCCTCCATTTTGTGTCTGGATTTGTTTTTCCTCCTGTGTTACAGTAATTTGAACTTAATAGTATCAAACTATTATTTAACCAGGAAACAGAATGGTCTAAAGTCACAAGTTCTCTAAAGGTTTCTCCTTTTTGGCTATATAGTAATTCTGGTGGGGAATCCAGTTGCTAATCCCAACTCCAGAATGTACATTCTTACCAACTTCTTAACACTTTTTTGTGACCTAGTTAGCTCAGCTGCCTAAACAATTATTAATGAAGTCAAAGTCAGAATGAAGCTGACTGGAGAAATAGAACTATGTCTTGAACCTCATCAATTTCCTGGTTATATGATGCTTCCATGAGAGACTGTGCATGGCTCCACACATACCCATTTGTCTTGCTAGCAACACAACTCCTAGGTCTCACCTTTGATGGATCAACAAAGACAAAGATACCCCACCCCAAGATACCCCACCCCACTTCCAAGTGGGAAAATTGTTCTTGTGCTTTGTCTTCCAGGGCTGTTTCAAGGAATTGAGATAATGTTTGTAGAAATTCTTTAGCAAGAAAAGACACTATGATGAGCTGCCCTTTATGTAGAAATAAAGTGATATTGATCTGCATTCAATAGGACATGGTGTTCCTCATGGTGTTTGAAGGTGAAGAAACACCTTCAATAGGAAGGTGTTTCTCAGCAGCTGGGCTTGGCTTCTATTGCCTCATGCTATCTTTCTGACTAGGATTTCCTGAAAATAATAGCTCTATAAGGCCAGAACTGAGCTATAGACACTATCAAGTCTTCTTAGTATTGTATCTGTGGCATTTTCTTAAATTCTGATGACATCTTTTAAGGTGCAGTTTCAGACCCCTGACTGCTCCTCTTTCCAATCCTCTACTCCCACATCACCGAGCACATTTGAATCTAGGTACAGCTCCTCAAGTTGTCTACTGCTGACTAGGTCCTTAAGTCAGACCTTTAGATAACTACTTCTGAAGCATGACCTTTCAGGACTTCATCTGGGTGCTTTTATGGTATAGATATAAGTTCTCGAAGTGTGGTCTTTCAACCAGCAGCATCAGCATCACCTAAGAACTTGTTAAAAATGAAAATTCTCAGACCCCACTATAGGCCAGTGAATTAGAAGCTTTGGTGATAGGGTCCAAAAATCTGTGTTTGAACAAACTCTCCAACTGATTAATATTCAAATTTGAGGGCCACTGGTCCAGACCATATTTAGTCTCAAGAGTTTTTCAAATTAGAACTTGGGATGGAATTGCAAAGCAGAACATATTTTTTTTTTACCCTTTTACCCTTTTATTTCTAAGGTGATTAAATTGAGGCCATATGATTTGCCCAAAGATACAGTACAATCTTAGCAGAGCCTGGGTCTCATGCATTCATATTCAGAGCTCTAAGAATATATGGATCATAGTGTTCCCATGAGCTTTGGCCTTGGAAATGTGTTCATCTCTTGTGTCAGAGCAAAAACCACTCTCTCTTGGGCTTTGACCTTTCTGAGCTGAGATACAAATCTCTCCCTCCCCCTTCTAATCTTTCCTCCTAATCTCTAACCATACCCCAAAGCAGAACTGTCTTGGAGAAAGAAATCTCCAAAGGCCTGGTGCAGAAGTATGGTCTCTCTTCCGGAGCTCTAACAGGTGACTCCCAAATGTAATTGTTACCCAGATTCCCTGCATGCCTGAGAACAGATGGGCAGTCTGTAGAGGACTCCCTCCTGGAATTTTGGGAAAACCTATTCACAGAAGTAGGGGAAGGGCTGCAAAATCTCTCTGAACAGGTCAGCTGCAAATGCACAAGGCCTGGCAACCTTCGCTGCCCTTAAAAAGGAAAGAACTTGCTGTGTTTTGGGACAATCCATTATCACTTGGGAAAAAACAAAACAAAACCTTAAACCTCCTTCCAGCCTCTGCTGCCTATGTCCTTCCAACTCAGAACTATTGCCAGCTTTAAATTTCATCTATCATTTGAGACCATATGTGGAAATTCTGATCACTAACATTTTTATTTTTATCTCTCAGACTGAAAAGTCTTGTCTCTCTTCCAAACCATCTTATTAAAAAGGCTAGAGTTGACTCCAAGTGCTTCAGGCAGAATGGTGACAAGTGAGAGAGAGACTGGGAGAATTCGGTGTTTGGGAAGGATGGAGTTGGTGCAAGTCCTAGCTTGTCCTGGGATCTCCTGGAGGGTGTCCGCATCATTCACAAAGACTCCACTAACTCTCTCCTTCCAAGACCTTCCAAAGCCTTTGACTTAACACAATCTGCCCATCCCCTCTCCCCTAAACACAGTTCTATGTGTCACTCTCTATCAACAGAGGTTTAAACAGTAAGTTGCTAGAAAAATATTGGTTCCTTCTGTTTCCAAAAAAAATCCTTTTTTTCCCCTCTGACCTCGGGATCATATTTTTGGTATTAGGTGCCCTAGCTATTTGCCTTCAGGCAATCCGTAAGTTAATATTTACAAAGAGATGATCACTAAAAGCCCATATGGGTTCACTGAGAATTGGCCATGTGGAACTAACCCCATTTCCTCTTTTAAAAATGGTTATGAGGCAGTAAATCAGAGGAATGCCATGGTTATATAGAGTATCTTTATTACAGAAAAGCAATCTAACAGTGTTTTATGATAGCCATATTGAAGAAAACAAAACAAAAAACAAAACAAAACAAAAAATAATGGCTACATCTGAGTATTGCATATGGATTCAGTTGTACTCAGTTAATCTGGATAAAGTCATTTGTGCCGTGACCTGTGCCCGTCCCCATCATGCTTTCCTGTCTCTTCAGTGATTTCTACAAAAGCGTAGAAGAGCTATTTATCAAATTTGTGTGAGGTATATTAGAGAGAAAGACGAACACTTTAGGTAATAAGATGACAATTCAGACATTCTTAAAAGATAGAAATAGTTAACTAAAATCTAAAAGAATTTTTAACACACATCCCTGCAATCAATTATATAAACAGAAGATGAAAGAGAACTGGCTTAATAGTTATCAATTAAAACAAAACAGTGTTCCCATCGACCATAAGCTCTGGAATGCAGTTACCAAGAAAGCCAAACACTATTTGGCTCTATTAATAGAGATATAGAGAACATATCAAAGGAGACAATGACCCCACTGCACCCTGCACTGGTCAGACCACAGCTGGACTATTGCCTTATCCTTTTCTGCAAGCAACATTCTTAGAGGAACATTGAAAAATAGGAGAGTATGCAGTCAGCAAGAACTGGAGGGGTGAGCAGACTGGAATCCAATTCATCTGTACTTCAAGAAATGGGAAGGTTCAAGAAGTTTAAGAAATTATAAGAAGGGAGAGTTCAGCACAATGAAAAGAAACTTTTCTAATAAATTTGTCTAATAATGATATATTTTTCTCACAAATTAATGAATTGCATTCAAATAAAATACTAAAAGAGAAGCTGTAAGAAATATTAGATTTTCTACTGAGAAGATTTCTATAATGTATGGAAGACTATATTAAGGAGTAGGATTTCTAGGTCTTTCTTAAGACTACTTCCAGCCCAAAGACTGTATTTTGGCTAGTTTTTCCTCCAGATCAATCCTCTGGCCTGGGAATCAGAAATCTAGATTTCAAATATGATTTTGTTAAAAACCAGCTGGACAAGTGACTTCTCTCTGGGTTTCAGGTTTTTTTCCACCTGGAAAATGAAAGGCATGAGTTAAATGATAGCTATGATCACTGTTAGGAGAAATATCTGATTTATTAAATATTTTTGAGTTTATAAGAATAACAGAATTAGAAAAACTATCACCAATTAGGTAAAATTAGACTCTTCGGGATCTTATCTTGCAAAACATAAATCCCAAGATCTGCTTGAAGAAGATTTTTTTTTTCTATTCCCCTGTCTTAGTCCTTGACAGAGAATATTTATGAAAGTAACCCACTAATTTCTACAAAAGGACATTTTTCAACAGTGGTGGCTACAGGATTCTTTTTCAAAAATGAAATTCTTCTATGTCCATAGGAAGTATTCAATGCTTTATACATTGTTGCAACACTTAAAAGCTGTGAAAATGTTGACACCAAGTCTTAGAGCCTCCACAAGCACTATAGAAATACCTTTAGTCCTAGGTGGTGGAGAAGGAGCTAAATATAGCCACACTGAAGAGTGATTTAACTGTATCTATTAAAAATTTAAATGTTCTTACCCTTTGACCAGCTAGTCCATTTCCAGTATCTTCCCTATGGAAATGTACACACAAGTATGAAAAAGCCTGGACAAGGATGGCCATTGTAGATCTGTTTATAATAACCAAAACCTGAAAACATCTATATGTTCCTCAATATTGAAAAGGATAACCAAGCCATTGGATACCTATCCAGGCGACACCTTGTAGCAAGCTAAAGAGGGTACTGATATATAAAATCCTACACCTCATGTTAGTCAGTAAAAAGCCCCAAACAAAAACAAGTTGCAAAGAATATATTCAACACAACCACAGATGCATGTTGTTTGACCTGTATAAGACGGCCCTGCACTTTGCCTTTGATTTTTCTGAATTGGGGGATAACACTTTAAATTGAGAAATTTTAAACTAAAATATAGATATATTCTTTAAAAATTGATTTTTAAATCAAAACTGATAGTTTATTTTGTATATGACATATATAGAAATAAAATGTATGACAATAGCAGAAAACGATGGGAGGAGGTTGGAAATATACTATTAGAATACTCTTAGACTGTATGTTAAATGGTATAATATTAATTGAAGGCAGGCTCTAATAATTTAAAGACAATTATTGTGAAGTCAACAGCAACTGTTTAAAAATTAAAACAGAAGCACATTGACATATGCCAATACGCCAATTGGCATATGTTGGCATATGCCAACAATGTAGATGAAATGAAATAATAACATATTTGATAAACCCAAAGAAGCCCAACCCCCCAAAAGAAGAAAAATGGAACAGATTAGATGGCACAAATAGATAAGAAATAGCAGGATAATCAATCTGAACCCAAACATTAAATACATTAATTATAAAAAGTTTAGATACTCTGATTATAGTAACAATGAATCTTAGAACCCTGAAAAAAATAAAATTAAGATGTTAAAAAATAAAGAGCAGAGATTACCTGATTGGAAAAAAATTTTTTAAGTAACCCAATTTAAGTATAGAGATATAGCTAAGTTAAAATAAAAGGATATAAAATGTATGCCATGCAAACATCAACCATGAGAAAGCTATAGTAACAATATATATAATATCAATAAGTAGACTTTATTTAAAGGGTCACAACCAAGGACAAAGACAGATATTTAATAATGATAAATGAATCAGTTCCTTAAAAAGTCATAACAATCCTGAGGGATGCCTGAGTGACTCAGTGGGTTAAGAGTCTGCCTGTGGCTCAGGTCATGATCTCAGGGTTCTGGAAACAGGTCTGCATTGGGCTCCTTGCTCAATGGGGAGTCTGCTTCTCCCTCTTCCTGCTCCTTCCCCTTTTGTTCTCTCTTTCTCTCTCTCTCTTCCAATCTCTAACAAATAAAAAAATAAAATTTTTTTTAAAAAAAGTCATAAGAATCCTGAATGTGTATTCATCTAATGATAGAATTTTAAAATACAAGAAGGAAAAACTAAGAACTGAAAAGAGTGACAGAAAAATCTGTAATTATAACTATATCCCTCAACAACCTTCTCTTAGTAATGGACAGGACAAATAGATAAAAAATACTGAATATATAACAATATCAACCAACTTGACCTAATTAACATTTATAGAACATTCTGCCCAACAACTTCAGAAGACACAGTTATTTATTTTTTTAAAGATTTTATTTAATTGTCAGAGAGAATGAGAGAGAGAGCAAGCAGGAGATGCAGCAGGCAGAGGGAGAAGCAGTCTTCCCGTGGAGCAAGGGGTTCGATGAGGGATTCGATCCCAGGACTCTGGGATCATGACCTGAGTGGAAGGCAGACATTTAACTGACTGAGCCACCCAGACATCCCCGGAATACACATTTAGTGCACATCAAACATTCATTAGAATAAATCATATTCTAGGCCATGAAACAAGTCTTAATACACTTAAGAGAGTTGAAAATCACACAAGACATGATTTTAATCACAATAGAATTAAATTTTAAAGTATATTTTAAGAAATTTTAGTAGGTAATTATAAATATATTAGGGGGATGGGTGAGAGACTTAGAAATATATTTCCTTCGAGTTATCAAAAGTGTAGAATTGAGCTTCTTGATTTTTTTAAAGTGGCACAAAATATAATTGATTCTTTTACTCTTTTCCACTCCATCAAGGCCACAGACTCTTTCAAGACTTCTGTCATCATCCCAGTATTTAGAGATCTCTCTTTACAGGAACAGAGTAGGTGACAGTTGTTTCTGTCTTATGTTGGGAAATATACCATGCAATACTGTTGCCCTTTGCCCCTACATATCTCCCCCACTGCCTGTCATGATGACCATCATTAAAGCTGAGGTGATTGTTTGTTCAAAAGATGTGAGTATCAGTCACAAACAATTTAGAGTAGATCACTTTATTATATAGTTAAACAAATCAGGCCATTAAGGTCCCAAGGAACCAATGGTAGCAAGTTACCATTTATGGAAGGAAATGAGAAAATATCAAAGTGTCCAGATTATGGTCTTGCATTGAACAAACCCAGAAAGGAGGCTTCTGCATAAACACTGAAGAAGCGCATGGTGACAAGCATTATCAGGAGGAAAAAAAGGGGGTGTGTGTGCAGAGATCATGATACAGTGCAAGAAGAAGGTGTAGATTCAGGACCTATTTGTGATTTTCTTAGGACCACCTGTGTAGTAGAAAAGCAAGGCCACTAGTGCCAGAAAACTTGTTCCCATCTCTACGGAAGAATGTCATAGATCTGATCAGAATGAGGACTTACTTCCTCACTTTTCTTTGCCTCTCTGGGGATGTGAATGGCTGAAACATATCCTGGCATGCACCCCCTGGGAGACAAGGGCTTTACCATGGAATGTTCCATGACGTGGACCCAATGGCCCCAGAGGGAATATTTTCCTTAGGGTACTGGCTAGAAGATTTATTCTGTTGGATGGTATTCCTTTGTTTCCCAGGATCTAACTAGATGTCCTTGCTGTACTCCTGCCCCTCCCCATAAGATTGTATTTTGAATTTGTTATGGCCATTTTCTGCACCATGGAAAACCCAGAGAACCTAACAGGTAAGACAATTTTCACCTCCTGGTGAAGTCTGAGTAGCCAGTCCTTCCTCCAATGCCACTTCCTTTCCCCAAATTCCCCTGCTTACACTTATAGCCCCCTTTTCTTTTGACTAAGTCCTATCAGTTTCTAAAGGGCAAAATTTAAGCTTTATCCATCTTGGAATCCTTTAAAGAAGAGGGGAAATTCTTAATTCGGGACTCCTCACACACCAGTGGGTTCCATAAATATTTGTTGGATTGTGTTGCATTATGCCCTATTAAAATGCAAAACTTCTTGGAAGAATGCACCATTAAACCTTATCAATTGAACATCTTACAATAAGTATAAGAATTCTCTCCCAAGGGAAGGTTGGTGGGAGGGAAATTATATAAAGATGACAGATAAAGTTTTGAAGAAGTTAGATAGACACTAAAGCAATGAAAAGTATTTCATCAAGAGGATATGAAGGATGCAAAATAAACTTCAAGTCTCTCACAATATGACCAAGGATTGGCTATGTACCCCTTTGGTCATGGTGACTAACCCTGTCCACAGAAATGGCTTATCAGAAGCTGTGTTTCTACTCTGTGACCCTAATCCCATAGACATCACTGGGTGAACCAGGAATGGATATCTGATTAATGCTGAATCAGAGCTATTAACCTCTCTCAAGGACTGACCTGACAAGCATGGTTTAAGAGTTGGGAATAAGTCAGTCTCCTCAACAGCACAGCACTGGGCAGTGTATCCACACACTTTAGCTGCCTCTTTCCTTTGCACAGCTAAGTTGTTCAACTTGTCCTTGAATTCCAATAATGCTAATTTTTGCTTAAGCCTACTTGACTTGATTTCTATTACTTTTTTACAAAAGGATTATAACTGATACAGAAATGCATTTTGCTTTCTATTTTTGAGATGAGGGGCCCAGGCTGATGATTGAGAGGCAGTATGACCTGAAAAAAATTACTCAGATTTTGAAGAAAGACAAAAATGATGTTGAGTCCCAACTCCATTACTTGCTGCGAGTGAAGTGACCTTGAGGATCTCAGCTAAGTTCTCTAAGCCTCAGTTTCTTCATCTACAAAATAGAGTCAGTGTTCCATACATCATGGGATTATGATCAGATTGTGACAGGGCTTAAAAGAGCTAAAATGAGCAAAGGGCTTGGCCTATAAGAGCTGCTTTTTCCGCCTGTTGTTGCTTCATTTTTTTTTTTTCAGTCATTCATCAGGCAATATTTCCACAAGCACTTAGATCCCCTAGAGGCCTTAAGAAAGATTCTCTTTAATTCTCTTCAATAATCTAGTCTTCATTCTTTTTTTATATGAGTGAGCATAATTAAGACAAAGTGATGCCGAGTGATGAGCACAGAATGGGGGGGAAGTGCTGACTCTGCCCACGGACAGAGTTGTGTGACCTAACATAAGTCATTTCTGCTCTCTGGGCCTGTTTCTACATTTACACAATGAAGAGGTAAGGCTAGGTTAGTGTTCTTAAAATGTGAATAAGATGTTTTACCCAATGGGGCACTATCAGCATTTTGAGTGAGATAATTCTTCATTAAATGGGAAGGACTGGCTCTCATAAAACATCTTGTTTAGCATCCCTGGCTCTCACCTTCTAAATACCAATAGCACTTCCAGAAATTGTGACCAAAATGTCCCCCAGATTTGCAGAATTAGAAAGGCAGTACTGGACAGGTTTTGTACCACTTTGTGGGGCTAAATAGTTTCAGTAATAAAACAAGTTTAAGAAATGCTGAGGTAAGTGAAGTTGCATAGGTTTCTTTAGAGTAGGATTTCCTTAAAACCTTTATTTGTGATGGTTGCAGATGAATGAACTCATTTCTTCATTAACCCAACTCTTACTTGGAATTGAGTTTGGGAACACTGATAAAGAGCAGATATGTGTTCCAGAGAAATTGTATTTTGGATATTCATGGCAAACCATGAGCTTATGCTGTTTCTGTGACCAAAACTTTATGCCAGTACAAAGCAGCACATTGTGTAAGAGAGAGAATAAAATAATGAAATATTAATTTTTTATTGTTATTAGCAAGAACAATGAAAGAAAACTCTGTCTGTTATATACTTTTCCAATCTGTCTGCCAGAAATTCCACTACTGGAAAGCATAGTGAGAGTGAGAATGTTAAAGACAAATAGAATGGGTATTACAGCTAAAGTATGAAATGGAAGAAATGAGTATGCCTGGTCTCCATACCTAGTCTAAACTCTATAGGCCAAGCTCACTGAGGGAGCCACAACAGAACAGTCAAAGACCCTTCACTGTGTCCCCACTGATTTACTATTCCATTATGAGTGCAGAATGAATTTTACATTTTTAGGACTCACCTCTCCATCCAAACATTGGCCCATTCCAAAGATATACTGTTCAGTCAAGGAGATTACATCTTCCTTTGCAAAGTCTGTCTTGAAGATCTGGAGTAGATTCTCTTCATTGCCATTAACATGTTGTTTTTATTTTAGCTCCCCATTTCTTCTTTGTCTGGTGTGGGCTGGTTTGATTAACAAAAGTGACTAGAGCTGGGACAATAAGGAAGGTATTTCTGAAAAAAGATTCTGACCAGCTTTAAGGAAACCTCAAGGAGCCATAGGCAGGACTGTTCAGAAAGCCAGCCCTGTGGCCTGTGGAGTGGCCAAGTTAGAACTGGGGTCATGAGTATATCAGCTCAGTTTTTTTTTTTGTGCCACCCAAAATATTTTTAATTTATTATTTGACTTATTTTAATTAATTAATCACTCACTTATTGAACAAATACTTATTACAAACCTACTGTGAGTGTTACTACTTTTGGTACAGGGAAAACAACAATAAAAAGGATAGACAAGGTTCTTGTACTTACTGAGCTTGTATTTGAGTAGAGTAGATAGATAATAGACAATGAAGCAAATAA
Source organism: Taxidea taxus jeffersonii (assembly GCA_003697995.1). Lineage (NCBI taxonomy): Eukaryota > Metazoa > Chordata > Mammalia > Carnivora > Mustelidae > Taxidea > Taxidea taxus. The sequence continues at coordinate 333,039 of ML103953.1, forward strand.
ACAGGTAATAAAATGTCAGAAAGGGACAAGTGCTCTGAGAAAGCAGAGTAAAGGGTTAGTGGGTGGTGATATGGGATTAAAATTTTACTGTTTTATATAAAATGGTCAAAGAAAACATCTCCAAAAGGCTTTAACAAAGGGATGAGCCATATGAAAATTTGAAGAAAGAGCATTCTTGGCAGGGGGAACAGTGGGTGTGAAGGTCACAAGCAAGAATGACGTTAGTGTCATTAGAGGAGCATGGAGTCAGTGTGGCTAATGCAAAGTGAATCCGTTGAGAAATAGTAGAGAAGGAGATCAGAGAAGTGTGCATGGCTCAAATTGTGTACAGTCCTGGAGATTATGAAAAGGAATTTGATTTTTGAGAGTTTGGAGCAAAGCAGTGACACCGTTTTGTATTTAACAAAACTGTTTAAGCTGTTAGAGCACCGAAAGTAGGAAATGGCAAGAAAGGAAGAAGAAATAATCATACTGGGTCATGAACAGGAAGGAGCAGGAAGATCTGTTAGAAAACTGCTGCAGTATTTTAAACAAAGATAATAGTGGCTTGGACTAGGGTGATAGCAGGGGAAGCAGTAAGAAAGTTTTGGTTTGAGATAGTGTTGCAAATATTTTATTTATTTCCCTTTATTTCTCAACCTTTTACAGTTACTTTAGGGCCAGATGACTAGTTATGACCAATGAACAGAACTTATATGTGTCATATCCAGGTATGGCAGTTAACTAGTCTGTCTCTTCTATCTCTGTCTTCCCTGACCACAACATTCTGGGCATCATGTGTGCCAAAGGGTGGACAAAGGTCTCCCACCTCATACTGAACCAACTTTTCTCATGTTAAACCCTGAGGTATTCAAGGTATTCTGTCAGGAAGAAAATGAAAATACTAATTCAAAAATATATGCAGCTCTATGTTTGTTGAAGAATTATTTACAATAGACAAGATATGGAAGCAACCCAAGTGTCTATTCATTGATGAATGGATAAAGAAGATATGGTGTGTGTGTATATATATACATATATATATACACACACTTATACATGTACACATACCATGTTTATATATATTATAGATAATATAATATTACTGTATTATATAATAATATAAGAGACAGAGAAAGAATCTGAGATTCTGAAATAGCACAAACTGGTGGTTACTAGAGAGGAGGTGGGTAGGCGAATGAATGAAATAAGTGAAAGGGATTAAAAGTATACTTATTGTGATGAGCACTGAGTAATGTGTAGAATTGTTGAATCATATTATACACTTGAAACTAATATAGCACTATATGTAAAATTATACTTGAATAATAAATAAATAAATATTTATTCTGGCACCTAAAGGATTACTCTGAAAAATATGTTATATATAAAGTGAATCCAATAGGATATGTTTAGGGTATAAAAGAGAGAGAAGACTCCAAAATAATATAACACTTCTTTTGTTGCTGTTATTAGAAGGTGAATTATAGTGCCATTTATGCAGATGACAAACACTAAGGAGAAGCAGCATATTTGAGGGCAAAATCAAGAGTTTGAGTTCAGACCATAATAAGTTTTCAGTGCCCATTAAAAAATTGGATACATAGTCGAGTTCAGGGAAGAACCATAGCCAGTGAAACAGATTTGATAGTTATCATTCTTCTGATTGAGATTCAAGGCCATAGACTGGAGGTAATTGCCCATACAGGCAGAGAAGTGTGTTATTTAATTTAATGAGGAAACAGCACTCAAATCAGTGTGGTCTCTGGATTATTAGAGGGGCAACAGAAAAATACAGGAGATCAAATGGATAATGATTACCCTCACTCTTTACTCCCTTGTTCCCACATGGAATCTAATTTTGACCTGGTTCCTAGTGGGAGCTTGTAGAGTGGTGATTGTAGTGTTCAAGGAATGGAAGTAGTACATGAAGAGAGATAGGATGATGGCAATTCTTTGCTCAGGACCAACCAAACTTGGATATTCCTCAGTTTAGAATATTCTTTCACCCTCAGCCTAAATCATCTCAGTTCCTATACTCTAAATCATCATTAAATCCTATACTCTCTTTACTGTAGCCAACTCCTTATTCCCATAATGGGCCTCCAGTACATTTAAGATATGGGAGGTTGATTTGAATTGGAATGAGAAGACCTTCACAACCAAAGATGATGAAGTTTGGCTGTCCTGGACATTTACTAGCTGGGTCTCATTTGCTTTATATTAAAAAGGGAATGGGGGATGATGCCAGCAAAAATAGAAGAGCAAGAACCTCCAAGAAATCATCACTTCATAAAAAAAGCAACAATTAGCAAAAGTTGTCAGAACCAACATTTTTAGAACTCTGGAAATTAAGTTCTGGTTTATAGTAAACTCAGAAATGTTTATTCAAGAAAAACAGCTGAATCTTAGTAAGAACAGCAAGATTTGTGGTTTTTAACTAGCTCTACTTCCATCCTCGGCTCTCCAGTTCAACTACAGTTTCAAAAAATAATAGTTCACAAGTCTAATGCAGCATAACATCTATCTATGGAAGAACAGACCTGGAGCTTTTTGAAAAAAATTCATTCCTTAAGAATTGTCATACTTTTGCCTGTCTTGTGATTCCTTACATGATCCAACTTACAAGCTAATTCAGTGTGACTCAAGCTCATTCGGTGTGAAGAGCCTTTTTCCTTGGGAAAGGTGAAGGAGCATTGGTTGAAACAATTACAGGCAAATGTTTTAACTTGGTTGCTGCATGAGTTGATGGATAGTGGTTGGTGCAAAGACTAACCCACAGCTTAAAAGGAAAAATTAGGAAATGAGATGTCAATAGGGCTTTGAAATTTCCAGCATATTCTTGAATATCTAGAAAGCCATATGGATGCACAAGGCTATGCACATGTACAGGAAAGATGTGAAGTGGCCTTAAGCTTTCACCTCTAGCTGATCTTAAAGCTATGTGCAAGCAGAAAGTGAAGGCTGTAGATTGTGAAGCCTGTAAAAAGTTAAGGCTGTAAGGCAGAGCAGTAAACAGCCTGGCTGGGTGTTGAAGGTTGTCCTAAGACACACATACAGAGGCCCTTGGCAAAGACTGGGATATTTATTGGTACTTTTATCAGGTAGAATTAAGTTTTGCTGCAACTGACAAAAATAAAACAAAATAAAACAAATAATAGGAAAAACCACAATGACTTAAGTAAAATAGGTTTATTTTCCTACTAGATGAAGAAGGTCAGAGCTAAACATTTCAGGACTGGTATTACAGCTCTGGACATCAGGTTTAGGCTAATTCTAGCCTTCCATGTAGCATAACCAGGGTAGCCCGTGTTCTTTGAGTTCGAGATGACTGCTAAATTTTAACTATCATGTTTGTATTAAAGGGACAGAATGGAATAAGGGTTAAGTGAAAAAAGAACAAAGGGCACACACAAGAAATCATTTAAAGAGGTTTTTCAGAAGTGACACAAACCTGCCATTGAACAGAGTTTAGCACTGCAAGGAAGACTAAGAAATCCAGATTTTATTAGAGGAAGCCTTGTGTTTGGATTTAAACTGGGGACAATGAAAGAAAGGAAATAAGGAATATTTGGATGGGTAACTGGTAGTCTCTGCCATTGTGTGATTAGAGATCTGGGGGTGGGAAAGTGAAAAGATATTGAGGTCATCATCAAAGTTGGCATAAGGCAAAGAAAGAAAGACTGCATACAAGGATGGACATAAAACTGGATATTATGGAATGAGTAAGTCACAGGAATAAAAGGTACAGCATGGGGAATATAGTCATTGGTATTGTAATAGCATTGCATGGTGACTTTTGGTAGCTACACTTGTGGTGAGTGTAGCATAACACACAGAGATGTTGAATATGTTGTACACCTGAAACTAATGCAATAGTGTGTGTCAACTACAGTGTGTGTCAACTGTAGTCATATAGTTGTTAGTGTGTCAACTATACTCAAATTTTTTAAAAATGCAAAGTAAGGCACCCAGGTGGCTCAGTCGGTTAAGCCTCTGTCTTTGGCTCTGGCCATGACCCCAGAGCCTTGGGATGGAGTCCTGCATTGACCTCCCTGCTCAGTGGAGAGTTGGCTTCTCCCTCTTCCTCTGCCCCTCCCACCTGCCCATGCTGTCTCTCTCTCTAATAAATAAATAAAATCTTAATAAATAAATAAATAATGAAAAATACCTTAAAAAAACCCTTGGTACAATATTAACAATGTTCCAGAATCTAAAATGGAAATAAATCCTATACTAAAATCAAGATCAAGGAACTTGCTAAAGATATCTTTTTATACTCCATAGTCAGTGTTATTTGAGTAAGGGAGTTGAGATATTCCACAAAATTCTGTTGACTAGTTGACTTTTCCAGTCCTTCAGAACTCAGAAGCCCATCAAGGGCTTCCAAGCATAGTTGTTCTAGGTGCTCTAGATATGTCCATGGGATGTCATATATGAATCCTTTGAATTTGAACACATGTTTTCTTCGTATCTCAGTTTTGGAGAGGTTTGGTGGACAAATTTCCACTCTATCTCTTTGAGCAAAAGGAGAAAGATTGAGTGATAATGGAGCATACTAAGTGCAAAAATGGCAGTTTTGATGATTTCAAACAAGTAGAATCTACTAGTCAGATACTTAATGCAGATGGAGTCAGGTGTAAAGGGGAAAAGACTATTTTTACCTTCTACAAGGTTGTTCTATGCCCTATAAAGTATTTCTCTATGTTTCACAGAACACTACTTTACATGATGTAAAAAGGCTTCAAAACCCAAATAAATTTTTAAAAAATAGCGTAGTTTGCTCTTAAAGATTAATAATTAACCCTAGAGATTAAATTCATACTATGTTCAAGGCTCAGAAAGTCCTGCAGTACAGAAACCCAACTTTGTAAAAGCTAGTGCTCACAATCATCTGGCCCCTCAAGACATTTTTCGGTATTCCGTGAAATTTCTCAGAACACAGTTTGGGAAATGGTGCCATAGAAGGGTACTTTATCTGCAGTAAAGGAAAGTATTTTCTTAGTGTCCAATATTTCATAGACTGATACTTTTATTTAAAATTGCAATAAAATGAACTGCAAGAAAAATGAAAAAAAAGTGGTTATGCAGAATTGGAGCCAAATATTTTATTATTGGAGTCAATAGTCATAAAGTTACTGTGTCAAAATGCTGAAAAGTTTCTACCTGTTCACTACAGAAAGTTTGCATTTATTTCCCTGTAGACAGACAGCAAACAGTTGGTGGACTTGCTCAAGTCCACTGACCAGGTAGTATTAATGTACCACTGCCATACAGCATCCCCCCTCTCTTGTATCTTTCCTAGAGTAAACCATTCCTTACCTCCTAATGCATGTTTTTGCTGTTTCTCCTGAGAAAAAGGCCAATGTTTGCATCAAAATATGACCTATGAGCTTGGGTTTAACTCAGAGAAACAATATGAGAGAAACCCGAGCTTGGCTTTTGGAATTCAGCTTTGGCTTTTAATAGGAGAGAAAGAAGCTGTACTTTTCTGCCCCTGTTGATCTTTTATCCTTTTGCATAACCGAGTTATATCCAGAGATAACTGGGGCCTTAAATGAAGAGACAAAATAGGCAACTTCAGTCTGGAGTTAGAGTCCTTCTTGGCATTCCTGTTGATCAGTCCAGCTTCTAAGCCTTGATCCCCCACTTGTCTGACATTTTTCTGGTAATTACCGTTGATACCACCTGTCCCTTCTAGTCCATCTACCTCTTTGCAGTTGGTCTAATGTTTATATGACTTAGAATACCTGCTGTGGTCAGTTTCCTGGACTTTCAGGATACTCAGATCCATAATATTAGAGGGGTACTTCAATTTAACTCTACATCTTTGGTATACAAAAGTGCCAGATTCACAGAAATAGATGAAAAGTTCCTGAGAAAATGGGGTTTAGAGGATTTATCCTGAGAAGGAAAGGATTGGGTATGAAAAGACACGTAAATGTCTAGGCTGAGAGAAAGACAAAATTGTCAACAGAGGAGTTATTCAGGAGTGGAGCCTCTTAACCCCTAAGTGGTGTTGAATTGGAGGTATAAAAGGAATAGAGGCCAAGAGAAATAATGACAGCTTCTATCTTCTGTATCATGAATATCTAACTTGGTCCTCCTTCAGATGAAGAACTTCTTTGAGATGGGTCAAATAATTAATGCCTTGGAATCTAACTAGCTAGCTATTTCTAAAAATGAGGCACATTAAGGTGTCTCTGTTAGTATCAAAAGGTTGACAGGGATATGCTTCCTGTGAGAATCTAGGGCTGCCTGCCAGAATCTCCTGCCTCAGTCTGTACTGATTACGGTTGACTAACTCTCTTCTACCAGCCAACATAACAACCAACATAACACATGACAGAAAACACAAACAAACAAAACTCCCTACAAAACTATCTCCAAGTATCCCACCAAAATAAGATGGTGGAAAATTCAGATAGAGGGAGCCATGTGTTAGGAGAAAATAAGTATTCCTGCCTCTTGACTTTCTTCCATTTGGAGAGATATCCATTAGCAGAATATTCCTGGCCTCCCTCTAACTACTTACTCATTTCTCCCAAGACAGGAGAGGTGATTTCCTAGTTGATGAGTTTGGGATGAGCAATTGAAATTATGGCTCTTTTCTTCCTTCTTTGATATGTGCTTGCAGAGTGTTCATCTCCTGAAAAATTCTGAACTACCACTGTGGAATCGATCTATGTTCTCCAATGCTGCTTATGCCAGTGGGGAGGTGACTAACTAGGGTTCAGTATTAGGAAGCCCACTGTCCCCACATTTCTAAGCCATGTTCCTTAATAACCATATCAATAATAAGGGAAAGTTCTTACTCTCTAAATGTCTATTCTTCTATTTTAGTTTGTTCAGAATTCAAATTTGAAAAAGAGGACTATTATATATTGACCTCCTCAGGCCCTTAAATAAATGATTGGTATTTAAATAGTCTCTTGTAGAGGCAGGATCTCTGACAGGATCACAAAACCTACCTGGTAAGATTCTTACAGAATTTAATCAATCAATGTTTAAGAAGGTACTTGTGAATTGTGATATGGTATACCAATCCAAAGGATTAATAGTGATGCTGATGTCAATAATAATGACAACACTAAGTTGAATTATGAACTTCTCTATCTTCATCCTAATCACAAATTCCCTGCTTCCTCTTAATCTCTTCCACACTGCACACAAGCCAACATGTGTCAACTAGACAGTGAATGACCTTAAACCAAAACATTTAAAACTTGAGTATCTCTATAGAGCTCCAATGCTCTTTACTTTTCAATTCTAGGAAGTGTGGAGGGTAAAGAAAAGAATTTGGTAGCATTTACTAACAATACTTGGGACTTTAAAGATGGTGAAATTGTTTCTAACATTGGATTTTTAGGCAAATAGTGAATGAAAAGCTGCTGGAATATTTATGTGCGTTCCTAAGAACCCCCAAACATTCTTGCTCTGACAGTCAAAACAAAAACAAATGCTTCCATTTCTTAAACATTTCCTGGTATGATGAACATTTCCCTTTATTTAGAAGAAGAAAGAGTTTGACTCATGAAGCTTCACTTCAATTAAATAGTGTTTGAAAGAACAAACATTTCCTTAGGAATGCTTTTAAAAAGCAATGGGATAGAAATTTAATGCCTTAATTTCGTATCCTTCAAAATGGTGAGGAGAAAGATGTAGAAATAATATTTCCTTTCTAATGAGGTTTTTTGGAAATTAGTAAATTAGTGCTTATTAAGTGCTTGGCTAAAAGATGAGGTGAAAAATAGCAAACATCATCTCTGTTATTCTGTTCCAAATGTTCATCTATCACTGATAAAAGCCTGAGCCCCAGGCAAAGTCTTTTGTACTCTTGTCTTTGCAGAGAATTGCCTACAAGTTCCCTTTATTCTAGTGATAAATCATAATTAATAATTCATCCATTATGCTATCAGACACACAAGGCCAAGGATGCACCGCCTGGAGCACTGGCAGGCTCAGCACTCCCTCTCTCTTGCTCTGCTGCCGCTATTGTTTGCAGCACAGAGATGTGTCCATGGCAAAGACCTATGAGGCCCAAAGGGAAAGGCACCTTCTTGGTTGGTTGAGATCTACAGCTTTGGAAGAAGCATTTGGCATCCTTTAGAGAGAGGCCACTGCTAGTGGAATCAGAAGACTGACAGAGACACAGAAGAGAAAATGACTAAGCGATGGGTCAGACCTTAACCATGCCTAGAAGCTGAAGGTAGCATTTTTTCTAACTCATTCCCTCCGGCTTCTGTTGGACTTATTTGGTATACCTGAGATGTCAATGAGCACCTATTGGACTCGGTTCATTACATGTATCCACCACTCAACAGAAACTCATTTAACAAATTTCAATGGAAGGCATTGATCAATGGTCAGAACTCACTTTAAGAAATTACATTCTTCCTTCCCAGAATTTACAATATAATTTATAATAAAATGGGAAATTCTAGAGAAGCATCATAGCTTCCAACAGTCACCATGACCCTACATGTTTTGTCTGTACTCTACCATAAGCAAACTCGTGCTATTAGGCCAGGATTAACAACTGGATGTGCTAAGACAACCTAAAAAGGGAAGTGGTCATAAGCTAAAGAAACCACGCATTAATCCAGGAAACGAATAGGCAACACTTAATCTGCCTGCTGATGGCTGTCAGACTTTGGTCAGTGGCCAAACCTCTCTAAACAGACCACAATGCAAGCTTCCATCCCAAGGTTTTTTGTTCTTTCTTTTTTTTTTTTTTTTAATAGTCCATGTTGTGAGTTGGTAATCAGAATAATGGGTTGGATGGGTCATGGGCTGATTTTAGAATGGTGTCATTTCAGAACACAGTCAGAGTATTTTTTTTTAACTTTTTTTTTTAAGATTTTATTTATTTATTAGTGTGAGAGAGAGAAAGAGAGAGAGCACAGGCAGACAGAGACGCAGGCAGAGGCAGAGGGAGAAGCAGGCTCCCTGCCAAGCAAGGAGCCCAATGTGGGACTCGATCCCAGGACGCTGGGATCATGACCTGAGCCGAAGGCAGCCGCTTAATCAACTGAGCCACCCAGGCGTCCCACAGTCAGAGTATTTTAAGTTGTATGGAATCCGGGAGATCATTCAATGTAAAACTTTTTGTTTTATGCATGGGAAAACAAAAGGCTCAGAGAATGGTTCCATCCAGAATTGTATGTTTGTAGGTGCCAGAGTCAAAACTCCCAGAATAGGGGTCTCCCATTACCCCAGGTCATCCTTCTTAATTATGCCCTCTTAAGTTGTTCTCCTTCTAGTAGGAAACTACAGTTTTTGTCTTCCTGGGTCTAACTACCTCTGTGCAAAGAACAAATTAACTCTCACCTTGTAGATTTCCCCTCAAACCCTATCCCAACACCTCTTTCATAACACTTCTCACTCTGCAGATTTGTTGTTTATGTGTCAATTTGAGAAGAATTCTTAGCTCAAAATCAGCAGTATTTGGAGTGTGAAATAATCCTCTTCTTTATTCACTGTGACACATGTCAGAAAAATACCTAGATCTAAGAACTAGCACCCTGTCTCTATACAACCATCAGCCACCAAGGCCCCCAGGGATGTGTGGAGATGCTCTGTGCTAGAGGATACGTTCTGACATGGTGGCTAAGAGCACAGGCCTAGGACAAGACCCGAGAATGAGTCTCACTTTTTGCCAGTTCTGGATCTATGACCTTGGAAAATTGCTGAACACCTTGGAAGGCCAATTTCACACCTCACGGGCTTATGCCGAAGATAAATTAAGATCCTAGTCTACATCTAGCATACATGCAGCAAACACTCAATGAATAGATGCTGTGGTAGTAGTGGTAGTTGTTTTACATTGTGAAAGAAAGATCAAGCTTTGTGTTCTTCCTCCTTGGTCTTCTTGTACCCCATCATGTCATGCTCTTTTTCATCTTCCTATCCCAACTAGGCAAAAATCACTCATAGAACCAGCATTAGTGGACTGTAGTGGTTATGAGTTCCAGTGCTATGGCAAGCCACCAGACTTTAAGTCTTGGCTTTGCCTTTGACTAGCTGTGAGACCTTGGGTCACTTACTTAACTGTTCTATGCCTCAGTTTCCTTATCTAAAAATGGGGATACTAAACCTACTTCATAGTGTTGTGTAATAATCACCTTGATCAGTGCACATACAGTTTTTTGGGATACTGGACACAGGGTAGGCTCCTCAGTAAAAGTTAGCTAATTCTCCTCTCTTAACTCTTTCTGAGATATGACAGTCTTTTCTCTTCTCTTTCTTCAAGGCCCCTGCCATCAAACTTTATGATGTTGTAGTGAGGAGACTATCTCTGAGCCAAAGCAGAAGTTAGGAAAGAAAGGAGAGAATATGGAACGTACCCATTCCAGACCCACAGACTACACAGAAGCAGGGGGCAAGACAGAATCAGGAATCAAATCTGGGCCATCACTCAGGATGCAAGATCAGGCAACATCCAGAGGCCAAGAGAGGTTTCTGAGGCAAGCGTTCAAGGGAACAGAAGGCAGACCACAAAACAAAGAACATCTAAAGGCCTTGAAATTGAGGCAAGGTCACTTTTAGACAAGCTCTATTTTAAAGATTTCCATGGAGTGGCCCCCTTGGGGCAGCTCTACAACCAGAAATAAGATATGCAATTAGTAATTTAATTTGTCAGTAAATATGTACTGAGTGATTGCCATGTGCCAGGCACTGTTTTAGGCATTAGGGATTTAGCAGTGAGTCAATTAGGCAGGACTTCCTACAGTCATGGATTTATATTTCTATTATATTACTTTCGATATAAGATACATTCACATGTAAGGTAAATTCCTAAGAAAAGGTCCTGATTAAGAGCTCAATGAGAAAGAAAAAAGGCAGTGGGTATGTGCAAGGTATTTGATACCTTCCCCTATCCAGTGTATTCTGTCCTTCTTCATCCCATCCAGGACAAATTATTAAATGGGACATTATAATAGAGGTAATAATGGATCTTCTCCAATTTATATATAAAAAAAAACAATTTGCTTACAAATTTTGCTACTTTATCATTAGTAACAAAATTTTATCTTCACTACTCTCATCGGGTCCCTGATCTTCTCCCACCTAGGATGTGCTCAGATATAAGGTCCTTTGGTATAGCTTCTCTCCACTCTGGGCAGATTCTGAAAAATTACAAAACCAGTCAAGATAGGCCAGGTTAGTGAGAGTGTGCATGAAACCGGAGGACAGTTAAGGACACTGTAGCATTGTGGAGGCTTGAGGAGTCTCCTGTCCCCAACCTGACCAGTAACCAAGGATTCATTCCAAACAACTTTCTCCAATGACTCGGGCCTGCACTGAGAAGCCCGAGGCTAGTGCATCGGCCCTGGTGCTGACCAAACACTTTCCTGCCCAAGTTTGGGGCCACCTCCTCAGCATGTTGATGTCACTGTCCCAGTCTGACCCTTGGCTCCCCACAATATCAAAGTGATAGTGTGAAGCTGTTCTTTGGTAGAACTGGTGGGGATTTCTGTTGGTTCCCTGTTGCTATGAAAACTCTTTCCACAAATAAATATTTAGATATGGTTGAGGAATAAACTCCCTTCAAGAGTGAGTGTATTTTATTTAATACTGAAAGTATTTAAGCATGGTTCATTGCACAACTCAACTGGCAGTAGCCAGCTCTTTTCAAAAGAAATGTTGCTTCTCTTTGACCATGCACTATACATTCCTAACTTCTCTCTCTCTTCTGCTTTCTGCTTATTTTCTCTTGGTTCTTTTTCTCTTTACATTTTCTTTCTCCCTTTTGTCCTCTCAGATATTTTCTACATTCCTGCATGTGTGTCTCCTTTTCTCCTACTTTACCTTCTCTCATAGTAAAGCAGAGCATATTTTGGACAACTAAATCTGTATGTAGCTGGCTTTGATCAGCTGTGGTCCTCGAGACCATGAGTGACAGAAGTCCCTATCCCTTGGCCGCCTGTCACAGTATAGGCCCATGGCCAAGACCCACTTCCGGTGTTTGCTGGAGAGATGCTGAGCGGTCCTCCTGGCAAGTGCACAGATGGTGGGTGATGGAGTCCGGATGCCGAGACTTAGGACAGGTCAAAACAATGATTGCTCAAGTGTAAACTGTGCTAATTGCTGGGGACAAAGGGAGAGCCAGTCCCACTGGAGTACATGTCAGGGTGGAGTACCATAAACAAGAGGTGGCTTAAATTGTTCACAGATTAATATTGAGGCTGCTGGCCTGAGCTTCAAGACTACTTTGGCTTTAATTGTCACTTTATTGATGTAGAGACCGAGCTCTGCCATTTCACTCCAGCGCATAAAAATCGGTTTTGATCATTTGTAGATCCTTCTGTAATGGCGGAGATATTTTTCCTTGAAAGACATCTCATTTAAAACATTACAGTGGATAGAATGACAGACATAAAGAAACACACACAAACTTCATTCCAGATACGACACCATTCTCCCTTTATAAATAACTACTTTACAATAACTAGTTTTATAGTAATCATGTCCTTATATTGCTTTATGGTTTTATCACTCAAGTAGTTAAATCTTGTACATTAAAATTTTTTGGTCTCTCTACACTCCCTTTAATTTATAGTTCTTTCCTCCCTTCCTCTTTTCCTTACAATTTGTATTGATGAATCTGGGCATTTGACCTACAGTCTAGATTTTTCTAAATGTATAGTCCTGGTGCAGTCCAACACGCTCCTCTGTCTTCTGCATTTCCTACAAATTAGCAGTTTGAATTTGAGGCTTGGTCAGACTCAGATGTGAACCCTTTCAGCAAGATTATGGGTGGTGTTCATTCTATGTGTTCATTCATCACCGCATTAATGTCTGGTTTTCACTCCTTTTTTGATGTGAGTAGCCATTGTTGCTCAACACCTAAACTCATTCACTGGGGGGTTGGTGGCATCTTAATCTATAATTTCATTTTTCATCAAATAGCTTGACTACTTGTATAAGGAAACACTTTTTCTCATTCAATATTTTGTTACTCAGTGGTATAGTTTATATAGCATAGGCAGAATAAATGCTCAAATCACATTTATTTACCCAGTTTTCAAGAAAAAAATGGGTTGGTTTCCTGTGACCCTCTGGAGGTAACAAATTGCAAATATTGTTATAAATCTGTGGATTTATTTATTTTTATTTTTAAAGATTTTATTTATTTATTTGCGGTAGAGAGAGAGAGAGAGAGAGAGAGAGAGAGCACGAGCAGAGGGCAGAGGAAGAGGGAGAAGTCGGCTTCCTGCTGAGAAGAGAGCCTGATGCGGGGCTTTATCTCAGGACCCAGAAATCATGACCTGAGCTGAAGGTAGATGCTTAACCGACTGAGTCACATAAGGGCCCCATAAATCTGTGGATTTAGAAAGATTTGATGGGTTTCAATTCATTACAATTCTTTTCCTTATTGAAGCTCAAATTGTCCCTCTTTGGCTACTGAGAGCACACTGGTTCCTCAGTCCTTTTTTTAAAAAATATATTTTTAAAAAATTTCTTTTCAGTGTTCCAGAATTCATTGTTTATGCACCACACCCAATGCTCCATGCAATATGCCTTCCATAATACCCACCACCAGGCTCACCCAAACCCCCAACCCCCTCCCCTCCAAACCCTCAGTTTGTTTCTCAGAGTCTCTCATGGTTTGTCTCCCCCTCCAATTTCCCCCAACGCACTTCTCCTCAGTCCTTTTGACTCTGATATGGCAAGATATTCTGGGGTCATCTTGCAAATTTCTCTGAGAAACCCTGTTTGTTTGTTTGTTTAAATTGGGAAAGAGTATTTCAAGATAACAATGTTGTCATTAGAAATGCTTATTGCTATTGGGTTGTATATAGATAACATATATACAATATGTATCTCTATATAATTATATAAGAAAATATGACAATACAGATATTCTACACATACCCATATAGTGAGTTCATATGTTCATACTGATATTTCCATTTCAAACCCGCAACTACATGGTATTTCCTCAATCTCTTCTAAATTACTTTGTATGTCTCCTTCCACCCATACTTATAATCCTGGATATCAGAAGCACCAGGAATCATAAAATAAATATGTCCCATGATAATTTTTTTTAAAAGTATTTTATTTATTTGACAGACAGAGAGAGAGATCACAAGTAGGCAGAGAGGCAGGCAGAGGGGGAGAGGGGAAGCAGGCTCCCTGTGGAGCAGAGAGCTGGATGCGGGGCTTGATCCCAGGACCCCTAGATCACGACCTGAGCCGAAGGCAGAGGCTTTAACCTGCTGAGGCACCCAGGCGTCCCATGTCCCATGATAAATTTATTTGTTCTATCCTATATTACACAAATAATAGTTTCAGAATAATGATATTAGTATGAATTATGATTACTTAAAGCAGTCAAAAAGTCTTTGACTATGTCATTCTCATTATTCACCTTATTTTTTATCTTATTTTATTTAAATTCAATTAATTAACATATAGTGCATCATTAGTTTCAGATGTGGAGTTCACTTTTTTTTTTTTAAAGATTTTATTTATTTATTTGACAGACAGAGATCACAGGTAGGCAGAGAGGCCGACAGAGAGAGAGGAAGGAAAGCAGGCTTTCTGCTGAGCAGAGAGCCCAATGTGGGGCTCAATCCCAGGACCCTGGGATCATGACCCGAGCAGAAGACAGAGGCTTTAGCCCACTGAGCCATCCAGGCACCCCTCACTCTTTTTTTTAATCATTATACTATATCCACATCATCAGAGCATATATCCATTCATCTACTCCCTACCATACTCTCTCCTACTTAAGTCTTATTTAATCTCAGTTCTAAAGGATATGTATATTTGAGTGCATATACATGTAATGATCACTATTAGTCCTTGTATCTATTTTTCTTTAGTCTTTTTGGTGGTCCAAAGCTCATTCAATATCTCCTGTCTATGACCAAAGTTAGTGTTTCTCCTGTGTGCACTGCTTCTTTGAAAATCTAATTCACATTAAAAATATACATGGGCCTTAAGAGTTCAGTCTGATGAGTTCTGAGGATTGTACACACTCCTGTAATCACTACCCAAATTTTCCTCCCATTCCTTTGTAGTCAGTTGTGTTGCCTAGTCCCACTTCCCACTAGTGGCAGCCACTCTCTGATTTTCATGACCATAGATGAGTTTTCACCTGCTCTTTGACTTCATATACATGGAGCTCAAGTTTGTTTCTATTCCCAGGTCATCACTGAGGACTTTTTTTTTAAAGTCATAAATCAGTGTTGAATTTTACCAGATGTGTTTCCTGCATGTATGAAGGTGTTATATGATTTTTCTCCTCTAATGTGTTAATGCACTAAATTACATTGATTTATTTTTAAAATGTCAACCCTGATAATGTTTTGTTAATGGATTTACTTACGTTTATAGAAATGTATTTCTCAGGTTTTGGCTTTGGGGTTATTCTGTCCTCACAAAATTGAATTGGTAAGGAATATATTTATGTCTGTTTCCTGAAAAACCTTGTATAAGATTGGTATTATGTATTCTACAAGGGTTTCACTCATTTCACTATTTTGGCTTGGAGTTTATTTTGTGGAAAGAATTTAAATTATGGAGACACTTTTAAAAAAATAGATATAAGGCTATTTAGGGTTTTAAATTTCCTCTGAAGTTAGTATTGATAAGTTGTTCTTTGAAAAGATTTTGTTCATTTCATTTAAGTTGTCTCATTTATTGCCATAGATTACTCATAAATATGAGCTATTGTCCTTTAAATGTTTTTAGGATATTCAGTGTTGATCATATTTCATTTATTTTATTAGAATTTGGTATTTTTTTCTTAAAAGTTTAGTATAATTTAGCAGTGAAGATATTTGACATAGGGCATTTTTTATGAGACAGTTTGAACTATGAATTCAATTTCCTTAATAGATATAAATCTATTTTGTGTGTGTGTGTTTCTTTTTGAGTTAGCTTTGATAGTTTCTGTCTTTCAAAAATTTGCTCAGTTCATCTAAATTGTTAAGTCATGATTGTGATGTTTTTCATAACATTCCTTTATTATCCTTTTAATGCCTGTATAATCTGTTGTGATGTCTCCTCTTTTGTGACTGATATTGGTAATTTGTGTTTTCTCTCTTTCTTATATTTTTTTGATTTGTTTGGCTAGAGATTTATCTAATTTCATTGATATTTTAAAGTAATAGCTTTGGTTTCATTTTTATCTGATGTTTTTCTGCTTTCTATTTTATTGATTCTGTTCTTCATTACTTTTTGCCATCTTTGCTTATGGTTTAATTTTATCTTCTTTTCCATTCTCTGTAAATGGAAGCTTATCTCATAGATTTGAAAACTATTTTCTTTTTAAAAGTAAGAAATTGTTATGATTAGGACAATAAACATTTCTCTAAACATTGCCTTATTTGCATCTTACATATTTTGTGTTTTTGTTTTTCAATTAGGTCAAATTTTTTTGGCCCATGTTTTATTAAAAGTGTGTTGTTTGATGAAATATTTGGAAATTTTTCATATTTCTGTATTATTATTGATTTCTGGTTTAATTCTGTTGTGATCAGAGAATATACTTTGTGTTATTTCAATTGACTTAAATATTCTGTGACACATTTATTGTGACATAATTGTTCTATTTTGGTGACTATTCCTTGTGCAATTGAAAAGAACGCATAACTTGATAATCGTGGATAATATATATTATAAATATAAATTAGTTCAATTTGGTCAATATTGTTATTCGAGTTGTATACTCCTTCACTGATTTTCTGTCTATTCTTTCTATCAATACTGAGGGAAGACTGTCAAACTCTCCAACTATAATTGTAGATTATATTATTGTCTATCTCTTTTTTAGTTCTACCAATTATAACTTTATGTGTTTTGGAAGGTCTTGCTATTAGGTATACACACATTTATAATTGCTATGTCTTCTTTTTTAAAATTTAATTTGATTTTTTTTTAGTGATCCATAATTCATTGTTTTTATGCACCACACCCAGTGCTCCATACAATACATGGCATCCTTAATACCCACCACTGGGCTCACATAACCCTCACCCTGCCCCCACCCTGAAAAACCCTCAGTTTGTTTCTCAGAGTCCACAGTCTCTCATGGTTTGTCTCCCCCTCCAACTTCTCCCAACTCACTTCTCTTCTCCACCTCACAATGTCCTCTCCACAATGTATTATTCCTTAGGCTCTGCAAGTAAGTGAAACCATATGATAATTGACTCTTCTCTGCTTAACTTATTTCACTCAGCATAATCTCTTCCAGTCCTGTCCATGTTGATATAAAACTTGGGTATTCATCCTTTATAATGGAGGCATAATACTCCATTGTATATATAGACCATATCTTCTTTTTAAAAAATATTTTATCCATTTATTTGACAGATATCACAAGTAGGCAGAGAGGCCAGCAGAGAGAGAGGGGGAAGCAGGCTCCCCGCTGAGCAGAGAGCCCGATGTGGGGCTCAATCCCAGGACCCTGAGATCATGACCTGAGCCAAAGGCAGAGGCTTAACCCACTGAGCCACCCAGGTGCCCCTAGACCATATTTTCTTTATCCATTCATCTGCTGAAGGGCATCTTGGCTCTTTCCACAGTTTGGGACCGTGGCCATTGCTGCTATGAAGATTGGGGTACTGATGGCCCTTCTTTTCACTACATCTGTATCTTTGGGGTAAATACCCAGTAGTGCAATTGCAGGGTCATAGGGTAGCTCTATTTTTAATTGCTTAAGGAATCACCACACTGTTTTCCAAAGTGGCTGCACCAACTTGCATTCCCACCAACAGTGTAAGGGAGTTCCCCTTTCTCCACATCCTCTCCAACACTTGTTGTTTCCTGTCCTGTTGATTTTGGCCATTTTAACTGGTGTAAGGTGGTATCTCAATGTGGTCTTGATTTGAATCTCCCCGATGGCTAATGATGATGAACACTTTTTCATGTGTCTATTAGCCATTTGTATGTCTTCTTTGGAGAAGTGTCTGTTCATGTCTTCTGCCCATTTTTGGCATGATTATCTGCTTTGTGTGTGTTGAGTTTGAGGAGTTCTTTATAGATCTTGGATATCAGCCCTTTGTCTGTGGTGTCATTTGCGAATATCTTCCCTCCTTCCTTGGGTTGTCTCTTTGTTTTATTGACTGTTTCCTTTGCTGTGCAGAAGCTTTTGATCTTGATGAAGTCCCAAAAGTTCATTTTTGCTTTTGTTTCCTTTGCCTTTGGAGACATGTTTTGAAAGAAGTTGCTGTGGCCAATGTTGAATAGTTTACTGCCTATGTTCTCCTCTAGGATTCTGATGGATTCCTGCCTCAGATTGAAGTATTTTATCTGTTTTGAGTTTATCTTTGTGTATGGTGTAAGAAAATGGTCGAGTTTCATTCTTCTATACATAGCTGTCTTCTTGATGAATTAATCCTTTATCATCATGCAAGATCTTTCTTTATCCCTGATAATATTATTTGGTCTGAATTCTACTTTATATGACATTGATACAGCAACTCCAGTTCCTTTGGTTAGTGTTTTTTTCATGGCATATCTTTTCTCATATTTTTCCTTTTAATCTATGTCCTCATATTTAGATTGGTTTCTTACAGACAGTGTTTAGTTGTGTATTGTTCTTAATCCATTCTGACAATCTCTGCCTTTTAATTGGAGCACTTAATCTATTTATATTTAATGTGCATGAGTTTAAGTCTACAGTTTGGGTATTTGTTTTGTATTTATCCTATTTGAATTTTTTGCCTTTCCTGTTCTTTTGATTTCTTTTGTGTAAACTTATATTTTCAATATCTTATTTTATTTCATAGATTAACTTCTTACTGCATTTCTTTGCATCATTTTTGCTAGCTGCTCCATACATTACAATACATATCTTTAATTTATTACAGTATACTTTCAAGCAATATTATACTATTTTATAATCAATATTATACTACTTCATTGCAAACTATAACCATCACATTTACCTCATTACAAACCATAACCATCCATTTACCTCTTTCCTGCCTTTTGTTATTTTGTTACACATTTAATTAACTTCTACATATATTATAAACTCCCAATCCATTGTTATTTACTTTGTTTAATAAGTATACACTACACTATTCTGTGTATTATGCATGTATGTATCTATCATCATATCTTTTTAATCTATTTCATCATTATATGTATATTTATCTTTTCTCTTGTTCTTCACTCCTTTCTGCTAATGTGGTCTGAGTTTTTATCATTAGTTCTCATAAATCTGTATCACTTTTTAAAGCATTTCTTGAACCTCAGGTATTCTAGCAATGAATATTGCCAGCTTTTACCTATGTAAAATTATTTCATTTTTATTACTGTATTTGAAGTACATTTTCTTTGGATATATAGTTCTAGGACTTTTTTTTCTTCTTTCATCACTTTAAAGAGGAACTTCAGTTATCTTTTGGCCTTACTCATGTTCTGTGATTATGAGAAGTTAGTTGTCCTTTTCATTGGTATGCAGTAAGTTTTCTCACTCTGACTGTTCTTAGATCTCTTTTTACAATTGTTTATTTTACCAACTTTTTTCTTATGATGTGCCTAGGGATGTGTGTTTGTGTGTGTGTGTGTGTGTGTGTGTGTGTGTGTGTGTGTAAAATGCTGTGCTCATCCTACTTGGAGTTTGCTGAGCTTTTGGATCTGTGGGTTAATACCTTTCCTAAAGTTAGAAAATTTTCATTAGGTCTTCAAGCATTTCTGCCCATTTTGTCTCTCCTCTCCATTTGGTAGGATCACACAGATTTTAGATGCCCCTCCCCACCATTTTTTTCTCTTCACTATTGTAGTTCAGTTTTGATCATTTCTATTGAATAAATTTTGTTGAGTGATCTTTTTGTATTACTCTTAATTTTCTCTTAAGAGCAAATAAATTCTTCATTTCTGACACAATTTTTATTTCTAGAACTTTCATCATTACTCAAACTTTTAAACATTTTTTAAAATTTATTTTTTAAATTTCTTTTCAGTCTTCCATAATTCATTGTTTATGCGCCACACCCAGTGCTCCATGCAATACATGCCCTCCATAATACCCACCACCAGGCTCACCCAACTTCCCACCCTCCTACCCTCCAAAACCCTCAGTTTATTTCTCAGAGTCCACAGCCTCTCATGGTTCATATCCCCTCCAATTTCCCCCCAACTCCCTTCTCCTTTCCATCACCCCCCAAACTACGAGAACTCATACAGCAATTCAGTAATGTGGCAAGATACAAAATCACTGTACAGAAATCAATTGCTTTCTTTTTTTTATTTTTATTTTTTATTATTTTTTAAAGATTTATTTATTTATTTATTTATTAGTTAGAGGCAGAGAGGCAGAGGGAGAAGCAGGCTCCCTGCCGAGCAAGGAGCCCGATGTGGGACTCGATCCTAGGACGCTGGGATCATGACCCGAGCCGAAGGCAGCCGCTTAACCAACTGAGCCACCCAGGCGTCCCATCAATTGCTTTCTTATACACTAACAATGAAAATACAGAAAAGGAAATTAGAGAATTGATTCCATTTATTATAGCACCAAGAACCATAAGATACCTGGGAATAAACCTAACCAAAGAGGTAAAGGATCTGTACTCAAGAAACTACAGAACACTCATGAAAGAAATTGAAGAAGACACAAAAAGATGGAAGACCATTCCATGCTCATGGATCGGAAGAATAAACATTGTTAAAATGTCTATACTTCCTAGAGCAATCTATACTTTCAATGTCATTCTGATCAAAATCCCACCAGCATTTTTCAAAGAGCTGGAGCAAACAACCCTAAAATTTGTATGGAATCAGAAGAGACCACAAATTTCTAAGGAAATGTTGAGAAAGAAAAACAAAACTGGAGACATTACGTTGCCTGACTTCAAGCTTTACTACAAAGCTGTGATCACCAAGACAGCATGGTACTGGCACAAAAACAGGCATATAGACCAATGAAACAGAGTATAGAGCCTAGATATGGACCATCAGCTTTATGGTCAACTAATCTTCGACAAAGCAAGAAAAAATATACAGTGGAAAAAAGACAGTCTCTTCAGTAAATGGTGCTGGGAAATTGGACAGCTAGGTGTAGAAGAATGAAGATTGACCATTCTCTTACACCATATACAAAGATAAACTTGAAATGGATAAAAGACCTCAACCTGAGGCAGGAATCCTTCAGAATCCTAGAGGAGAACATAGGCAGTAAACTATTCAACATTGGCCACAGCAACTTCTTTCAAAACATGTCTCCAAAGGCAAAGGAAACAAAAGCAAAAATGAACTTTTGGGACTTCATCAAGATCAAAAGCTTCTGCACAGCAAAGGAAACAGTCAATAAAACAAAGAGACAACCCAAGGAAGGAGGGAAGATATTCGCAAATGACACCACAGACAAAGGGCTGATATCCAAGATCTATAAAGAACTCCTCAAACTCAACACACACAAAGCAGATAATCATGCCAAAAATGGGCAGAAGACATGAACAGACACTTCTCCAAAGAAGACATACAAATGGCTAATAGACACATGAAAAAGTGTTCATCATCATTAGCCATCAGGGAGATTCAAATCAAAACCACATTGAGATACCACCTTACACCAGTTAAAATGGCCAAAATCAACAGGACAGGAAACAACAAGTGTTGGAGAGGATGTGGAGAAAGGGGAACTCCCTTACACTGTTGGTGGGAATGCAAGTTGGTGCAGCCACTTTGGAAAACAGTGTGGCGATTCCTTAAGCAATTAAAAATAGAGCTACCCTATGACCCTGCAATTGCACTACTGGGTATTTACCCCAAAGATACAGATGTAGTGAAAAGAAGGGCCATCCGTACCCCAATCTTCATAGCAGCAATGGCCACGGTCCCAAACTGTGGAAAGAGCCAAGATGCCCTTCAGCAGATGAATGGATAAAGAAGATATGGTCCATATGTACAATGGAGTATTATGCCTCCATCATAAAAGATGAATACCCAACTTTTGTATTCAAACTTTTAATTATTCAAACTACTTAAAAATCACTGTCTGATGATTGCATTATCTGAGTCATTACTTATTCTGCTTCTATGACTATTTCTTGATTTATACATACCTTGTCATTCTGCATGCCATGTCATTTAAATGTCATGCCAAGGGACACCTGGGTGGCTCAGTTGGTTAAGCGGCTGCCTTCGGCTCAGGTCGTGGTCCCGGCGTCCTGGGATCGAGTCCCACATCAGGCTCCTTGCTCAGCAGGGAGCCTGCTTCTCTCTCTGCCTCTGCCTGCCACTCTGTCTGCCTGTGCTCGCTCCTGTGCTCTCTCTCTATCTGACAAATAAATAAATTTTAAAAAAATCTTTAAAAAAAATAAATATCATGCCAAGTATTTTGTGTAAAAGAACAAGATAGACTTAAATAAATATGTCAAGAAAAGAATAGTTCTCTTTCTGTCAGGCCACTATTATGGGATGGGAAGAAAAATGAATTAATCTGTCCTATATTTGAAATGGATCTGGGCCTTACTGCAATCTCAGTTAGATTCACCTAGCCACTGCTCTCAAATATTTTAAGGTAGAATCAGAACTTCTCCTATAACAGGTATTCATATTTGAGAACTTGAGTGATTCTGGAGTTCTCTTTATAGTTTAGCTGCCAATTTTCAGATTGGTGTGAAGTTCTTTGTTTCCAGTCTCAGTACTAGTGTACTGTACATCAGATGTGTTTTCACTCTGCTGACATGTCTCTAGTTTTTGGAAAACTACCTCAGTGCATTTGATGAAGGTCTACAGTGCCATAGGATTTCTCTCAACTATCTTGTCTTACCTCCAACCTTTGGCAATGGCTGTTTTGTACTTTATGATGGTCCTCAGTTCTCATACCCCATCCTCAGGCTTTGGAAGCCCCTGCAGGGTACTAGATGAAGATCTGGAATATGCCTTAACCATAACTTTTAGAGAACTACCTGAGTGCATTTGTGAAGGCCTATAGGAAAGAGTCACTTGGTAGGTACAGACTCATTTTGTTCTGGGACTCCTTGACATTCTAATCTCTCCATCCAGCCCACTTATGACCATTGAAAGTTCATTAAAAGTTTGACTGTTTCTCCTTATTCCATCAATGGTACATTTCTCCTCTTTCTATTGCTCTTCCAGGGGTAAAATGAACCATGGGTCTCATCTTTCCTAGGAAGGGCTCATCACTTTCTGGAATTTAGTCTTTTAGATTTTTTGTTTTTGTTTTATACATTTTTTTTTACAGATTTGTTTTAAAAAGCTATGTTTTTTAGCTTATCAAATTTGTTCTCATTGTGTTAGGGTAAGATCTTTTTTCACTTTCTATATCTAAATAGGAAACAGAAATCCTATTTATAGTCTTCTTAACCATTTCTACTTTCTCTAAAGTTCAGATTGGAAAATGGCTCCACTTGGTTAAAGCAAAAGTCATAGTGGAATCAAAACACAGATCACTGAATTCAATAAAAATATTAAGATACTTTCAAGATGGAACAATTTCCATTTACTTTATCAGGTAAATACTTATGTGAGGAGCACCTAGGGTTCCACTCATGCTTTATCTACACCAGGATTTCCTTTCTTTCATAATCTCATTCCTGTTAAAATACCCACAATCCAGACCTCTCATAAGAGATGGGGTATGTTTCTTGCCTCGGAAGTCTTGTCTAAAACATGTGTGTTTTGACAAGTGAGAACTGGAGCTCATTCACCTGGGCTATGATAAGAAAGATTTGTAAATTGAGCCTGTTTTTGGCTAGCATGTTTATTTTTTTAACTCATCCTACTAAACACCCCTCCTTGACCTTCCTAGTAGTCTATCTGGGCATTGACCATTCTGTCTCTGATCTCTTTTCCAGGAAGCCCTATGTAAATGTCTCAATCTTTTCTTACTTTCCTCTTGATATTTCTGCACATTATTTGTTCATAATGAGCCTTCAATTATAGGCAAGCAAAATCTACATTCAGTGTTTCATTCCCTTAGTGAATGGGATCATATAGCTTTATGGCTTTAAAAGACATCTATATGCTGTTGTACATATCAGTACCTACCAGGTGATATCATAAAATAGTACAGAGAACAGAACGAAGCCTACCTTTTTTGTTTAAAGCAAAATTTGAAGAATAAGTTACTGGTAGACAAAGCTCAAAATTTCAGTAATACGTCAATAAGTCTGCAATTTAGTCCAGTAGGTAGCAAACAAATCACAAGTCACAGCAGTCCACATCTCTACACATAGGTGAAATATAGCAGAGACACTCTTGTGGGTGATACTCAGATGTCTAAGTCAGCTACTGCTGGCAGTGGCATAGATTGAGAGTGATAACAAATAAGATCTCAGCCCTTGGTTTGTGACTCAAAAGTCTGTTTCCTGGAAAGGAATTGCCAAATGCAAGACATGGCTTGAGTGTAGATGGCAGCTAAGGTATAAGGCGAATGAACAAGATAGTATGTTGGGCACAGGTAAAAAGACTAATGGTGATGGATTGTGTTTGAGTCTTGGGTATGTCACTTGTGTTGTGGTGGCCTCAACAATCTATTTGCCATTTTCCACTATAATCTATTTACCCTTTCTCACTATAAAATGGGAATAATAGTAGCTACTTTATTGGGTTTTGAGGACATTCATGAAAAGGATAAATGTGAAAGTTTCTGGCTCATAACAGATACCCTTTGTCATTTATTTCTCTTCATCTGAAATTATGGCACTTGGTTTTTGGCTCAAGCTGGTTGTGAGTTTCTGCAGCTGATATTACTATCATCGTTGTCATTGTCATTACTGTGGTAGTTATTATAGACATTGGAGCACTGGAATGGAAAAAGCAATTAATTGACTACCACAGAGTCTCTGGTGATGTTGACAAATAGCTTTCCCCACAACTTAATTTGTGGGATGAGGGAAACAAAACCAGATCAAGGAAGTGACTTTGGGATAATTTATGACAAATTAATTTTGGGATAATTATTGGGATAATAATAATTGGGATAAAAAGCACATTTCCCAGGCACTCATGCCTGAGATATGTAGCATTTATCAGACCCCCAGCAAGTGTTGATGGCCAGGATCCCTTGCAGTTCAGGCAGCATTCCCTCAGAACCACTCTTAGAGTCACATTATGTGCCTGCATGATGGCAAATGAGCTAGCGTTCACATCAGTCTGCATTTGCACAGCTTTTTATGGTTGATGAAATAGACAAAAACTATGGAAGGAGAACAAAGAAAAGTCATTCTGTATAAAAGCCATTCTTCAAGCTCATTCATTTATCAGACCATGGTTTTTGAAGATACACAGAGCTCTCTAAACACATGTTTCAAGCTACATTTGTACAGAGAAAAAAAGATGATACACTGACTAGTTAGTTCACCAACTTGAAGCCAGCCACTGAACTGGTTCCTATTTCAGTGGTAGGTTTCTACCTCAAAGGAATTTTCCATCATCTCTTCTAATTTGAATTCCAAGAAAGAAATAAAGAAGAGAAAAGAAACACTTAGGTAATTTTTATTATATGTGCTTCTTTGCAAGGTACTTTTAAAAGGGGATATATGCTTATATGTACTTACGTACAACTTAAAATATAGCAAAATTATGCATTCATCTGTTGAAGGGCATCTTGGCTCCTTCTACAGTTTGGCTTCTGTAGATATTGTTGCTACAAACATTGGAGTGCATATGGCCCTTCAAAGATACATCTGTATCTTTGGGGTAAATACCCAGTAGTGCAATTGCTGGGTCCCAGGGTAGCTCTATTGTTAACTTTTTGAGGAACATCCACATTGTTTTCCAAAGTGGCTGTACCAACTTGCATTCCCACCAACAGTGTAAGAGGGCTTCCCTTTCTCTACAACCTCTCCAACATTTGTTGTTTCTTGTCAATTTTTGCCATTCTAACTGGTATAAGGTGGTATCTCAATGTGGTTTTGATTTGAATTTCCCTAAAGGCTAATGACGTCGAACATTTTTTTTCATGTGTCTGTTAGCTATTTATATGCCTTATTTGGAGAAGTGTCTGTTCATGTCTTCTGCCCATTTTGACATGATTATCTTTTTTGGGTGTTGAGTTTGAGGAGTTCTTTATAGATCTTGGGTACCAGCCCTTTATTTGTAGTGCCATTTGCAAATATCTACTCTCTTTCAGTGGCTTGTCTCTTTGTTTTGTTGACTGTTTCCTTTGCTGTGCAGAAGCTTTTGATCTTGGTCAAGTCCCAGAAGTTCATTTTGGCTTTTGTTTCCCATACCTCTGGAGATGTGTTTTGAGAAGTTGCTGCAACTGTTGTTGAGAAGTTTACTCCCTATGTTCTCCTTGAGGATTTTGATGGATTCCTGTCTCACACTGAGGTCTTTTATCCATTTAGAGTTTATCTTTGTGTATGGTGTAAAAGAATGGTCAAGTTTCATTTTTCTGCATGTGGCTGTCCAATTTTCCCAACACCATTTATTGAAGAGACTGTCTTTTTCCATTGGGTATTTTTTCCTTGCTTTATTGAAGATTAATTGACCATAGAGTTGAGGGTCCATAGAGACCTCAAGAGAACAGAGAGTTGGGCTCTCTATTCTCTTCCCTTGGCTTGGTAGGAAAGAGTTGCATAAACTTCCCTGACCTTAATGGGAAGTCTGAACAATTCTTGAATTTCTCTCTACCCAGAGGCATTTATTTCCTACAACTTGACTGACTAATTTCTGTCTTATGTTATTCTGTGTCACCCTCCAATTCAACACCAGCCCTCCAGCAATATATTAAAACTGCATTCATTGCTGCCTCCATGTGTTTTTTTGATTACCTTTTTGCTTTTCATTATTACATGAATGTGCTTTTTTGTACAAATGTTACCTCATCACACCCCTACAAGATAGCTTTTAGAAGATCTGTAAATTAATAAGAAAAGTGATGATCAGAAAGATTAAGTAACTTGTCCAAATTCACACAGCCAGGATATAGTAGAACTGGACTAAAGCTTTAGGACCATCTTAATCTAAAGTTTTATTTTATTTTCTTTATTTTATTTTATTTATCTATTTTATTTTATTTTAATTTTAATTTTTAAATTTTTGGTTGTTTTATTTTATTTTATTTTTATTTTTTTATTTTTATTTTATTTATTTTATTTTATTTATTTACCTATTTATTTGACAGACAGAGATCACAAGTAGGCAGAGAGGCAGGCAGAGAGAGAGGAGAAAGCAGGCTCCCTGCTGAGCAGAGAGCCCGATGTGGGGCTCAATCCCAGGACTTCGGGATCATGACCTGAGCCAAAGGCAGAGGCTTTAACTCACTGAGCCACCCAGGTGCCCCTAAAGTTTTATTCTTTCTACTGGAAAACCTAGAAACCTCAGTTGTAGTCCATAAGCTGGGTGACTCACATAGAGTCAGATCAAGCATAGGTCTGTAAGGTTATTTCTGAGCCACATATAAGGGCTACATCCCATAACACACTCAGAGCATTTTCAGTTGGTTCCTCTGTTTCCCCCATGACTGTGCATCTTTGTCCTGCTGAGTGCCAAATGCTGACTGTAATATGGATTTTAGAAACAGTTAAGCACAAGGAACCACATACAAGCTCATGTCATTCAATGTCTCATTCTTAGATTGTATTTCAATAATCATGGAATATCAGACTAGAAGAGAACCTAGAGATTAGGAAGAGTCAAGCCCCTTGTCTGATAGACTGAAAAGTTAAAGCTGAAGCAACCCCAAATACAGAACTACCCAGAGAGCAGACTGCTTCTGTCCATGCAAGCATTGGGTTAGAAATGTGAAGATGCAGGGGTGCCTGGGTGGCTCAGTGGGTTAAGTCTCTACCTTCGGCTCAGGTCATGATCCCAGAGTTCTGGGATCAAGCCCCGCATCGGGCTCTCTGCTCGGCAGGGAGTCTGCTTCCTCCTCTCTCTCTCTGCCTGCCTCTCTGCCTACTTGTACTTCCTCCTTTCTCTCTGCCTGCCTCTCTGCCTACTTGTGATCTCTGTCTGTCAAATAAATAAATAAAAATCTTTAAAACAAGAAATGTGAAGATGCATTATCAAAGTTTTTGCAACCTGACAGTGAGTGCCAAAAGACAATCTTGTGTAGAGAAAGTTTGTGGCTGCTAATGGTAACCTATGGTGATGTCTCAATGAAGATTTATTTAGGCACCAGCCTTGGCCACAGATGCTTTGTGTTTGGAATTCACAGTGGGGAAGGTGCTTTGTCTATACTGTATAATGTTATTGTATAGCGATTTAATTATTCTCATGAGCTAATGATTAAGAGATATTTTAGCAGTCGGTAAATTTAACACAAAACAATGATACAAAGCTACCTTCTCTCTATTAGGTACTTAGCAGCTAAGATTTATTAACCACTGCAGATCAATTGGTTAAAAGTCACAGATATCTTCAACTTCATGTAAAGTATGTCCATGCTATCACTCTTAAGTAGATAAAGTCTAACAATATCTAAATTTTATTTATCTTTTACAAATTACAATAGGTTCTTTTTAAAAGATTTTATTTATTTAATTATTTGACAGATGCACACAGAGGCGGGGGGAATACAAGGAGTGGGAGAGGGAGAAGCAAGCTTCCTGCTGAACAGGGAGCCTGACCCAGGGCTCAATCCCAGGACCCTGGGATCATGACCTGAGCCAAAGGCAGATGCTTAATGTCTGAGCCACCCAGGAGCCACCACAATATGTTTTTATATAAATAACTTCCTTTACTTGATGCCACAATCCTGAAAGTTGTGTAGAATATGAATTTTTTTTCATAGATGAAAAATGGAAACTCAAGGACCTTTTGAGACCAGAGTTACACAGCTATGTCTTAGCAGAATTGAGACTTTAATGCAAGTCTTGTGTATCTAGGTCTGCAATATCTTTATACTCTCATAAGTTCAGGGAATCTTTCTTTCTTTCTTTCAAGATTTTATTTATTTATTTAACAGACAGAGATCACAAGTAGGCAGAGAGGCAGGCAGAGAGAGAGGGAAGCAGGCTTCCTGCCGAGCAGAGAGCCCGAGGCGGGGATCGATCCCAGGACCCTGGGATCATAACCTGAGCAGAAAGAAGGCAGAGGCTTTAACCCATTGAGCCACCTAGGAGCCCCTCAGGGAATCTTTGTAATATGAGTTTGAACCCAGATACCTAACCCTTTAACTTTGAGCCTAATATGCATTAACTTTCACTCAGGGTCTTGTTGGCTCAGGGCTCAGAGCTCTGACAGAATTTTCCCAGATATCAGTGGCTTCCAATATTACTCATTCCATGAATGAATTCATTCCAGGCATAGCTCATTATTCAGTATCTGCCTGTACCAAGTACTGGGCCCATTTTAGTGGCTCTTAGTATAGTAGGGAGGACAGACATGTAAACAATAACCACATGGGTAAAAGCTTTCACAGAAGAAATACAACATTATAGGAGCATATAGATGAGAAAGGGGTGGGGGTGGTCATAAAGGAACGCAATGGATGAGATGTCCAAGCTGAGACTTGACTGATGGGTAGGGAGAGAAATGTGCTCAGCTAAAGGATTAGTTTGTATGTGAGAACCCAGAACTGAGAGGACACAGTGTATCCACAAAGGAGAAGGAAATATAATATGATGCCTGGATCATAAAGCAATGGGCAGAGGATGTTAAGAGTCGAAGCTAGAAAGTTACATAGGGACCGGGGCATGGATTGCATCATAGGTTATGGTAAGGGTTGGGGACTTCTCAAAAAGTGGGAAGCCATCAGTAGGTTTTAAATCACTGTGACATAAAACTACTTTTTTTTTCAAAACCAAATACTACTTTTGCTCTGACCACAGCAGAGAGGAGAATTTGGAGCCAAGGGAAGTGGATGCAGAGAGATCACTTCAGAGTCTATAGTCTTTATCCACATGTGTCTCTTCAAGTAGAGAACTCTCTGAGTTATTTCTAGTTGTTCTATTTTCATTTACCTCTTCCTTATACACTTAAACAGCACAGCCATTAGACCTGGACAAGAAAGGTTTTTCTGCTCATGTTTTGTGTCTCAGAGGGGTCCAAGTATCATAAACACAAGAAAAACATAGAACACTTGAGTACCTCCATCACTTGGTTTGAGCACTGGCTCACCATGAGCAGTTACACCAACATTGTCTGTTGGAATCAATTCTGCCTAGGCCTCAGGAAAACACTTTCACTCACCTGTAGCTGAAAGGCAATCATATCTGATTAGAGTAAAATATGTAGGTTGTGTTCATGTTAGAGATCAACATCACTTTAAAAATGGGTAGGACTTTCTCCAGTTGACTTATTTCGCTAAGCATAATACACTCTAGTTCCATCCATGTCGTCGCAAATGGTAAGATTTCATTTCTTTTGATGGCTGCATAGCATTCCATTGTATATATACATAAAACAAACTGAGGGGAGTGGGGGGGGAGGGGTTGGGAGAGGGGGGTGGGGTTACATTATATGTTTAAATAAAGCTTAAATAAATTTGTGTTGAAAAAAAAATGGGTAGGACTTGACCAGAGAAGCTCTTGGATAAAAGACAAATTGATTAATCTATCCTTCTTCTCAGCATCAGTGTAATAGATTTTTATATAACAGGTGGTTTTTTTTCCCCTCTAGCAATGTCAATAACTCATATTCTTGCTTATCTCTATATTTCAATTCTTGATTCCAAGATACTCACAAATGAGCATGGTGTTCTCAGCAACCCGTACATGGCAATTGAAGATATTCTGCAATAGCAAATCCTTCATATTACTCTTTAATTTGTGTATATGTAAGCCTAGGAGTAACATGGGTGAAGTGTGACATTGATTCTTGAATTACTGTTTATAGCTATATAGTGGTAATGAAACTATAAGCCAAATGATAAAATTTAAATATTTTATAATATTTTTGATAACAATAGTTTATTACATGCCATCCCACTACAATATTGAAGATGATATATAAAGCTTATATTTGATTTCTAAATGTAAGTACCATTTGAAGAATGGTATTAAAATTCTTAGTGCCTTTGTAGAACAAAGTTTCTCCAAATTTAAATTCCTAAGAAGCTATTTACAACTAAAATTACTCAATAAATATTGTACTATAAATGAAATAAAAATTATGTGCACATTTTGATTATAAGAATATAATTAGAAATTTTGTTGAAATAAAGGCAATAAAAATTTTTAAAATAAGTGTTAAAACAAAAATACTATAAGTATTTTAAGTAATATAAAATTACTTATGAATCATATTTTAAAATATTTTAAAAATGAATGATAATGTCTTTTATTATGTATGAAGTATCATATTTATTTTATTGCTCATCTAAATACCACCAGTTCATCAGTAGAACATTCAGGAATGTCCAAGAATAGATTTAGTCATGAGAGACCCTGGATTCTGGGAAACAAACTGAGGGTCACAGAAGGGAGGGGGGTGAGGGGATGGGGTAACTGGGTGATGGGTATTAAGGAGCGCACATGTTGTGATGAGCACTG
>ML103953.1:364790-598091 GCA_003697995.1 Taxidea taxus jeffersonii
AGTCATTTAGTCATTTTTGGTGTTCCAGTCATACAAAAACAGTAGGTGCCCATATTTTTCTATTTCTCATTACAAAGATATATTTGCTAAAGTGGGAGAATAGAACCTACTTTATTTGGCTATATATTAGCCTAATTTATAACTTTTATTTTTTTTTAAAGATTTCGTTTATTTATTTGACAGACAGAGATCACAAGTAGGCAGAGAAGCAGGCAGAGAGGGGGGGGAAGCAAGCTCCCTGCTAAGCAGAGAGCCCAATCTGGGGCTCGATCCCAGGACCCTGAGATCATGACCTGGGCTGAAGGCAGAGGCTTTAACCCACTGAGCCACCCAGGCACTCCCTAATTTATAACTTTTAAATAGTTAGACAGGCTTCCATAGGTACACTTGCTGTGGGCTTCCATAGGTACACTTGCTGTGGGCTCCAAAAAGTTAGGATTTTGTCTACACCAAAGTGTATGTGCTCCAGAATTCAACCTTCAATCACCTTCTTTCTGAAAATTCCCTCTTCAATGACTTCATACTTTTCCTTGGGTTTAATTCTTGTTTTTGTGCAAACGACTTCCAAATTTTTGTCACCCATTCTCTGATCCTGCATCTACTAATTATTTTGGGCAATTCTATTTGTTCCCCAGTGGGAAAGTGTATGTCTCTGGAGAGCACAACTCATTAATTTTATATCTATATAAATATAATATGTATTATATATATATACAATAATTATATTGTATAACTATATAAGTATACTAACTATAACTATATAACTATACTAACAGTAGAACTAGATACAGTTATATATATATATTTTTTTCCTGTATTTCACAGTATTTAGCACCCTGCTTTCCACTTACACATAAGTAAATGTGGAGGTGGAGGATAGATGAAAAAGTCATGAAAAGGTTTCAGACAAAATTTATGGAAATTTGGATGGTGGAAGAACATAGAAAATAGTGGAAAGGTGACTGTTGCTGCCAATATATACTCTGCTACCACTAGAATCCCAGAACCCTCACAGTTAAAGGAGACCTGACCATGACCTTGTCTAACTCATTTGCAGATGAGAAAATAATGGTCCACAGAGGGGAAGTGACTCCTACAGAGCCATGTGGCCATTGAGTGGCAGTTAGGACTTCACCCCAGATCTCCTGAAGCCCCAATGCTTCATTCAGGATTGAGGCAATCATTACCCAGGTGCTGTGTTGGTTACTGGGGACTCACAGCTGGATCCTCCTCTGGGCATTGCCCTTGGCAAAGGAATAATTCCTAAAGCTTCCTTGCCCGCAATTAAGCCTGCTTCCCAGGGACAGCCTGCATGTAATGATGGACAAATGTAGAAACACAGAAGTCTGGCCCCCTTGCCTCCTTCAGGACACCGCTGAGTGTTCACTTCAGCTCCTGAAGACCCTGCAGCATTGGCTGGGGCTGCAGTTCAACTTCTGCCTCTGCCCTGTCCTGCTTACCTGGCTTTCCCATTGATCTGCACATAAATCTCTAGCTCAGAGCCTGTTTTATGGAGAAGTTGGCCTAAGATAGTATTTTTTTTTCTGGAAAAGAAACTGAAATTTGGAGTGTCTGGTCCATAAGTACCTTGGTTCTGATTGAAAAAAACAAACAAACAAAAAATAAAAGGGACACCCTTGCTTCTAGCCACCTCCCCTTCTCCTCCTGACTTCGTCCTCTCCCCCAGCATGCCTCCTCCCATGTAGCCCATCTTAGGAGTTAAATTCATATCCTAACAATTGTTTGGGGGGATTTTCTAACCCCAGTCAGCCAAGTCCTACCTTTCAGTCTCCCTCTGGAGCCTTCCTCAAAAAATGTTTTCTATTTGTATTACTTAAAATCCCTCTTGGCAAGAATGGGTCAGACTGGTTTATACAAATACTGCTTACTGCTGTACATAATGACTTATAATCCAACCTGTCTTCCTGTGCTGTGTTGTCTCCTTCTACTTGTCTTCCACGCCCCATAAATATAGCTAAACCAGACAGCTTGAAAGCAGGCATGGAAGGAAGAACATGCTGTTCTTTACCACCTTAACAGAGGCTGTTCCTCCTACACCTGGTCCATAGCTTCTCTTGAGGGCAGGAAACAAATACAGCAGCATATTAGACTTAACGTTGGCTCTGGGTCAGCTTCCTACAAGCCACAAAGTAACAGTGTACTCTTTATGTACTGCAACAGAATAGCTTCACTCCTCTTTTAGGAATTTCAGTAAGTGGTCATCTTTCTCCAGGAAGCTGTCCTGCATCAGCTCTACCCATTCTGAAAACCAGTGACAGTTTCTTTTCTTTTTCCTTTCCTTTTCTTTTCTTTTTAAAGACTTTCATTCGTCAAAGAGAGGGAACACAAAGCAGGGGGAGCAGAAGGCAGAGGGAGAAGCAGACTCCCCACTGAGCAAGGAGCCTGATGCGGGACTTGACCCCAGGACCCTGAGATCAGGACCTGAGCCAAACGAAGGCAGATGCTTAACCAACTGAACCACGCACGTGCCCCCAGTGACGGTTTCTGACTCCGGAAATCACCTTCACTATCCTCGCCTCTCCTTAAACCCTTCTCCACACTTGAACATACAGTATAGTGATTGATAGTGGGTGATCAGCCATTATGTGCATACTTTGGATATACCCTAGAAGATCTCTAAACCTCCAGTTAACAAACTGATGGCATGGGGCTCTTAAAGCTTCTCATTCACACTGCTAGCAAGACACCAACTCAGAATTTTCACTCTCACCCACATTCATTCCTCCCCCTAGCTCTTCCTTTCTCATATTCCCCTATACTATCTGCAAATCCATCTGTCTCCCAAACTATCCTGGGTGTTCTGTGGAGGGCAGGAGCCACACCAATCATTTTGGTATTTAATTTCCACTCCTCCCCACCTCACTGCCTCTGATTTTCACATATTTGGAAGTCATTACATACATGTTAAGTAGTACTATTTTTTTCAAGATTTTCTTATTTGAGAGACACAGAGAGAGAAAGGGAGGACAAGCAAGCAAGGGGAGGGGCAGAGAGAGAGAGAGAGAGAGAGATAAACAGACTTCCCGCTGAGCGGGGAGCACAATGCAGGGTTGATCCCAGAACCTTGGGATCATGACCTGAGCTGAAGGCAGACTTAGCTTAACCGACTGAGCCACTCAGGCGCCCCTAAGTAACACTATTTAATGTACAAGTAGGAGGCAAAAATTTGAGTTTATGATTCTCAAGAAAAATTTCTCCCTAGTTAGTACCTGCAAGCACTCAATGTCCTCCACTAAGGGACCCTGTCCTGGGTGTGGTACTGTGCACTGAGCTGTGGTGGATGCTAGGTTTCCCCTGTGTGATCACAGTGACCTTAAGCACTTCTCTTCTGTGGACCTCAGTTTCCTCATCAGCAAATTGTCAGTACTGTCTCTTACGCCACATCACGTATTCTTTCCTGTGACTATGATTTTCTAAGATCTCAGGTGAATTCATCAGAATCATTGGCACCTGCCCCACCCGGTCTAGTGGTGGCTGTGTAAGTCTCTTTTCTGAGCCTGAAACCAGATATGAGGTCATTTGCCCTGCAAGATCAATTTGGCCTTAGAGCCAAAAGAGGAGGTCATCCTCTCAGGTGCTGGAGAAAAACACACCCTTCATAACACTAAATGAGCTTTAAATTGCAGTTTTTACCCAACCTTTCTGTATGGATATTAGCATAGCCAATCCAGTCTTCATGTTCTTTGGATTTTATTAGGGGGTGGTAGGGAGGGGAGGGACAGGTAAGGCCACACATACCTATAAAAGTTTGTCAAAATCTTAGTCTGCATATGTGTGTGTGCTTCTTTCTGCCACCCTAATTTGTAAAGTTCTCGAGGAAAGTGATTATCATCTAGTACTTTGGAATCCCATTTTGTATCCTGTCTCCTAACCAACATTGCTGCTTTGTCAGAGGTTTTGCATTAGAAGAAGCAAAGTGTCTAACCGGAGATCACATAAGAGTCAGGGACCCATAAGCCCACACACAGAGTGCTGTTAAAGTGAATAATTACAAATAACAATACATTTTAAAAGAGAAAGAAAGATTGATTTAGGTCTGTGTGAGGGAGGGTGCAGCAAAACACTGGGTTTTCCAATGAAAATACTAATTTTTATTGTTCCTGCATACATTTGGCATGGCGGTCTTCACAAAGATGAATAAAAAAATTAAAGAAATGATTGGTTAGAACCAAGGAATTTCCCGTCAATTACAGATGCTCTTTTTATTAATCTGCTTGGGCTGCCATAGCAAAATACCACAGTGGCTGAAACAACAGCATGTTATTTTCTCACAGTTATGGAGGCTAGAAGTCCAAGAGTAAGGTGACAAAATATTGGTTTCTGTTGAGATCTCCTTTCTCAGCTTGCAGATGGTGGTGTTCCCTCTGTGTCCTCACATGACCTTTCCTCTGTGTGTGCTCACTCTTGGTATTTCTTTCTCTTCTTATAAAGACACCAGTCCTACTGGTTTAAAACGGGACCCACCCAGTGACCCGATTTAGCCTTAATTACCTCCTGAAAGACAGCATCTCCAAAAAAATCACATTTGGGACTAGGACGTCAACCTATGAATTTTGGGAGATACTGTTCAGTCCATAATACTTTTCAAATTGAGTTTTTGGAATGAAATAGGCATGGAAATGAGAGACTTAGTATTTTTGTTTTGTTTTGTTTTGCTTTAAAATTTTTCTTTGAGTATAGTTGACACACAATGTTACATTAGTTTCAGGTGTACAATATAGTGATGCAACAAGTTTATACATTATGCTATGCTCACCACAAGTGTAGCTACCATCTGTCACCATACAACACTATTACAATATCATTGACTATATTCCTTATGTTGTGCCTTTTATTCCCATGACTTATTCATTCCATAACTGGAAGCCTGTGTCTCCCTCTCCCCTTAACCACTTTGAGAGGCTTAGTTTTAAAACCACCTACAGCCAATTTACCATTATTCATTCAAGACATAAGATGCTGAGAGGATTCAACCTAGTAAATAAAGTAATTAGGAAGTCATTGTGCTCAGCCTTAGAAAGCATTTTTATTATTCCTCCATTTTGTACCAGGTTGAATTTTTAGATTAAATCTCTAGTATGGTTTCCAAAGTTGTTTCCAACTCTTTGCTATACAATTTTGTGTGCATATGTGTCTTTGTATCTCTGAGCAAAGTTGTCAGGACTAAAATTGCTGGGCATTGGGCATGTGCACACTTGACCAAATCTTATACATTTTGTATTAAAATGGCTGTACTGGCTTATACCCTAACCTGCAAAGCATGTGAGTTTCCTTTTTCCCAGTACTAGATATTATAGCAATATTTGATTGATTTTCTTATTTTTTCCAGTTTCATCGATATAAAGTAGTGTCTCACATTATCACTTGATTTCACATTGTACTGCTTAGTAATTGAGTTGACCACCTATTTGCATATGTAGTATCTTATCAGCTTTTACCTTCTATAAATTGCCTATATATTTACTTGGGTTTCCTAAGTGTTTCTTGCAGATTTACATAAATTTCTTATATATTCTGGATTATAATCAGTCATGTGTTTTGCAACATATTTTCCCTGTCTGGCAACTGCGTAGAGAGTTTTTCTCAGAACAAAATATTTCATTTTTATGTGGTCAAATCAAAGTTTTCCCCTTATGCTAGATGCTTTTGCATCTTCTTAGCAAACCTTTGTTCAATAGAAGAGCACAGAGATAGTTTCCAAATTTTCCTTAATAGTTTTATAATTTCACCTTTCACATTTCAGTCTTTAATCTGGCAAGAATTTATTTTGCAACTACTTTGAATTTGTGTTTTAATTTTACCTTTCTCTGTGTTTTTCAATTTCCCCATCACAATCTATCAGATAATTAATACTTTCACTATTGATTTGTGATCTGTGGTAAACCAAGTTCCCTTACATGTGTGAATTCTCTTTCTGAATCTTTTGTTCCACTTCATTGCTATATTTCTTTGTCCTCACATCAGTATCATGCTAGTTTTAATTAATTTGTCTTTGTAACAGGTTTTAACACATAGTAGGTAAAGAGTATCCTCTTTTAGTTCTTCTTTTTCAAAAAACAAACACTTCATAGACCTTTATAATTCCATATAAATTTTAATATTATTTTATCTTATCCTGGTAGGATTTACACTGAAATTATGTAATTTTTACATATTACTTGGGGGAGAATTGGAATTATTATGTGTTTCTCATTCATGACCATAAGATTGTTCTCATTATATTGAGTTTTTTTTTTTTTTTAAGATTTTATTTATTTATTTTGTCAGACAGAGAGAGAGCGCAGGAGCGAGGACAGGCAGACAGAGTGGCAGGCAGAGGCAGAGGGAGAAGCAGGCTCCCCGCCGAGCAAGGAGCCCGATGTGGGACTCGATCCCAGGACGCTGGGATCATGACCTGAGCCGAAGGCAGCCGCTTAACCAACTGAGCCACCCAGGCGTCCCTATATTGAGTTTTTTTTTTAATGCCCAATCACTTATTTTATTTTCTTTCCATGTAGGTCTTATACATTTTTGTTAATTTCTTTAGAACTTTTAATTCCTATTTTAAATTGTATTTTCATTTATAGATTCTTTGTGGGTTTATTATCTTCTTATAAATGCAACTTAACTTTCAAAGATATTTTCTGGTTGGTTATTATTATAGTAGCTTCCGGATTTTCTTAGGTTGTGTAAATGATCATTTTATCTATTATGATATTTTTCTCTTTCTTCCCAGTTCTTAGGCCTCATATCTTTTTCTTGTCACTTCTCTGTTGGTCAGGGCTATTTGAAATCTGCTGAATGAAGGGTGCATAGCTGTAAAAAACTTTTCATCTTCCTTAATTTTTTGTTTTTATTTTTATTTATGCATTTTTTACATATTTTTATATTTCTTGGATATTTTTATTGAGGTATAATTTATGTGCCATAAAGTTTATATGTTCAATGTGTGTAACTCAATGGTTTTTTAATTATGTGGTCATATTTTATAAGAAATTAAGAGGAGAAGAGAGAAGAATTTATGTTTATACATTTTTTTAAATTTGCCTGTATATTTAACATTTTGGAAGCTCTTCATTTCCTCGTGTGGATTCAAGTTACTACCTGTGTGATTTCTGGTCATCCTGAAGGACTTCCTTTAGTATTTCTTAAAATGCAGGTCTACCAGCAACAAATTCTCTCTGATGTTCTCTTTTTGGGAATGTTTTCCTTCTGTTTTCATTTTTAAAAAGTAATTCTGCTGAACTCTCTAATTATTTGTTGACTTCCTTTTAGTACTTTATGGCACTGAACTTCCTTTTAGCCTTGTTTCTGATGATATATTGTGGTTCTTCTGTACACAGTGAGTCTTTTTTCTCTTTGTTTTGGCTTTGAGCAATTTGACAGTGATGTGTCTAGATATTTTTGGTGTGTTTATTTTGGGGTTTGTTGAGCTCTTCATAAAATTTGGAATATTGTTGACCATTATTTCTTCAAATATTTTTTATGCCTTTCTCTTCCCTCCTGCTAGAACTCTCATTATACATAAGTTGTTTTGTTTGAAGTTTTTCCCACAGGTGTTTGATGCTCCATCCATATTTCTTCATTCTCCCCTTTCCCATCTTTGATCATCAGATTGGATAGTTTTTATTGATCTATTTTTGGCTCACTGATCATCTTCCTTACTTTATTTTTTTTTCAGTGTTACAAGATTCATTGTTTATGCACCACACGGAGTGCTCCATGTAATATATGTCCTCCTTAATACTCACCACCAGGCTCACCCAACCCCCAACTCCTCTCCCCTCCAAAGACCTCAGTTTGTTTCTAAGAATCCAGAGTCTCTCATGGTTTGTCTCCCCCTTCAATTTCCCCGAACTCACTTCTCTCCATCTCACAATGTCCTCCATGCTATTCCTTAAGCTCCACAAACAAGTGAAACCATATGATAATTGGCTCTCTCTGGTTGACTTATTTCACTCAGCAAAATCTCTTCCAGTCCCGTCCATGTTGATACAAAAGTTGGGTATTCATCCTTTCTGATGGAGGCATAATACTCCATAGTATATATGGACCATATCTTCTTTATCTATTCATCTGTTGAAGGGCATCTTGGTTCTTTCCACAGCCTGGTGACTGTGGCCATTGCTGCTATGAACATTGGGGTACAGATGGCCCTTCTTTTCACTACATATGTATCTTTGGGGTAAATACACAGTAGTGCAATTGCAGGGTCATGGGGTAGCTCTATTTTTAATTTCTTAAGGAATCACCACACTATTTTCCAAAGTGGCTGCATCAACTTGCATTCCCACCAACAGTGTAAGAGGGTTCCCCTTTCTCCAACACTTGTTGTTTCCTGTCCTGTTGATTTTGGCTGTTCTAACTGGTGTAAAGTGGTATCTCAATGTGGTTTTGATTTGTATCTCCCTGATGGCTAATGATGATGGAGATTTTTTCATGTATATGTTAGCCATTTGTATGTCTTCTTTGTAGAAGTGTCTGTTCATGTCTTCTGCCCATTTTTTGACATGATATGGACCTGCAACTCTATGGTCAAGTAATCTTTGACAAAGCAGGAAAAAATACAGAGTGGTAAAAAGACAGTCTTTTCAATAAATGATGCTGGGGAAATTGGACAGCTATATACAGAAGAATGAAACTCAACCATTCTCTTACACCATACACAAAGATAAACTCAAAATGGATATAAGACCTCAATGTGAGGTAGGAATCTATCAGAATCCTAGAGGAGAATGTAGGCAGTAACCTCTTTGACATCGGCCACAGCAACTTCTTTCAAGATATGTCTCCAAAAGCAGAGGAAACAAAAGCAAAAATGAACTTTTGGGACTTCATCAAGATCAAAAGCTGCTGCACAGCAAAGGGAACAGTCAACAAAACAAAGAGGCAACCCACCAATGGAAGAAGATATTCAGAAATGACACTACAGACAAAGGGCTGATATCCAAGATCTATAAAGAACTCCTCAACCTCAACACATATCTTCTTTACTTTAAAGGGAATATTTCTAAAACTTCTCTAACAGGTAAAACAAAAACAAAAACAAAACCCAAAAAACAAAACACACACACACACACACACACACACACACACACACCAAACAAACGAACAGAACAAGTCCAAAGCACTTGAAAGAGATTTTAGACATTTTGTGATTACATATAAACAATGAAATAAAATTGCAGGTAGATACTGAAGCATTTTGAAGGTCATGAACTTGCTGTGTTGTTGATAGAAAGGGATGCTATCCAGGGTGAAGAGGTGCTATGTACATACCAGAATTGAACAGTCTCTTCTTGATTTTATCAGAAGGATCAAAAGAGAGTTGAATCAACAAGTTGCTGACTATGAAAACTGATGTTAATTCAGTGCTATGTCCTTATGCTATCTAAAATCTGTGTCCCACATTTTGACAATATTTCTAGAAAATTAGTATTTCTGAGTGCTTTGAGCAAACAAGTGACATAAAGTGATAAAAGTTGACTTGGATCCTTCCTTTCTTTGACCATTTGGAAGGCACTAGGGTTTGTGGGTTGCTGAAGACTATTCACTTCCATACCATTGTCTCTTCCCATGTGGCCCCATTGTCCCTGACACAGTCTGTGTAACAAATGTCCTGACTTTCCTGCCACAATGTTCTTTCCCTTTATTGTATTCTCTTTCCTGTCAGCAGAGTCATGGGGATGGGGATAATCTGACATATACTGGTACTTTAGAGACAACATGAGCTCTTCAGAAACAGCCTTGCTGCTAAGAAAACTGTGTGTGCTGGAGACAAATTAGTCGCCCTTAACCTGCATTTCATCAGCACCTTCTCCTCTCCATGCTCATCTTGCCACCTTTGGTTCCTAGTGTTATCACTTCCCCTGGTCTCTATGTCAGGACTCAGCTGAAAGTTTCCTGGCATCTTCTGGGGTGACCCATTGGCTGACATTGCTTTGACACTCAGGGTCACTTATTTCATAATAGGATTTGGCATTCACCTTCATCTGCATCATGTTGTTCATCTAGACCCAACCCATGGTCCATTTCTGGTCTCACGGCTAAATGATCATAGTTTCCTTTGCTGAAAACTCTCCTCTGACATAGAGAAAGCCTGTTCTTCTCAATACAATATGCAAGACCAAATCCACCTCTCCGGCATATCTTCAGCCACAGCTGGCATCTTACTGTCCCCTGATCAATTGCCATTCCTCCTGCTATCCATGGACTTCCATGCTTCTTTGTCTTTAGACTTACAGTTTCTGATCTCTTAAATGCAACTTTTCCCCTTTCTTTATCTTTTAAACCCCTGTTGATTGTAAAGAACCAGTTTTGATGACAGCTCTTCTGAAGCTTTCCCACTTTACCTCCAGAGTCAATAATTCCTTCCTTCATGCTCTAACAGCAGGTGTTCACATTTGTATTATTGTCTTACATTGCCTTTTGGCTCTTATTGGCTTTCAGGTATGTTCAACTAGTACAGGGACACCTCAGTTTTTCTTTCCCCAGAATTCAGTTTAGTGGCAGAGACTTGATATGTACTGAGTTTATATAACATGAACAATAAATATATTTGGGAAAATCGATTGGGTCATCACAGGACAACTCATGATTATAGACTGGATAGAGGGTACCCATGGACAAATTGTCATGCCCTATCATGATTTAGGTAGGGCTGAAACTGTGGTGAAAATAGAAAGAGTAGATGTGGTGAGGTGCCTGGGCTCAGTAGGTTAAGTATCCAACTCTTGATTTTGGCTCAGGTCATGATCTCAGGGACATGGGATTGAGCCCTGCACCAGCCTCCACTCTTAACAAGGAATCTGCTTGAGATTTGCTCTCCCTCTGCCCCTCCCCCAGTCTCTCAAATAAATAAATGAGTCTTAAAAAAAGAAAAAGAAAAGAAAAGAGTAGATATGAGATCCCAGGATAGAATGACCAAAGATGATGATGGTGGTTAGTTGCAACAAGAGAAGAGAAGCATTTAAAATGTTCTGGAATTTTGAGTGTAGGTGCCTAGGGGACTGGTGGTCTATTAACAGAAACAGGGAAGTAAGAAGGAGGAGGAGGTGACCTTGAAGGAAAGCCATATTGGGTTTGAAGGCATCCAGGACATACAAGTACAGAGTTTCACAGGCCTTCTGAAATGTGGGTCCAATGCTGAGGATATAGATTTAACACAAACCAGGGAGATGCAATAGTGAAGCTGTAGTCAGAGACTGGAGATATTACTATAAGAGAGATTATAAAGAAGGAGAAGACAAATGCTGTGGGGAAATGCTCTGCTGGGGGAACAAAAGGGAGAAAATAAGGGCACAGGGACTGAGGAGGAGAAAGGGCCAGAAAGTAGGTGTGAACCAGCAGAGTGTCTTGCTTCAGAAGCCCAAAAGGAAGAATTCCAAATAAAAGATCAACAATATCAAATTCTGTGCGGAAGATGGGACTGACAAAGAAGCCCTTGGATTTGGCCTTGGAGAGGGCCTTGGTGACCTTCAAGAGAGCCGTTCTTGAGCAGAGGAGGGCGTGGGGACACTGCCGGATGTGAAGGAGAAAGTGGGTGGGGAGGAAGCAGAGGTGGCAGGTGCGGCCCATTCTCTGGGGAATTTGCCAGAGTAGAGGGGGGCCTTGAGGGGGGTAAGTGGGTGGTGAGGCCAAGAAAGGGCCCTGATGTGTGTTTGCTACTGCACATCTAAAACCTTGCTGGTCAGGTCAAGCCTAGCTTAAAACCTGTTCATTGTCCCCTCTTCTTCTCTATTCCAGCAGTCATCACCTCTTGTCTGGTTTTGAGAGCAACCTACAGGCTTTTCTGCTTCCATTTCTCTTCACTCCGTTGCTCTCTCCAGGTCTGCTCCAAGCAGTATTCTTTTTTTTTTTTAAGCTTTATTTAAACATATAATGTAACCCCACCACCCTCTCCCAACCCCTCTCCCCCCCACCCCCCTCAGTTTGTTTTCCAAGCAGTATTCTGAACCTATTTCTTCCACGGTCAAAGATGAAATCCAGCCCAGTGCCTCTATCCATGCTTGGGCCTAACCTTTCAGAATCCTCTCCCTGCTCCCACAAGTCCCCCAGCCTGTGCCTCAACCACAATGGGCATCTACTACCTGCTCATGTCAGCCACTTTCCACCCCTACCTTTCCTACCCCAACCCCCCTCACCGGAATAACGTCCAGCTACCAGTCCCAGTGCTAGTCCAGCTGTCCTCCGAAGCCACTCTCTTCTGGTCTGCTTGCTGTTATTCTCACATCTTTCCTTTCCTCTCTTCTTATGCTGGAAACTGACCTTCCAGAATTGGCTTTTGCCGCAAGACATAATTCTTTCTTTCTCTTTCTAAAGAGGCATCTCCTGTTGTAGGTAAGCTTGCATCTGTCCCTCATGCAAGCCAGAGCTACTCCCCAAACCACTTGTGAATGTCCTCTCTGCCATGCAAACCTCCTGATTTCCCACATTTCTTGTGGTTTTAATGCACTATAACATTTTATTTTGTTTATACCCGGTAAGCAAGACTTATTATTTATATATAGATATAGATATAGATATATATAGAAAGAGAGAGAGAGAGTTAGTTTATATCTCCACACATAGGCTTCCTATTGCTTTTTGAGGGTGGGCTTGGGTTTTACCGCTTCCGTATACTCTACTAGAAGCCTACCGCAGGCCTATATCCTAAGGGTTAGATCTGCAAGGTAAATGATCCTCCCACTCCTAACTGGGCCAGGAGGCTGTGGA
Organism: Taxidea taxus jeffersonii; assembly: GCA_003697995.1. Lineage (NCBI taxonomy): Eukaryota > Metazoa > Chordata > Mammalia > Carnivora > Mustelidae > Taxidea > Taxidea taxus. The sequence continues at coordinate 377,505 of ML103953.1, forward strand.
AATGGGCAGGCACTGGAGAAGATGGAGTTTTCCATCATCCAGGCAGAATGGCTCCACGATGGGTCCCTGTCCGGTGAAGTTAGCCAGGTGCCCTGTTGGCTGCTGTCAGTGCTCTACAACGTGGCTGGGGGCAGAGGATGGCTGTCAGTGCCACCCAGGCTGGCACCTGCTGATGTTTAATTCAGCACCATGACACAGGCTGCCTCGTGGTGTGTGGCTGTTTCCTGTGTGGCTGTCTCTTTGCTCCAACAAGACCCGACAACGAGTACTAACTATATAGCTACTTGCTGTGTGTTGGGTGCTGTCACATAATTTTCATTTTTAAAACTCACAAGAGCCCTCATGGCTGCATATTAATTACTATTATCGTAGTTGTTCAGGGGAGAAATGGAGCTTCAAGGGCTTGCCAAAGGTCATGTGACTAACAGAGGACAAAGTCAGAATCTGGACCAAGATGATGTAAGTGCCTTTCCCTGTTTTCACCCTTTGAGGGTGGGACAGGGCTTGGCCCCTGCCTCCCACCCCGGAGCCGGCCCCTCCTCCTGTTGGCCCAGCAGGCTGCTTGGCCCAGGGCTCACCATACACCCTTTGCATTAAGTTGAAGCAAGTGTGCCTTCCTTGTTGCTGTGCGCACAGGATGGAAAAGCCCAGCTCTTGTTCCTGCCCATGCTCAGTGCCAAGCTAAGCCCCTGCAGGTGTGAGGGCAGAGCAATAAATACTCGTTGCATTGTTCTCCTTGTCAGCACCAAACAACACCGGCTCTCCTTTCCTGGGGAAGCTGATGAATAAATGAGAGATGCCATGCAGACAAAGCCAGTCATGCCTTGGGCTGTGCCTGGGTGACTCCAGATGAATTGTTAAGGGGTGAATCCATTTTGTGACCTTTATGATGGAAGGAACAGGACATCATCACCACCTCCACTGGCTGCATGACACACCAGGGCCAGAGCCAGAGGGGAGGAGGTGCTACCATGCAGCCCTCCCTGTGTTGGGCCTTGGTGAGAGCCTGGCGCTGCACATCTCCCCTTCTTTTGCCTCTGAAACATCACACATCACCCTCACAGCAACCTGGGGAGCAGGATATTTTATCAGAAGCATGAAAGCCCCTCATGGATGAACAGAACTTGATAGTTTACAAAGAACTTCTGGAACATTTGATGAGGCGGCATGAGGGGGACCTCCTTTCCTAGAGCAGCAGACCAAGCAACACTCAGAGAGGAGATGTGACTTACCTAAGAACACACAGCAAATGAGAGGCAGAGTCACATGTAGGTGCAGGTCTCCTGGCTTCAGGTCCAGAGCTTTTGCTGGTCTTCTACAGCAGTCTCTCTTAGCAGGAGTTTCAGAACACATCAGTAAGACGTGCCCTTCTTACCACAGCTTGCCTGTGGTAAGTAATATCTGTGTCCTGTCTTCTCAGGAGGACAGTAACTGAAGCTGGCTGGTCCCCGATCTTAATCCATTTATAGACTCTGTAGAAGAGACTTCAGAAGAGTTCTTGGCAGGAATTTTGAGACCCCAGTGAAAATGCCAAGGGCCTTAGTAATGTCTGAACAGCTTTGGAGCAAAGGAAGAGCTAACATCCAAGCTATACCTGAAGTTCGGGAAGCCACTTAGAAAAGTGGGGTGACTCATAGCTTTAAAGAAGGCTGTATCATAGAGCAGAATTTGGAACCCTCCACAAACTTTTGGTGGAATAGAAATATCCTTGCTTCAGTATGTTGATCAATTAGTATAATTTCAGATATTAAATTATAAACTAATATAATAAAATACAACTAATCAAATAATAAATTAGTAAATATAATTAGTGGAATTAATATAAAGTAACCTTCAAAATTATTTTTGAGATACTAATGTGCAACTGGGAAATGCTTAGTGTGTGCTAAGGTTGGCAGGCTGGCTTGGCTTCTACCTTTTGTGGCATTCCAGTTTAAGAGTCGTAAGAGAAGTCCTGATCCTGAGGACACAGTGCTTTCCCTACTTTCCCTAGAACAAGTGCTATGCTGTCTTAAACAGTCGTCCCTTGCACTTGCCACCAAGTGACAAAGGGAAGGATTCTGAGATCCACAGCTAAGGCAGGATCTGGACTCTCTCGGCACTGTGTGAGCTCATCCTGCTTCCCTCACATGTTTGGGATCTGTAGAAGTTACAGAGCCTCCAGCATGCTCTCATCTGTCTCAGGCTTCCCAGATCCAGAGGCTGGTTGGAAAAGCAGAGTTGGGTCTGTGCCATGGATGGAGCAGGGCCTGCATGTTCACTGTTAGGGAAGGCCCTGCCTAAGAACACCTGCCTATGTATGGGTTCAGCTTCGTTTTTGTTTCTTCATTCCCTGGGACAGAAGAAGGACCTTTCTCATTCATTCATTCATTCATTCACCTTATATCCATTCATTCACTTATTCATGCTACCTATTTTTTGAGTGTCTTCAAAGTACCAAGAATTGTTCTGGATACTGGAGCCACAACACTGAATCAAACAAACACTTCTCCCTCTGTGGGGCTTACATTCCACTGGTGGGTCTTTTGTGGAGTATTCGATGTCTACAAAAGTGTCTTATATAAGTAAGACATAATGAAATATATACTATGTGAGGGTAAGTGCTAAAGGACATGGGAGACGTGGAGCAGGCTAAGGATGACCAAGGATGAGGATTACAGCTGTAGGAAGCATTCAGGATAGGCTTTATCAAAAAGGTGACATATGGAGAAAAACTTGAAGAAAGTGGGGCAGTGACTTGTATAGGAACACGGGGCAAGAACATTGCAAGCAGAGGGGATAGCTGAGGCCAAGTCCCCCACTGGGAAGTGTCCTGACATGTTTGAGGAATGTCAGAATGTTGGCAGGACAGCGTGAGGTGATCCGGGGTAGGAAAGGTCAGAGGTCTTAGGGAGCACACACTCTCTTAGGCTGTGTGGACCACTGTAAGGACTTTGGCTTTCCCTCCAGAGAAATGAGGAGTCATTGGAGATGGCCTCAATCTGATTTCTGTTTTAATAGTATCACTTGGGGAGCTGTGCTGGGAAATGGACCATGGAGGGGTAATGGCAGAAGCAAGGGAACTAGTTAGAAACATTTTTAGTCCTTCCAGAGGCGATGATGGCTTTGAGCAGGGTGGTGGCAGTGGAGAAGTGAGGCATGTCACAATCTGGGTCTAATTGGAAGGTTGAACCAATGGAATTTCTTGTCCAATTAGATATGGAGTGTGTGACAGGGAAGGGACAGGGAAGGGTTAAGGTGATTCCCAGGCTTCTATCCCGACCTACCTACCGGAAGGATGGACCTGCCAGCCCTGAGTTAGAAAGGCCGTGAGCAGACTGTTAGGGAAGGCAGAACAGAAGCTTCTGAGCTTAGAGACCCTGGGCAGGTCATGTCCCCTCTGAGTCTCCATCTCTTCACCAGCAAAGAGGAGATACTAGTAAGTGCTCCCTCCTTCAAAGGAGCACACAAGGGCTCAGAATCACATGAGGACTAGCACAGTGCCTGGCATATAATTGGAGTTTGATAAATGAGTGGTTGTGTTTTCCATTCATACAGGACCAGGGTAGGACCAGCAAACAACATTTTCCAGGCTCCAAAAGGCAGAGTCTGTGTGTGACTGGGCAAACGCTTCCTTTGAAGTCTTAAAGGTCAGCGCTTTGCCAGCTGCCTGCTAGAGACAAAAGGCAGCCTGATTTTCCCTTTTGTTTCTCACTTTGTTTACCTCAAACAAAGGCCTGAGGCCAACTCCCGAGACTGAGGGGAGAATCCTGCCAGAGACTCCCTTGCTCTGGCAGACTTCAACCCTTTGCCCAAAGGGAGAGGTCACCCCTGCCACTCTCCCACTATCTCTCCTCTAGGACCTGCCTCTTGGAAAGAACTCTGGTGGCCAGAGCCGCATTCCAGTCCTCCCACTAATGGATATGGCGACATTGATAATGTTTCTTGATCTTCTTGAGCTTGTGCGGCTTCTCTGCAGAATGGGAATTATACAGCATATTTCCCAGGATTGTCATAGATGCCATTCATGCCCTGGGGCCCTGGTTTGAATTCTGACTTAGTCATTTCCCAGCTGAGTGACTCTGTACAAATTACTTGAAGACTTGTGCCTCAGTTTCTACATGTTAAAATGGGGACTATAATAAATACATACTTCATAGGGATCCTGTGAGAATCAAGTGAATGTTTAAGAATGATCAGGAATATTTAAATCAGAATAGGACACATTAAATCAAAAATATTTAAATCAGAATAGGACACATAGGTTCTCAAAAAATGTTACCTGTTGTAAGGAATCCATAAAAGTGTTTCAAAATGCTATAGCACTTTAAATATATGATATAAGGTTATTATGTTGGCTTTAAATTTATTAAGTTCCCAAGCCTGCCACCTGATTCTTATGTCAGAGTCACAGATACACCCCAAATATTAAGCATTTATTTTTGGAGGGGGTGACGGAAACTTGCTGTACATATATTAAATAATCTCAGTATTCAGAAAAATGTTACAGGCAACTTCAAAAGAAAGAAAAGCACCTCCAGATGATCTGATTTTGTACATTGAGTTCTTTTGGTGTTTTCAGCTTCCTAATTCAAAGTCCACTGTCTCTGGCCTGTCTCCTGTGATTGCTAGGAAGTCAGGCATTATCTTCCATGATGTCTGGGTGTATGTACAAGCTGGTGGTCTGTGAATGGTATAGGTTCAGACTGAGCATACAGAACATGTGGGCACGTGTCAAGACGAATTTGTAAAAAGACAAAAGGAATACCTGAGAGATTCTGAAATTTACAGTACCAAGAACACACTCAAGCAATAGCAGTCATTATGTATGGTAAACACCACTTGGTGGTTGCCAACTATGTGTTGTAAGGGGACATTAATCCATGCTCCAGACAGATGTATATGGCATGCCTCACAGGCAAGGCTCCTGGGCCAGCTGCCCCTCTGCTTTTTCATTTGCTCCTCAACTACTGATAGCCTTGGTGATACTAGGCCCTGTGGTTGGCCTCCACCTGGTGAGTTCGCCCTAACTGGGTCTGTTTCTGCAGGCAAAAAATTTTTTCATTTATGCAGAAGAACTGGACTTTTCCCCTCTACTTTGCCACTCACCAGATGTGTGATATGGAGCCAACTGCTTATACTACCTCAAACACCAAATCTTGACTTCCCCACGTGCAAACTTAGAATCATACTACCTATTCCTCAAAGTGGTTAGGAAGATTATTCATGAATTTTGTAAAAAGGCTAACTGGAAGGTATTATTGCCCCGACCTGGCATGTGCCATTCTGTGTTTTTGCATTTAGGTTTCTGGTTTGGAGACAGAACGGTCAATAGGTTCCTGTCGTCCATAACATGAAGAAGATTAAAAAGCACCAAGGGGCCAGGGCTAGTATTTGTTCCTTTGATCAAACTCTGTAGTAAGCTCTATGGTTGTGTAGCCCATCTAGAAAGGACAGCAAACACTTCCCCACTATCCAACTTCTCAGTCACACTTAGGGCTCCTATTGTGATTTATCACTGGGTTCTAATTCAGTCCATTCCACGAACTCATCAGCCTTTAGAAAATCATTTCTCTTCCTCTGAGTTGAAATTTCCTTCCCCATAAAAGAAGGGGTTGTATTAAGAAGTCTCAAAGATCTCTACAGCTGACATATCCCACTGTTGTAGTTCGATCATCTGATCAATGAACACAGTATTAGTCAATTTATGTGATGTATTAAGCCGCATCTGTTATTAATGAAAAGAATAAAATCCATTCATGTTCTTTGGTCATACTATAAGCATTTCTGATAGCCTCTTAAAGAAGAGCAACTTGAAAGTAGGTTCTTTCATCAACCAAAGGGAAACTCCGCTGGCCTGGTTCACCTCCATGCCTTGTGGATCACCACTACCTTACTTTAAGAATCGAGAACCAAGAAAGATAAGTTAGGATGAGGGAGTGGGAAAGCTCAGAGAGTTAGCAAATCAGGGACTAATCATTTGAAGGTGGAACTATGTCAGAACATGCACTGTGTCTTTGGCGGGCTCTCCAAGAAGTTTCGTGTTCTCCAGTGAAGCAAAAGAGAACCACAGAGAGGAGAATAGGGTATAAGAGGACAGGAAGATTTTTGCTGTCATTCAGTTCTATGCCTTAATTTTACTGAAGCCCACAGAGGACAAGTGGCTTGCCTAAGGTAACTCAGATATCTGGTGGCAGAGTGTGTTTCTAGGAAGCCAGCCCTGTCTGTTTCTACTTCATCTCTCCCTTCAGCTATAGCCCATAGAAGGTGGCCTTTATCCCCTTTGAAAGGAGAAGCAGAGATCTGAGAAACATTCAGTGTACTTGTCTGATAACATACTGCATTTTGTTGTCATTAGCAAATTCATTTTTTGATGGCCTTTTTTTTTTCTTTTCATCATGTGATAGAGGCCAGTTGGCATGTGTCTATACTTATTTAATCATGAAAGTCTTGTCAGGGTCATCTGAATAGTCTGGTTCAGTTATCTGATCAGACTTTCCAAAAATCTGTTCTCTCTTTATATTGTCTGGGAAAGCTGCAGCCCAAACTCACATTTGCTTATGGGCCTACATGTTCATATACACACATACACCCATGTGCATGCACACATACACATTTAAGACGTGTGAGAGGACATATGGTGCCTATGGGAGAGGGTGTGAATTTGTGGATTTTGTAACATTGCAATAACTAGAAGAGTAGCTTATCTTCCCAAAGCCAGGGGGCTCTTTCCAGCTCTGAGAGTTACAGTTTGTGATTCTGTGTTGACTGAGGGATGACTGAAGACTTTCAGTTCCTTAAGAGTACATGTTTACTTCCTGAAAGAGAAGAGCCCAGGCCAAAGTCATCTTATTCTTGATAGTTGTCCTATGGGTGGAAATGAGACATGTCATGTGGGTGCTCGAGGGAGAAGCTTGTGGATGTTGGGAGCTTTTGGGATCAGGAGCCCATAGACCTGTGCCTGGACTACAGCCTCACACTGGGGCAGAGCAGTGGACTGGAAGGACTGGGTCTACCATGACTGTGGCTGGCACCATGTCCCAGCATATACTCACTGCCATTGACCATGTGAAAGGCACTGTTGGGTCCTGGGATACCAAGATAAATAAGTCATGGCTTCCATGTCTTCTATCACTGCATAGTTCATATGCTGACAGGGATGACACATGTATTTTTTAGATACAATTAAATAATGAACATTACTGGACTATAGTAATATAAAAATACCTAAGGATGGCAGGAGACAGAATGTTATTCTTCCTTGGAGGAATTTTCTCCAATGCTGGTATAAAGTTTACTTGATGGAGATAAAATAAGTATTTTTAAAAGCCTTAACCATTTAATTATTACATATATTATACAATATGTTTCATTATTGGTTACCTGTGTTAAGAGTTGGGGAGAAGCAGTAGAAATAACCATTTTGAAGAAAAATAAAGGAGACTCAGGGAGAAGAACCAAGTCTCCTGATTGCCTCTCATTTATTCATTCAGCAATGCCTAAGTATAACTCATTGGTTAGACTCATGATATAAAAGCAAGTGAGAGATATCTGCCCACTTCTCAGAGAACACGCTTTCCAGGTCAGCTGCAGGGTGTCCAGAAGGGTCAGGTCTCTGCCAGCACCACAAGGTGGTGTTCACAGAACCTGTCTAAGCCAGACAGAGAGCATCAACCCACCTCTGGGTTGAGTCTCCCTGTGAGGTATCCTGTCTGGTTAGCTTTGATGGCATATCTGTACATAGCTCTGGTTCTGGCACTGTGTCCCAGACCTGATGAGTCCTGTTGTCATTTTTGGCACGTGACCTTGTCCACTTCTGACTCTGGACTAAGTTTGGACATAGGGTGACACACATCTCACATTTAGACCTACCTGTTTGTGAAGGCTCACTATGTTTTTTGAAAGGGCTATTGGAACCAGAGAAAGTTGTACAGTAACAAGATTCTCCTAGGGCCTGGGTGGAGAAAAAAATCCTCTTCCTCTATCATCTCTGCTGATGAACTGTGGCTGCCTGGGGCATTTGTTGTGATGTGAAGCTGGAGTGGGTGGGGGCAGGAGGGCTTGTTTTGCTCTCTTCAGGGTCTCAAGAGGTGTAAGTAGTTTCCTGGAATCACTAGCTGACTGTGAGTCATTTAAAGCCAAACTGTGTAAGCTGAATGAGCTGCTGCTAGGAAAAGTAATATGTAGAACCTACAAATATATGTGTGTGTGTGTGTGTGTGTGTGTGTGTGTGTGTGTGTGTGTAAAATACTTTTACATTATGCAACTCCAGAGGGCTCAGATTTGCTCTCTCTCAACCTAGTATACAAAGCAAAGTGATCCCCAGGTTACCAAGGGAAAAACAGTGGACCTTTCATTACTCACTTTACAGCTTATCTCCTGGCAATCTTACTTTCTGGTGTGCTCAGGAGGAGCAATGGTGTACTTGTTTACTCTTCTTCTAAGCTGTAGCCTGTGGCCCACAGAGGGGAGTAAGAGAAGGCTAAGGCCTTCCTTTTCCCCCAGAACATGTAATTAGAATACCCCAACATCCTCTAAGACATGGTTTTGAAGTAAGACAAGAGAGAAAGTTCTGCTTTTTGTCTGGTGGGGCTGGTCTAGGAGCTCATCCAGGCGCTGTGACAGAAGAGCTCTACTATTTTCCCCAGCTCCTCGAGTCAGGTGCTCAGTTTTGCTCCTGCCAAATGGTCCAGGGTTTGAACATGACCTTCACAATAGTAAAATAACCTCATATATTTGAATAGTATTTTACAGCTTATAAAGAACCTTCATATGTTATCTCATTGGAGTCATGGAAATCCCAGAGACAAAACATTATTATTCTCATTAAACAAATGAAGAAACTAAATCCAGAGAAATTTAAATGGTTTTCCAACAGTTGTATGCTCACTCAGTGACTAACCATGGCTTAGCCCTAAGTCAGTTGGCTCTGAAAAGTCCCTTTCACTCTAACATGGATGCATTCCTGAGCCAAATAGGAATAATTTTTGGGCTGTTAGCTGCTTGGGATTATGTGTACCAATCTTCCTTTTCAATAGCACAGATAAAACAGGAGCTGATAGAAAATGTCTGCTTATTGTTTTGAAAGAGTTGAGAAGGAAAAGTGAATGAAAATTTGAATGTCTGGACTGGTTGCCAAGGAGTGCTGTTTCATGCTTTGGAAAGTTTGTGTAAGTGGCAGTGATTCATGTCTCTTGAATGACTAAACTAATATCTTGCCCAGATAGAGGGGAAAGGGTAAGATGGAGTTTCAGGTTCTCATCTAATCTAGACTCTCTTTAGAATTTCTAAGGCATCACCTCTCATGCATATCTGGTCACCTCCTGATGCCACCAGCCATCAGGGACTCTGAGTGCCTGACCTTTTGAGGCCACTTCCCTAAAACATAGAATGTTCATCTCATCATCTCCTGAAGGTCCCTGAAGAATGGGCCATGACCATGAAGCAATGTAGGCTTGCTTACCATAAGGGTCTGACAAACCTCTTAGCAGCTGTGGAACTCTACATGGAGGTAGATGGTTAGATTAAAAAACAAAAAAAAAACACATTTTGGCATTCAAAAACCTGTTTTACATAAAGACAGTATTGCAGATATCATCTTCATAACTTGACACAAATGGACGTTCTGTGTTTAGGACTTAGAAAGACAGGATACATAATTCTTTGATTTTACTAAAGAAATGTATTTAAATGAAAATTTAGGGCAACCCATTATTATTGTGTATTATTGCATGTTATATACTTATTATTAAGATAATGCATTAAAAATAAAAGTGATACAAAAATTATGAAAATTCAGGAAGCACAAATGATCAATAGCGAGCATAATATTTCTTACAAATAGTAGAACACGGGGGTAGTGATACTTTTACCACTTGAAAACTTCAAAAACAAGAGTGTGCTCAGTGAGTACAATCATTAATCAACAGCAAGTGAGTCAGAATAAAGTAGGTGTCTCAATTTTGCACTATTGACTTTGGGGCCAGATTTCTTTTTTGGGAGAGGGGTTTATTGTAGGATGTTGAGTGGTATCCCTGGCCCCTCTACTCACTAATATCCAGTAGCACTATTCCACCCCAACCTCTATGTATGACAACCAAAAATGTCTCCAGACAATGCCAAAAATCTTCTGGGGAAAAACTGTCCAGTGACAGGAAACACTAGAATAGAGAAACACACAAAATTAGAAGGAAGGAACTTTGAACAGTACATCAAAAACTATGCACTCTATGCTGGCTAATTGAATGTAATCAATCAATCAATCAATAAAAAGAAAGACAGACTTTAGTACTTTTAAGTCTGGACTTTACCTTAATGAAATGTACAAACTTTTTGGGAAAAAAGAGAGAGGGGGGTAAACTTGAGAAGTGTCCATCCAAACACTTGCCAGGGTGCCTCACAGCCCCTTCAAGCATGAGAAGTTAAAATCCTTCTGAAAGGCATGACCATAGCTGGACCCTCTTGAGTATTCTATTTTCCAGACTCTCCTTGTTCCAGATCCATTTCATTGAACAGCTTTCAGAATATCAATTTTTACTCCAAAAAGCTTTTTCACAGGGAGAAGTTTCACTGGCCAAAAGATGTAGATGACATCTTGTCTACCTGACAGCCGTATTTTTCTTTTATGTAAGTGAACTGACATGGGGGTCTATCCATCATTCTCTTTGACCTAGGTTAGTGTTAAGTCATTATCTCTGATGTATGTTGGGATTTCAATCAGACTGAATTTTTCAACCCCCAAAACTTTATGAATTTTACAAGATTAAAGTACACTTGTGAAACATTTTGGAAGCCAGCCTGTGCTTTTTGGTTATCTAATTGCTATAAAACAAACCACTCCAAAACTTAGTGGCTTAAAAAGAATAGCTACTTCATTGCTCACAATTCTATAGATGAACAATTTTGGCGAGGCTCCGTGTGGACACATGAAGTCATTCCTGTGGCTGCACTTATGCATGGGGCTTTGCTGTTGCCAGGAAGCTGAGGTATCTCGGTTCTCCTCCACTTGGCCTCTTCCTCCAACAGGAGAGTCTGGCCCTTGTTCCATAGCAGAGCCAGGCTCTATGTGTGCAAAAGCAGAAGCTACTAGATCTCTCCAGACCTAGGTCTGAAAGTGATATAGTGTCACTTCTGCCTTATACTTGCCCAAGCAAGTCAAAAGTTCAGTCTGTATTCAATGGGAAGGGGAATACACTCCAAAACTTTATGGAAAACATAGAAAAGTTATATTTTCTTTTTTTTTTTAAGATTTTTATTTATTTATTTATTTATTTATTTGTCAGAGAGAGTGAGCACAGGCAGGCAGAGGCAGAGAGAGAAGCAGGCTCCCTGCCGAGCAAGGAGCCCGATGCGGGACTCCATCCCAGGATCCTGGGATCATGATCTGAGCCGAAGGCAGCCGCTTAACCAACTGAGCCACCCAGGCATCCCGAAAAGTTATATTTTCAAAGTACACATGGAAGTGGAAAGATTACTGTGGCCATCTTTGGAAACAATGTACCTTATTATCATGGAATAAACTCCAATAAGAATCATTAAAAACCTATAAAGCCTTTGAGATTTGTATGTTAAAGAAAGTATCATGAGCTCGGATTTTAGGACAGAAGTTATTAAAAATAGAGAGGACTCTGGGCCAATCTTCTTTGGACAGAGAGCAGACTGAGGTGAAAATACTCAGAAGAAATGCAATTCATTTCTTATGGAAAATGAAAAATGGTTCAAAGGGCCAAGACCAGAGAGCAAAGCCAAGAACTGGGGAAAACCATAGATAGGGGAACCACTTCTGGAAAGCAGACATGAACTCTACTCAAGGAATCTTCCTTAATACTCAGGTCAGGAGAACTGACAACATATGCCTGAATTTCAAAATTGCTCTGGACCACTGATTATCATGTACTTCCTACATTCCTCTTTTTAAATGGAATATCCTTGCCTTATCCTTGCATCTTGCAAGTGTGGAGGGCAGATAACCTTTCCTTCTAGTTCACAGGTCTCTAGGACTCTCATCCACATCTGGGCTTGACGGACATCAGGTGGTCATCTATTTTGAAAATTCTGAGCACATGCCACAGATTTCATCAGGAAGTGAAGTCTATGTCCCTTCTCCCTGAATCTGAACTGACCTTATATATTGTCTCGAGTCATAGAATGTGGTGGAAATTATGCTGTGTGACCTCTGTGCTTAGAACTTATGAGGTCTGGCAGCTTCCATGTTTGTGCTGTCAGGGCCCTGAACCACAGTAAGAAAGTCCAGCCTAACTTGCTGGAAAATGAAGCAGAGTGGAAGAGTACTAAGGTGCCTCAGCTGAATTCCAGCATCAAGTGCCCATATATGTGCCTCAGGACATCTTGGATCCTCCTCTAATGCCAGTGTTACCTAGTCAGTACCAGGTGGGACAGAGTTAAGCCATCCTTGTTGAGCCTTGCACCGATCATGAATCCACAAAATAATGAACAAATTAAATGGGTGTTATTTTAAGCCTCAATGTTTGGGACAGTTTGTTATACAAACAAGAAAAAAAACGGAAACACACCCCTTTCTTACAATTTGCCCTTTCTTCTATTTTATGCACGCATTTCATTTTCTCCCTGAATATTTTTAAGAAACACCCCACATTTTCAACTTCTTAGCAGATTCTAGGGTATTTCATTGTTAAAACAGTTACATCAATGCCAGGAAAGTACAGTGACACTCTAGGACACTTCTGATCCCACTATGCAATGACCGAAGACCTAAAAATGACAGTAGACTCAGGTAGGCATAGGAGGTATCACCATAGACTTCCAGGTTTAGAACCCTCTAGGGTACCTGGATGGCTCAGATAGTTAAGCGTCTGCCTTCAGCTTAGGTCATAATATTGGGATCCTGGGATTGAATCCCACGTAGACTCTCTGCTCAGTGGGGAGTCTACTTCTCCCTCTCACTCTTCCTCTGAGGTCTCTCTCTCTCTCTCTCTCTCTCAAATAAACAAATGATTTTTTTAAAGAGAGACACAGTGAGTAAAGGAACACAAGCAGGGAGAGTGGGAGAAGGAGAAACAGGCTTCCTGCTGAGCAGGGAGCCCAATGTGGGGCTCGGTCCCAACTCTGGGATCATGACCTGAGCCAAAGGCAGAAGCCCAACAACTGTGCCACCCAGGTGCCACGATAAATGAAATCTTTAAAAAAAGATTTTTTTTTTTAAAACCCTCCTTTAGCTTCCATCAGGAAACTGTCAAATCACATTTGCTCTACTCACCATCTCCTTTCACCCATTCCCCCCAAACCAGAGAACACTCCCTGACTTAATGATCATCATCTGTGATATGCTTGCTTCTGCTTACAGTGTGTTATAGGAACTGTCAGGGTCCCCAGGATCTCGGCTTACAGGAAGGAAGCAGACCACCAGTATCTCTTGGCTTTGAGAAATGTCACCAATTATGCAGATAATTCTCTGCTTCCAGATGAATTTTGTGTTGTCTTTACCCTTTGCAGTTGCTTCTAAGAAATCAGCTGTTGCATGTTAGGCTCTGAAGTGAGCTGTTTTTCCAGATCACTGAAAACCAAATAGGCCTTGATTTTCTGTGGAGGTGTCCATTCCATGGCAAGGGAAGGAAAGAAGGGAGCTCTGAAGAAGCCTGGAATTTTTATAGGGTTAAAAGCAGCAGACATGTTGAATGACCTGATTATTTTGGCTTTGGACACAGAAACAAAAGAGGGCTCCCACCTCTCAGACTTGATATATATATCATTAACAGAATTATAAATATCCTTTCTTGACATAGAAAAGTCCAAATAAGGAAATACACAGCAGTAATTCTGGGAATTTGTTCTAAGTTTACAGCTACAGAATGACTTGTTTTAGAAACTGATGAGACATATAGGAACTAGAAACCAATAGTATGAAACATCACCAAGACAAGATAAATGGTTCAACATCGCTGTCATGTCCCAAGAATCTGTAGAGTTGGGCTTAAATCCCAGACAGGCTACCATCCTCAGCTGACCTATCTACATTGCTTGATGACCCTTTTATACCCAGGATGTTTTCTCCTTAAATCCATCACTTAACCCTACCCCACACTCCCAGCACCACAAACATGATCCTTCTTCCTCAAAAAATAAGACCATTAAGAGCAAAGTACTTCAAAGTCCAACCTTCTCCACCACCACAACTTCAAAATTTCAGCTCTTCCTCCATGGGTTAGCTTCTTCCTCTGGGCTCAGAAGACAAAGTGCCACTGTCCAGCTCCTAGTCATCTGATACTTCTGGTCCTTGATGCCATCACTTCCTGCTGCCCTAGGACTTTGTTTCAACCACTGCCTCATTCCTTGCTACATCTTCAACCTCCATTCTTTCTTGGCTATTTACCCTCTGCTGGTAAATATGCCTACCATCTCTCCACTCTTTATAAATTCCCTCTCTCTCTTTTTTTAAAAGATTTTATGTATTTGACAGAGAGAGAGAGATTACAAATAGGCAGAAAGGCAGGCAGAGAGAGAGGGGGAAGCAGGCTCCCTGCTGAGCAGAGAGCCCGATGCGGGGCTCGATCCCAGGACCCTGAAATCATGACCTGAGCTGAAGGCAGAGGCTTTAACCCACTGAGCCACCCAGGCACCCATAAATTCCCTCTCTTGACTCTCAGTCCTCTTCCAACCACCAACCTGTCCTTTATTCTTCTGAAAAACCACACGCTCCTAAAATAGATGTCTATACTCATTGTCTCTACCATGTTGCAATGTAATCACTTGTCAACCCATTTCAATCTGTTTTCCCACACTGTTCCACTTCCACTGCCCTGGCCAAGGTCACTGTGCAGCCAGGTGCATTATATGACATCCACCGGATGATTTTCAGCCCTTATGTTATCAGACATCCCTTATGTTATCAGACATCCCCACTGCATTTAACATTGTGACCATGAACTCCTTACTCTCTTGACATCTGGGGTACTTATTCATGTCTCCTGTTTCAGCTTGTACCTCTTCAGTGATCTTGCTTTGACTTCTTCACAGAAGACACTTCAACCTCCTCAAATATGCTGTCCTCAAGAATAAGGCCTTAACCCACTACCATTTTCCCCATGAATGGTCTTAGTAACTCATTGTTTTACATACTCACTGTGCACTGAGGACCAATATCCTTATATCCAGCCCTAATCGCTTCCCCAAGAGTCACATTGTCCTCCCAATGCCTCCCAGTCATGGTCAATTACCTTTTCTCATCCTATTTCTCCTCTTTCCTATAGTCTCACTTTCTCTATCTATAATTCTATCATCCATCTCATTACACATGTGAGGAACTTGAAATCATCCTATATTCCTTTTTCTCTCTCATCCCCTACATTTGACCAGTCACTAAGTCCAGCTCACTTTGCCTCTTAAATACTTATCAAATCTCTCTTTCCTCTCTATATTTCTGATGCCCTAGTTTAGCTCCTTATAAGCTCCTATGCAATTTATTGAAGTCAGCCCTGCTTTGAAATCCTTCCCTCCATATTTGTCCCTTAAAATCCACTCTCCATATGAGGAAAGAATGTTCCATCTAAATGTAAACATGTCATTTCCATGCTTAATCTTTCAAAGGTTCCCTATTATCTGCAAAAATAACTCCAGTCTCTTTCACAAGGTATAAAAGGCCCATATAATCTCATCTCCTGCTACTCCCTGTTCTTGTGTTATGTGTTCCCATACTGACCAACTGCTGGTGGTTCCCCCATTCTCACCTTGTTCTTGAATACCTATGCTTTTGCTCATGCACAGAATTTTCTTCTTTCCTCTTACTGCCTGGGTAACTTATTCCCTTTTAGAAACAATGTCAAGCATCAGCTCCTCTGAGAAGCCACCTCCAAATCTGCAGGTTGGACTCCATGTCCCTCCCCTGTTCCCATGAACTTTGTTACCTGCATCTCTCTCATCCCCTATCCTGCCAAATTCTATTCACATGTCTTGTGAATGTGTTTGCTCCCTACAACATCATAGATTCCATAAGAACAGGAATGAATTCATCATTGCAGCCTTAAAATAACACACAGTCTAGACATGGTAGGCATTTAATAAATGTTTGAATGGAACAGAATGACCTGGTTGACCTTAGGAGGTCACCTTCCCTGCTTGGGCCTCAGGTGCTTCAATCTGTAAACGAGTGGGGGTTGAATTAAATGTTGTCTGTTAAAGGTTTTTCCCCTCTGTAATACCTCTTGATTTTGTGATCTTTTCAACAGGGAGGTGTTGACAGGACAGAGTTGTCCAAATGTCTTCTTTTTATGTTACTGCCTTAGATAGAAGAAGAAGAAGGAGGAGGAGGAGGAGGAGGAAGAGGAGGAGAAAGAGGAGGAGGAGGAAGAGGAGTAACATGCTGCATGTTACTTGGCACAGGCACTACTGAAGGTCCTTTAAAAGTAATGACTCATTGGGACACCTGGGTGGCTTGGTGGTTAGGCATCCCATTCTTTGTTTCAGCTCAGTTCATGATCTCAGAGTCCTTGGACTGAGCCCCTGGTCAGACTGCATGCTGGGTATGGAGCCTGCTTGAGATTCTCTCTCTCTCTTTCCCCTGCCTTTCCCCCACTCTCTAAAAAAATGGACTTATTTGATACTCACACCTGCTCTATGAGTGGGTATTATTATTATCCCATTATTTTAAATGGGGAAACTGAAGTACAGAGTAGTACTTTCCAGAATCATGTGGGTAGGAAGAGGCAGCAGCCTCAGAAGATATGACATAAGAGTCTGCACTCGGGCACCTGGGTGGCTTAGTCAGCTGAATGTCCAGATCTTAATTTCAGCTCAGGTCATGATCTCAGGGTCATGGGATAGAGCCCCACATGGAGTCCCAGGTCAGGCTCTGCAATTAGTGGGAGACTGCTTGTGGATTCTCTCTCTCTCCCTCTCTCTCTGCCCCTCCCCCTGCTTGTGCTCTCTCTCCCTCTCTCAAATACATAAATCTTTAAAAAGGGTCTGCACTCATAACCATGACACTGTAATGCATAAATGGACAGCCAGCCAGATGCAGAGATACAATAGATATGTTAAAGGAGGAAGAAAAAATTAATGCTGAGTAGCAGAGGGGATGGAAGGTTTGTAACTCATTCTCTGAAGCCCACATGAAACCCAGCTTGGCTCAGCACATGAAAAGGAACAACACAGTGGTAGTTAAGCCACCAGTGGCCTTGTAGATATTGTTTGGTAAAAAGGAAGAAATTGGACTTTATGAGGAGTCTTTGGATATAATGAATTCTTCCTACATTTGTCATCATAGTGCTAATTAGGCTACATTTTTGTGGGCTTTAATGCAGCTCTGGCCAGAATTTCCTAGATATTTTATTGTAATTTAGCATTAGTCAGGCTTCAGTTAATGGACACAGGCAGCTTTACTCACCCTGGTGTGGGTCCCACCATTGCTATTATATCTTTTGATATTCATCCTCATGACACTAATCAGCAAGTATTGATTTAGACATTGTACATTTCCATAGGAATTCCATTTTAATTCAACATTAGAGTGTCATTAAAATGTAAAGGCAAGGGCATGCAGAAGTCACCTTAAAGCATTACTGTCTCTGGAAAATCTGCTGGTTTTAGTCATTCTGCCAGCTCTGCTTGGAGGAGGACAAAGATCCAGACATGAAGGAGTAGCCTCCTTTATGATTCACACTGAGGGCCCATGGCTGCTTTATGACATGGCTTATTAGTCAAGGGTTGAGGAGTTGTGATGGAGGGAAAGGAAGGTGGCTCAGAGTGGAGGACACCCACTTATGTCTCTGCCTTACCAAATATTCTGCTGAAGCCTATATCACATAGCAGCAATCTCAAAGAACAATGGAAATGGGGGGGGGTGATGTGGGGTGGAGTCCAGCCAATCATTAGGATATAGGGAGAGAAATGGAGTCAGTCTTTCTCATGATAGGAACACTTTAAATCTTTGTGCCTCCCAAAGTAAGGATTCTCTGGGAGGTATATTGCATTAAACTGCATCTCAAAAAGTCCTGTGTTCTTTTTTAAATTTTTTTCTCTGTGAGATCAATAGACAGGCTTCTCCTGTTTTGTTCATCCCTTATGTGTCCTTATATCTTTGGCTTGTCCAGATCCCATTGTCAACATCCTTCCCTTTTCCTTAACTATTGTCCCCTGGACTAAAGAACACCAAAGATGCCCACCAAGTTCCAAAAGAGTCAAGGTCTAGAAAGAGACAAGGAACAAATTCTCTCTCAGAGCCTCCAAAAAGGAAATAACCCTGCACACATCTTGATTTTAAATTTCTGGCCTCCAGAATTGTAAGAGAATAAATGTCTGCTATTTTAGGCCACCTTGTCATGGTAATTCGTTATGGTAGTCCTAGGAAAGTGATACACATGTTGAGGTAAGACACAAATTTCACCTGCTTAAGCCTCCCCACTGCTTGTGGGCTAAGTCTCAATTCCCTAGCATCCCTTCCAGGCATCGCCACGGGCTAGGCCCTGCACACTCCTTCAGCCCAATCTCACATGTCACCTGCCCTTCACAGTGCCCCCCTCCAAAACAACTTTCCTTAAGCCACCCAGAACAGAACGCTTTGCCTCATCTCTGTGCCATCTCTTTACCTTCTGCGTAGCTACCCAGCCCTCTGTTGGAGCTCCATTCCACTCTGACAAGTATGATTACATGTCTGTTTTCTTTAATTGTCTATCTTCCCCATAGTCTCTCAATAAGCCCTTGTTTACAGAATGTTGATTAATTGAGAGAGTAAAAATGGGTTCTTATTCATCTCTGAGTTCCTGGTGCCCAACATAATGCCCAGGATATGATACATGTTCAGTGGATACTTGCAGGATGAATGGGGATGGGGCTGGCTCTCTGAACAACACCCGTGTTTGGGAGACAGGAGGCAAGAGCAGGGTAGGGAGAAGCAGCTATTCCTCACATCGGCTTTCATCTAGTGTCTACAGTCCTGTTTCCTTCACCGTTCCTTGTTTCCATGGGTCCTGCACATGTTAGGCATTCAGGAGAAACTGCCAAGTAACAGGAAAGGAGCAGTTAAGGGAGGAAGTTGTAGTAGCAGGAAAATAGCTTGCCATAGATGCCAATGTGGGAGCAGACAGAGCTTCACCCATATACTCTTCTCCATATGGGCCCTTAACACAGACCTGATGGTGGACAGATAAGCAGAGAAGAGCAGTTTGTGTCCCAGGACTATACAAACCTCCTGAATCAGCTTGCAGACCCACAGACTTAATTTAAGGTCCTCTTGAAAAGAATAACCACAGAATTACAGAATTTTGGAGTTAAATGTGCATTGGAGAATATCTATGCTCAAGGATCTTGGAATTTTATAGTTACGAGGAAGCTTGAAGATCATTTAGATTCTGCTTCATTGCCATCTGCACTTGTATTTGTGAGAAAAAACTGAGGCCCAGAGAGGGAAGGTCTCTTACCCAAGGCCACACAGCTGATTACCATGGTTTCAGTGATTCCGTTCTCCTGTGTCATTTTGACATCTGTATGGCATTGGTGTTCTTTTCCAACAGCTGAATTAATTGCGTCTGAGAACAAGAATCGTCCATGGAGGCACTGTGGGCTTTTCCACCCCTTACACCAATTCTTATGCAGTATTTGATCCTTTTCTGACCTGAAGAAAGCTCAAGAGCATTGGAAGTGGCAAAATTTGAGACATCTCATTCCCTACTACTCCTTCCTGGCCTTGCTGGCATGGCCTTGCTGGCACTTCCCTCTTTGCCTGGCAACCTCTCCCACACCTCTTATTTTCCACACGCCTAGGCATTTACTCACTTGTGTCTTCCACATATCTGTGTGTCTATGCTCTACCAGAAACCAGTGCCTCATTGAGGTGCTGTCGAAATGCCAGCCAAGCAAGAGAGGAAGATCCTGGGTTCACAGTGCAGATGCAGCAGCCAGCAACTCCTTCAAAGCAGCAAAGCCCCCGTGGGTCATAAGAATTCCCTTCTTACTCCCTGAAAATGGCAGGAGGAGGCTTCTGGTTTCAGAAGGAATTTAGTCTCTTTAAGTAACAGGATAGGAGTGTAGAATTTGAAGTCATATGATGCAGTGTTGTATTGATGGCTCCTGCCTCTAAAATCATTTGGGCATTTAGGGTCCTCATTTCATTTGTCATAAAATCACCATACAAAGGACTTCTTTACAGGGCTAGAAAATGAGGAATACTGAGAAAAAGTTATAGAAACTGCAGGAACATTGCAGAGGCCTAGAATGAGAAGGCCATGTAATAGCTCTGTGTTTGGGTCTGCGGGAACAAGTCTTATAGGACTGCTGTTGGAAGTAAGATGAAGGAAATAAACTCCAGGGCTGGCAACAGAAGACATTAATACTGATGTTCAGAGAAGGGAGAAAGGCTCTTTGTCTGGGCAGAGGGGCTCCTTCTTGGGCACCATTAAGAACAATCTGTCCAATGGCATTTTTCACAGAGATAGAAAAAACAATCCTAAGATTTGTTTGGAGCCACAAAAGACTGCAAATAGCCAAAGCAATCTTGAGAAGAAGAACATAACTGGAGGCATCACATTTATTGATTTCAAACTATACTACAAAGCCATAATAATCATAGTATGGTATTAGCATAAAAGAGGCACATAGTTCAAAGCAATAGAACAGAGATCCTGGAAATAAATCCATGCATATATGGCCAATTAATTTACAACAAAGGAGTCAAGAATAAACAAAGTGTCTCCTGATGAATGAATGAATGGATAAGAAAGATGTTTGTATTCCATATAAGTATATATATTATATTATATATATATATTTATATATGTAAGTATATCTATATTATATATAGATATATGTTTTTTCAAAGAATCTCTGGATGTTTCAAGGAATTCTAAATATTAAAAAAGAAGAAAATCTGCAAAACGATTTCTTAAGAAACAAACTAACGAACCACAAATAAAGAAAAAAGGACACTTGAAGCAAAAGAAAAAAATATATATATCTATATATAATAAGAAATGGAATGTTATTCAACCACGACAGATAAGGACATGCTGCCATTTACAACAGCATAGATGAACCTTGAGGGTATTATGCTAAGTGAAGTAAGTCAGACAGAAGAAGGTGAATACTGTATGATCTCATTTGTAGGTGGAAATTATAAACAACTGAACTCATAGATACAGAGAACAGATTGATTAGTTGCCAGAGGTGGGGAATAGGGGGTGGAGGAAATGGGGAAAGATGATGAAAAGGCACAAACTTCCAGTTATAATAGAAGTCCTGGGACTATAATATGCCACATGGTGACTATCATTAACTAATGATACTCTATTGTATAATTGAAAGTTGCTAAGAGAATAGATTTTGGAAGTTCTTATCACAAGAAAATATTTGTTACTACTTTAGGTGATGGATGTCAACTAAAATAATGTCATTATTTTATAAGATATACATATATCAAATCATTATATTGTATACCTTAAACTAATTGGGTGTTACATGTCAGTTACATCTCAGTAATACTGGAAAAAATAAAGTGAAGAAAAGAACAGCCTGAGTTGCTTAAGAACCTACAAGCAGTGGCAGAAGAAGACTCACCAGCCTCCTGCCTGTCTCTGGAGTCTGTGGATACGGTTGGTATACAAGAGTGTTGCTTGTGGATTTTCCAGGCCGTTGGCTACTTCTTTTTCCCTTTAGCTTCTGAAGGCTTCTTTTTCAGCACTTCAGGTTATGTAACCAATGAGGGTTATAGGCCTCTGGTGGCTCCAAGTCAGGATGAGGAGTGGAGGGCAAAATTTAAGGAGGGATCCCCCTTGGGGCCAACTCTACACTAGCATGACTCTGAGGGTGCATGCCACTTTAAATTTTGCACCATAGGTAGTCTGGTCCTGCCCAGTGCTGCCTATTTCTGGGTAAGATTGCCTTATCCCATAGTTTAGCATTAGGAAATACTCTTGCTCATTGAAGTTGTATCACAATAATAGAGATGATATTTGGCCTCTAGTCTGCCTTGGAGAAAAGCATCTGAGAAGTGATATTGTGTGGTATAAAGGCTCTGGGGCAGATACTATGGGCTGTGTCCTGGTTCTGACATTTTTTAGCTGGAGGTCCTGAGCCTTGGTCTCTTGGGGATTTAATTTTCTTGTTGGAAAATGGGAATACTAAAGTAACTCCTTTCTTAGCTTGTTTTGAGATTAAAATAGTTGATATCCATAGAATGCTCCCACAATTATTTGACACTTAGTACATTTTAAATAATATTAATAAATAGTAACAGTTAATTAATATATAACACAAAGTGGGAAAAACACAACTCGCACATTGATACTTACATTTATTGAAATGTCGTATGGTTTTATCCTTACTTAAAATACATTTGAGTGCTTAGTGATAGGTAAATATTAAATAGGTTTATTGTTATGTTTTTATTTTTATAGCTATTGCTTAAGTAATTGGATCATTAGGTAGGTGTTCATTTTCCATCAGTTATAAGAGGTTAGTTTCTACAACCCCCTAACAAGTTAGACAATTATCTAAATTGCAAGCATGATGTCAAGAGAGCATATTCAGCTGATGAAGAGCTTACCTTTATGGCACAATATTAATGGCAATCATCAAACTCCGGTCTTCTAATGGGATTGCCAATAAATAGGCGAATGAGCTTGATTCCTTTAGGCCTGGTATCATGGGCACATTAAATCCAAATGCTTAGAATTTCTTTTTTTGCATTTTATTTATTTTACTTTTTTATTGTGTTAGTCACCACAGAATTTCTTAACAAATAAGTACTTCACAAATACAATCACACTAGACATAGATCAGTTTGGAACTACCAAGGATGCCAACTCCCCATTACATTCAACTAAATGTGTACACTAATGATCTGCTGATAAATTATAACAATTTGTAGTGTTTACCAGTTTCTGTAGTGTAAGTGTTCCTACCATGGCCAGTCTCAAGCTACAACTGAATACAGAGTCTGGAGGAGTTTTAAGTCACAAAATGCAGAGTTTGGGGAAAAAGATGCTAATGACCAGCTCTTAGGGACTAGTACCATCTTGCTCCAGCATATCGTGGGCTCCCAAAGTATATACATCCCTTGTCATGGAAATGTCATTTTAGGAGTTAACTTGGTAGTAGAGAAATTCACTCAGCAGGTCCTTACATTACCAACTGTGGTAGTACATAGTGCTTATTCTGAGCCAGGTTCTATTCTAAGCTTGTCAAAAATATTAACTCATTTAGTTCTTAGAGAAACTATAATTCTTATTTATAGATACAGTGACTGAGGCACAGAGATGTTAAGTAATTTGCTCAAGGCCATTCATCTGGCAAGTGGTAGAGATGGGGTTCAGATGTAGGTAGTCTGTATCTAGTTATGGGTGCTTTCAGCCATTGTGCTCTGCACCCTGTTCATTCTCAGTCTCTCCATCTCTTTCTACCTCTATCGCTCTCTCTGTCTTTTGTACATAAAAATATTTGTAAACTTAAAAAGAAAATAAGAAAAAACAGAATGTGAGGCAAACCATAAGAGATGCTTAACTCTAGGGAACACCTGACAGTTGCTGGAAGGGAGGTGGGTAGGGAGATAAGGTTGTTGTGAGATGGGCATTATAGAGGGCATGTGATATAATGAGCACTGGGTATTATATGCAACTGATAAATCACTAAATTCTACCTCTGTAACTAATAATATAGTATATGTTAAATAAATTGAATTTAAATAAAGAATTTTTAAAAATCTATGTAAACCTTATATCTATCACAGCATTCTTTTGCTTCCCTTCTCCATTCAATACAGATTATAGTTATTTCATCCTTTTTTTTCCATTTTTTGTTTATGTTCCTCTCCTCCCAGACTACAAGCTTCCTGGAAGTAGGGACCAAACAGGCACTCAGTGAATCATAGCTGGAGGTGTGAATGAAACTTACATCTCTCTCCTGCCTCACCTGTCTCCTTTGCTAGAATGTAAAACATGTGAAGATAAGAACAAAGACTAAGTTTGTTGTCAGATCAGTAATTAGCCCTGTGCCTGGGACATAGGCGGCACTCACAAATGTTTGTGCCATGAATGAACTGAACTGGATGCTCTTGGACATTTAGTTGCTTCTAATATCACCCCATAAAAAGGTAGCTCATCTTTGGGCACAGCCATGCACACACATCTCACTTGCCTTTGCCCATATCTGTGTGCTTGCCTTAGCTTCCTTTTTGGATTCTGACATGAGCAGAGACTGTGTCTTTTTATCTCTATAGCCCAGTATCTGGTATAATACCCAGTACTTCATAGGTGTGCCAAACATGCTTTTACTTTTTTAATTTTCGTTTATTTTTTAATTTCTTTTCAATGTTCCAGAATTCATTGTTTATGCACCGCACCCAGTGCCCCATGCAATACGTGCCCTCCATAGTAGCCACCACCAGGCTCACCCAACCTCTCACCCCCCTTCCCTTCAAAACCCTCAGTTTGTTTCTCAGAGTCCACAGTCTCTCATGGTTTGTCTCCACTTCCAGTTTTCCCTAACTCCCTTCTCCTCTTTATCTCCCCATGTCCTCCATGTTATTCCTTATGCTCCATAAATAAGTGAAACCATATGATAATTGACTCTCTCTGCTTGACTTATTTCACTCAGCATAATCTCTTCAGTCCCGTTCATGTTGATACAAGAGTTGGGTATTCATCCTTTCTGATGGAAGCATAATACTCCATTGTATCTTCTTTACCTTCTTTATCCATTCATCCCTTGAATGGCATCTTGGTTCTTTCCACAGATTGGTGGCTATGGCCGTTGCTGCTATGAACATTGGGGTACAGATGGCCCTTCTTTTCACTACATCTATATCTTTGGGGCAAATACCCAGTAGTGCAATTGCAGGGTCATAGGGTAGCTCTGTTTTTAATTTCTTACGGAATCTCCACACTGTTTTCCAAAGTGGCTGCACCAACTTGCATTCCCACCAACAGTGTAAGAGGGTTCCCCTTTCTCCACATCCTCTCCAACACATGTTGTTTACTGTCTTGTTAACTTTGGCCATTCTAACTGGTGTAAAGTGGTATCTCAATGTGGTTTCGTTTTGTTTTGAATTTCCCTGATGGCTAGTGATGATGAATATTTTTTCATGTGACTGTTAACCATTTGTATGTCTTCTTTGGAGAAGTGTCTGTTCATGTCTTCTGCCCATCTTTTGACATGATTATCTGTTTTGTGTGTGTTGAGACAAACATACTTTTAGATTGAGGCTAAGAGAAGATATTTAATAAGTACTTGTTAATGGTAAGTTACTAAGGCAGATACTATTCCTCAAAGGCCATGTCTGATAGGAAAGGTACTTGGGTAGTTAATAGATATAATTTAATAGATGTTTATATAGTATCTGGGATGTTGGTGACAGAGGACAGTTTGAAGGATTGTACCAGTGTGCTGTGGATGACTTTGAAAATTATTTGAAAAAAGAACAAGATGTTCCAGGAAGACCATTGGCAGGGGCACCCAGAGGTCAAGATTAGAAATCTGGTTCCTGTACATGTACACTCAATGACCCTAGAGGAATTCCACTTCACCCTTCTGGGATAAGAGACCTCTGAGTCTTCCCAGTTAGTGTTTCCTGAGTTAAACATCTAGTGTATTCCTAGAAGTAGGAAGTTAATGCCCCCAGATTGCTCTGGAACTCTAAGAGTTAAGCATGGGCCCGCCACTGAATATCGTGTGACCGTGGAGTTGAACAATTCATTTCATAAATCTCAATGAAACATAATGACCTGATTAATATTAATTGCCTTCTCCATCCTTTCCAGGCATGGGGTGAGGATGGAGGAAAAAAGAAGGAGGGTGGAGAACAGAAGGGACGGAATTCTTAAGTGGTATGATTCAATTACTTCCAAAAGATCTCCGAAGATGAGCATGCAATTACTACTAATTGCAAATAGTGCTGATAATGATCACAATCCATCACTCTTCTTGGCCCAGCTCTAAACAAGGCTGCAGGCGTTAGTGTGGATTAATCACAGGAAAGCTCGGTGCTCCAGGGGCTGTGGCCACTAAGTTTTCGATGATTCTGTATTCTGAATGGTGGAGTAACAGAGTCCAGGAATGGCTGAGGATACGCAATCCCACACTCACCCACTACCCACCTCTGTCCCTTACCTCACCTAACCTACAGACACGAGTAGCACCTCTTCTGATGACCATCCTGGAGAAAGCAACAACGACAAAAATAACCTTCCTTTAATCGGGGTTCCAAAGTGCTCCTATTTGGAACTTGCATCCAGGTGATCAACCTACCTTCTTGTTACGGGTTTATCCTGTAACTGGAACCTAGGAGCTGGAAGCATGGGCATAGATGCTACAGAATACAGTTCTGTTTCCATTCTGTGCACCTCAACAGCGGGAAAACGGGACCTTGATTTTCCTGCCTATGAAATAGAGATAATACTATGATCTCCTTCTCTTTTGTTTTGTTGAAGTGGTAATTATATGGCAAACCCACGGTGTGTCTTTGAGAAAATGGCTCTCTACATATAAATCAGAGATTATATTTATATATTTATATATTTAGAGGCTTTCTTTTGGTATTTCTAAAGAAATCAGTTAAGACTGTGTGTGTTGGGGAAAACTCACGCTCCTTTCAAAATAAAAAAAACCAACCTCCTGCCATTAATATGTCACCATTTGCCCCCTTGGCAACAGAAAACATGGCAAATGTCTGGTATCGTGAAACAGTCAAATCCAGACATGACACGGGGAGGCAGTTTCTCTGGAGAAGCTGGCATTGCTCCGTACCCACCGCAGCCTAGCCTGGCACGGATGTGGTCAGTCCCTCCTCACCACTCACACATGGGTCATCCATCTGTTGCTCCTCTGAAGAAGCTTTGAACCTCACCCTCATTTCTTTACACTGATTCTGCACTGAAAAAACATAGATCACTATTAAAGTTAATTTTTTTTTCTCTCCGTGCTCCAATCCCACCCCCCCAGAAACCAAGCAGGTACACTAAAAAGCAAAAGGATATAGCTTCCCAAAGCTGATGCGATTTCTCTTTGGTTTATCCTTTGTCTTGGATTACCCACACCGGGAAAGAACTTGTTGAAACTGAAGTTCCGACTGCATCAGTACCTGATTCTATCAGTGGAGAGAACATCCTGCTATTTGCCCTGTACGGATTGTTTCTCAGGGGAATGCAGCGGAACTCCCTGTGGGGAACTGGGAGCTTCTACCATGACAGAAGAGAACTAAAGCACCGTTAAATGCACCAGCCTATTCTCTCCTGTACTGTTCTCCTTCTTTGATCCCCAAATAAGGAAGCTTCATTATAAGAGGCACAAGACAGAGGAGTCCCCTCAAAGCTGCTCTGTTGCTTTGAAGTTACAGTCTCTGGAGAATCTCAAGCCATTATCTTGCTTTGTTTGGACACAGATAGTCAACTTCACTGCTTATTTTTACTAACAGAAAAATTACCATGAGTGAGTATCTTTCTTTATATTTTATAGAATGTTTACTTTGAAATGGCTCTCCTGCAAATGCAGCAAATAATTTTTATGCCCATTTTACAGGTGGTAACCTAAGGAGGAATTTTCAGAGTAAAACCCCAGTATTGGAACAGTAAGCTCCTGTGCTTTACTCTAGTGCCTTTACTATTTCTGGGATTCTCGGTGCACCCCAAAAGCTATGGCTGACAGATTATATCCAAAGGTCCAGTCCTAAAAATTGCACTCTTATAACTTCAGTTCAAGTCAGTGGTCACAGTCAGCACACACAGTTGTCATTCTTAAGCCACCAGGAAAATGTGGCAGTGGAAAATATCCAGGGCTTTGCTACAGGCCTGAACTCAGCTTCTCATGCAACCAGATGCTGGAATCCATCAGGCTGCCCTGGGAGCCACAGCTGCCTCTAATCTTCCCAGTTCCACTTTGATTTCAAATCTGTGCCACAGATACACCCTGATCCACCGGTTGTATACCCCTGGGGAAAGTTCTCAGACTTCAGTGAACAGGGACTTACCTGGCAAGTCTGCTCAACATGCATTTAGATCCTATCCCCAGTGGTCCTGATTTATCAGGATAAGAGTATGATGGGAGAAATCTAAGTTTCAACCAGTTCCTCAGGTGGTCAAGTGCAGTTCCTCTGTGGAGGGCATGCTGAGGCCCACTGCTGAAGGGCGGGGCGGGGCGGGTGTCTCTCTGTCTGCAAATTCTAGTTAGGAGACCTGAGACTCATGCTACTTCTCTTTTTTATTCTCTTCTTTGTACTCAGTTTCTTTTCCTAGAAAATGGCAGACAGTACACCCTTCTTGGAAGGTTCTCTTATGTTAGAATGAGAGTTCCAGTGACAACATGCCTGGTGTAGGTTGAAATGTGCCCTCTCAA
This sequence comes from Taxidea taxus jeffersonii, assembly GCA_003697995.1. Taxonomy (NCBI): domain Eukaryota; kingdom Metazoa; phylum Chordata; class Mammalia; order Carnivora; family Mustelidae; genus Taxidea; species Taxidea taxus. The sequence goes on from ML103953.1 coordinate 405,774, forward strand.
AATGATATGCTAAAGTCTTAACCCTCAGGGCCTAAGAATGTGATGTCATTTGGAAGTAGGGTCTTTACAGAAGTAATCAAGTCAAAATGAGGTCATTAGGGTAGGGTGGGATCTAATCCTGTATGACCAAATCCTTTTAAAAAGGGGGAGGGGTGCCTGGGTGGCTCAGGTGGTTAAAGGTTTGCCTTCCACTCAGGTCATGATTCCAGGGTCCTGGATATTGGGATCAAGCCCCGTGTAGGGCTTCCTGCTCAATTGGGAGTCTGCTTCTCCCTCTGCCCTTCCCCGCCCCCCACTCCTGAGCTCTCCTTCTCTCACTCTCACACACGCGCCCACACACACACACACTCTTAAATAAATAAATAAATCTTCAAAAAAAATAAAGAGGGGGAAATTTGGATGTAGGCAGACATGGATACAGGGAGAATGCATGTGGATATTGGAATTATGAGGGCAAAAGCCAAAACCCAGGAACTCCCAGAACTCAGAAGAGAGACCTAGAATAGATCCTTCCCCGGCATATTCAGAGAAAACATGACCCTGCCCATACCTTCATCTTGCACTTCCAGCCTTCAGAACGGTGAGACAATGAATTTCTGTTGTTCGGGCAGTACTTTGTTATGGCAGCCCCAGGAAATGAACACAATGCCTAAAGCTCCTGCCGCGCAGGCACGCCATGCATTTTCCTCCCTGGCACGTCTGAGTCATGCTGGAGACTTGTCCGCTGGAGTCGGATCTGGTGAACATGGACTGCACCAAGGACAAGCCAAGGGCAGCTGAGCCCCTGATGCTTTACATTGCTTAGAGTGGAGATTCTTGTCATGAGAGGTTCTCTGGGGGGCTGTTTCTTTCCATTTCTTTGGTTCCTCTGAGGGTCAATAGCTCTGTGGCACTCAGTTACTTCAGTACAAAAAGGAAGGTCGTATCTCTTCAGAGGCCATGTGAATCTATCGAATCAGGAGATGGGGGAAGCTATGCACTGCAAGCAAACCTTAATCAAGCTCTTACCACGTGCTAGGCGCTCTTCTCACTGCCACAGAGATACTACAATTATCCAGATAGCTCATAGACGGGGAAACCAAGGCAGAAAGAGATGAAGGTCACACAACTCAAAATGGGCCAGGTGTCAGGGTGTCCCGGTAGGCACAGAGAGGATGGCATGGAGAACAAAGTGATCCATCTACTCAAAATATTTTCCAAAAAATTTCATTTGAACTGGTCATGGGAAAAAAAGGAGTTTGCTAGTCCAAAAAAGGCTAATGTAGGGGAGGGAAAAGAAAAGGATCTCTAGAGAAGGTGAGGTTTCTGGCAAATGTGGGTCGACTCATTGTGCTCAGGGAAGTCTAAGACTTAGGCCCAGTTGGAGCATGAGAGAAAGGCCTGGGTTTGTGGTTTCTAGAGAGGGTCACCATGAAGATGATCCACTTATCCTGGGGGTGCCCTCCTAAATAAGGCCTTGTCTCCTTCACCATCCCCACCTTCATCATCACCACTTTCCTGGGTGTTGATGCTATTTTGTGGTTGATGAATTCCCCTCACAGCATCACAGTATTGTTTGCTCATCCTGATGTACTATTAGACATGCAGAACTTCTAACTACATAAAAAAGAAACCCTATTTCAGGAAACTTCAGTGATTTCTTGGAGATCTCCAGCCAGAGATCTGACTTTTAGAGCCAGGATGTGAATCCAGGCATGCTGACCTTCTCCACCTACCCAGGCTCTTTCTCATCTAGCCCCCAAGCAGCCCCCCACTCTGGGCTCTGGGCTGCTGAGAGCCATTGGGGTTGGATGTAGGGTCTGGAATCCTTGTTCCTCCTTGCCCCATTAATTATCCCCAGGGCTCCCTGTGCAGAGGAATTCAGAACATGCTGTGGTTATTTGTGGAGCACTTTGTCTCTGGGAGATGGGGGCTTACGCAGCTCAGAAAAAGCAGCACTTGCCCACACAGACAACACTGCCCAAGGCTATTAATATCCAAGTACAATAGCTTAATGACGATGTGGAGTGTGGTTTACGCTGGCCACAGGACTTCTCAGCCGTGGAGGCTGTATTATTTTACAGCAACCCCCTCTTCTGATTCAGCATAGACTGTAGAAGACGAGAGAAGGGGCCTTGCATGGAACTGCAATTGTCTGTCTTCAGTAACTTTCCTGGGAGATAAGGACAAATGGGAGGCTTGAAGTCTTAAAATAATATTTGATTAGTGCCCCCCGCTTTTTTTTCTAAAGCATCCCAAGCATTCTGCATTTGTTGTCTTTCTCAATCTTAGGGTTATCTTTGTGCCTAGGGATGCATTTATTCACTCAGAAAACACGTATTGGGTAGCTACCCTGTACCTAAACCATCCCCACTCTGATGATTCTAAATGAGGAGGACAGTTCATTTGCTCAAGTTCTCAGTTTGGTGGAGAAAGACACTTAATACATTGTTGTATCAGAGTGCGATTCTCTCTGTACCGAAGCCTAAGAGGCCATGATAGCACAAAGGAAGGAGTAGCTAACTCAGTCTCGAAAAGACAGAAGCCAAGGAGAACTCAAAAAGAAGAAATCACCACACTGGCTCTCAGGGATGAGTAGACATTTGGCAGAACAAAGTGGGAAAGGGCATTCCACTAAAGGAAAGAGCAAGTGCAAAGTTGGGGAGATCTGCACTAGCCTGACAGCCAAGATAAAGGATCTAAGTCTCAGAGAAGGAGGAGATGGTGTGGTGGGGTCCAAGGAAGATGGGCAGGAAAGAGCAGACATGCAAGTCACTTCATGTCTTTGGGCCCTGGTTCTGAAGATAATGTCCTCTCCTCCTCTTGAGCCTCTCTTCTTCTTCCTTCATGCGATGATGTTGCCCACCATGTGTCTAGCTGGGCACCCAAGCCTCAGACTCACATGTGTCAAAGCCCTGAAGTTTCTCTGCAGTCCACGCCACTTTAAGAATTGTGGTGGAGGGGCGCCTGGGTGGCTCAGTGGGTTAAGCCTCTGCCTTCGGCCCAGGTCATGATCCCAGCGTCCTGGGATCGAGCCCCACATCAGGCTCTCTGCTCAGCGGGGAGCCTGCCTCCCCCTCTCTCTGTGCCTGCCTCTCTGCATACTTGTGATTTCTATCTGCCAAATAAAAAAAAAAAAAAAAGAATTGTGGTGGAGTCCCAACCTGAGATGATTTGGCTTCAAGGAATCTGGGTGGCAGAGGGCTGGCCAAGGCAGAAATGATGGAACAAAGACAGTGAAAACCTACCAGTTTCGACTAATGAGACTCAAACCATTCTCATCTGCTTGGAGAGCAAAGAGACTGGGAAGGGCTCTCTAATTTGCACGCTAGGCTCGGGGCCTTACTTTCTCATTTGTAACATTTAGGAACCTACTGACAGACCCACGTCTCATTAGTGCAAATTACCCTGGGCCACCTGTAACCTCAGTCCTTTGCTCCAACAAAGACTGAAAGGCCCGAGGGACCCCAAGATTGAACCATGAAATGTCATTAGCTGAATCTCAGTCCTCATAACTCCCAAAACTAATTATAGAGCTAGGAGTGGCTGGGACCAGACCCCCTCCGATATAAAAAGATTTTATGAAAGACAAAGGGGGGAGGCAACAATAATTCTCACCCTATTATATTCCTTTCAATTATTTACAGTACTAGGCACTGGTGGTGAACAAATATAGAGACTGGAATCCAGTGAGGTCACACGGGTGTTCTGGAAGCCAGTGATGCCATATTGGAATTTGGGGACACCATGAGGCAATGTTTCAGCTGCCCCTGCATTCCTCACCTCCCATTGTTTCTGTGTGTGTGTGTGTGTGTCTCTCTCTCTTCCTCCCCTCACCCCACAGCCAAGGTTAAGAACATAGACCCCACCATGAGAATTCTAAGCTTTATCCCATGTCCAGGACTGGTAAAGATCCTCCATCCAGGGTTTTAACAAGACTCACATTTATTCTCCCAAATGAGCACAACAGAAAATGAATACTGGATGAATGCAAAGCCAGCATGGGGCTAGTGTTAGTGAGTATGACCTGAAGGTTACCTGGGTGTCCTCTGACCATGACAAAGCCCTTGAGCAGAAGTTCGGCAGCACCAAAGATCTATGTGCTCCTCGATGTTTCCCAGCCTCCCTGGTAGTAGTTGGCACCTCAGTTGACTGGCGTCTGGCTAATGAAATGTACGCAGGGATACAAGCTGCTTGAGGCTTGTCCTTAAAAACATGCTGCCAAAACTTCCAGCTCTTTTTCTCCATGGTGGACTTAGATGCCACATGCATTAGGTATAGTTAGAAGATAGAGAAGCTCCTTGACCCACCCATTATCAGATTATTACATAAGCAAGAAATAAAGGGTTGTTATTTTTTTTTAAGATTTTATTTATTTATCTATTTTAAGACATAGAGAGAGATCTCACTCCAGGGACAGGAGCAGAGGAAAAGGGACAGGCAGACTTCATGCTGAGCGCAAAACCCGACATGGGGCTCGATCCCACACACCTGAAATCATGACCTAAGCTGAAATCAGGAGTTGGATGCTTAACCAACTTGAGCCACCCATGCACTATAAGAATAAATGTTTTTAATAATGTGTCACTGATGTCAGGGACTATCTGATTTGACAGTTAATGTAAGCCCCTTAGGGAAGTTTGTTCAGAACAAGGAAGAAAAGTCCACTGCAATAAATTAATCTCTCTTTTTCTTGATTCGTGTTTCAGAACGACCCTTGACGGGCAGGTCAAAGGGGGCCCTTTGTCACTGTCTCAGAACTGAAACAATGTAACATCTCCAGGAGTAGTGGAGAAAGAGAGTCTCTCCTGGGACAGACCCCAACAGGCTCCCTGGAACTCTGCTATCAGAAAGGGTAAACTAAGTAGCAACAAACTTGGGAAACAATATAATGCCCACACATTTGTATACTCCCGCAGGCACACACACACACACACACCCTTTTTACCATGTGGAATAATTTGGCAATGTGTCCCTTCCCTGGGAAATTATTTAACAGAGAAGACTGACTGGTATGCCCAGTTATGGTGGCTTTTAGGGTTCCTGGTTTCCATACTTCTGAATGGCCCAGGACCTGGTTTTTGGACAAATTAGACATCCTTTTGAAACAACGAAATTTTTTTCTTCTAGAAATCCTTTCTGCTTTTCCAAAACTCTCTCTCTCTTCCTTCCACCTCTACCTATAGTCTGGTCTCCCAACTCAAACTTCTGACATCTTTCTTGTCATCTGGTCCCATGCTTTTGAGAAAAGGGCACAATAGATATTTCAGAAAACAAGACCCCCATGATTTCAGTATACCTCCATTAGAAAGCAGATCTCTGATTTGAGAGGACCCCAGCACATAAGGCCTCCCTGGAGTCAGGCATTTGGTGATTTTTATTAACTCAGTCACTGAGGCAGAAAATCAAAAACAGAGGATATCTCCAGAGTCCATTCTATTTGGCTTCACAAAGCATCATATCAGGAGTCTTTAAAGGCAAGGGATTACACTAAGGTATACACAGAGGAAGTTTCTGCCATACGGTCCTCATCACCACCATCTCCTTCCTAAGTATGCGGCCACCCCAAACAGACCCCCTCTCCCTAGGATATTGCAGTGGCCTTCTTCTACTTCTTCCCCTCCTGTCCATCCCCTTTACTGCTACCTGATTACATTCCCCAAACCCAGCACCAGTCATATCACTCCTTTGCCTATAAGTTTTCCAAGATTCCCCACTGCCTTATGGAAAACCTTAACTTAGCACTCAAAGCCTCCAAAATCTGCACCCATTTTACCCTTCTAAGCCTATCCTTCTCTATCTCTCTTCCCATATTTTCAAACCTCCCACAACATCCATATCCTGAAAGACCACCATAGCCCTCTCTGATTGGAAAAATTCTGTAGATCCTTCAAATTGTCACCCTGCCGTGTAGCTTTCCTGCTCCTTGTTGTTCCTGTGTATATAAGGTCTCTCCCAGTTCAAAATGCCATAGCTCTTGAACTTCCCATTTATATTTAACACATTCAGCTGTATATTATAGTTAATACAGAGTTGTGTTTTTCTCTCTGATTAGAGAATGAGATCTTTGAGAATGTGAATCCTGCATTATTCATCATAACTAGTGATATCTCACTGCGCATGCATGCCTGTGCCTTTGCAGGGTAGTTGCTCAATAAATGTATATGCCATTGAACTGAATACAGGAGTTAGCCTAATGTTAAAATTTAACTGGGCTATTATCCAAAGTGGGAATCAAAAGTTGACTGGACTTTCTTGAAATTTGATCAGATAAATCTTTAAAGAGCAGCCTTTCTTGGAAAAATAAAAGAGAGGAAGGAGACGTTCAAGTCAACAGAAAAATAAGGGGTAGCCTCTCATTTTTAGATCTTAGCCAGGAACTTGTCCTTCTGCAAAAAAGTCTGGCATCACACCCTCTGGAACCACAAATTGCAAAGCTTATAGGTCGAGAGGTTGCAGAGAAAGAAAGCCCTCCCTCCATTTACCAATTGTTTTCCAGCTCCTTCCGCTAATCAGGAATCTCCACTAGAAAATGACACCGGGTGTGTGTTGCTGAGTTTCGCCTACTCTCAGGCCTTCTGGTGCCTCCCAGACCCTTTGATCCTGGGCTCCTATTGTCTTCTGAAACCAATCCTTTCCATTTTGCATTTTCCCTCCTTGATCACCTGATACCTCCAAGCAACCAGGTGTTTCTTTCAGAAGCCAGAAGCTGATAACCTGGACTCACTAATCTAAGCCCCCAGTCCCTGTTCTTTGTAGTGGAAGACTCAGGGCGGAGATTCTTTCCACTGGGAGGTGGGTGCCAACTCTCCTTTTCAAACTTGTTCATCAGCAAAACTAAAGAAGATGCCAGAAATGTTTGGAGCTACAGAAGAACACTGGAATAAGTAAATGACTTTATAAGACAGCTATTTCAAGGTAGCATCTCATTTAGATATACACATTTTTGGTTAAAAAACCATATGAAATACAATTAGTTCTATTACTTTGTAGATATCAGTTGGATGATTATTTCCGCAGCTTGATTATCAATCCCTTGGTACAAAAACTATGTGTTAGACGTCTTTTGTGTCCCACAATGTGCCTAGTCCTGAATTGAAAACATTATAAGCACATACACCTTATTTGACTTGTTTCTGGATGAGACATATTCTTGGATTACATACCTTACGACTTTTTTTCCATTAATTGGAACACCCAATTCAAAATAATAGCTCCGTGAGGAAGTAGGGATGATTGCCATTCTCGAGATATTTTGAAATCAAGACCGAAGAGCGTGAGTAATTTTCCAAGCATCATCAAATAAACCAGTGATAGAAGCCCCCAGGTGGGAGAGCAAACTTCACAGGAGTACGGCAGGGATCTGTTATGTGGTAGGTAAATCCACTGAACGCAGTTAAGTGAAACATGTGGTTGGAAGGGAGAGCCTAAATCCATCTTCATGCCAACTGGGTTCCCTACATCTAAGAAGAAACAGGTATCACAGAATCTCATAACACTATTTCAGGCCATTTCTCTTGCTCAGAGGGATGAACCACAACCAACTCCTCCCAGAATAGCCCACGAAGGGTACGGGTGTGTGTGCTGAGACACGTGAGAGTGGAGGCCTGAGGTTGGGCTTGTCCTCACGACTTGCATTTGACATTCAGCCAAGTACCAATTAACTTCTCCATATGTTTCCCATAACACAGAGGGCCTTCCTCTAGCATAGACAAGGCCTGTCTTCAAACACACCCAAAGTAGAGAGACATGTTATAGCAGCAGGCGATGTCCTGGTTAGACACCTTAAACAATGGATGGGGGCCTGCCATGGGACAGTGTCCATACCGAGGAATAGATACTGCATTTGTACATAGGCTCCGAGATTCCACTAAAACTCTGTAATTCTGGTCAAACTATATGCATATCCCTTGTCTGGCTGGCCCTAGTGGTACACCCCTAGAATCAAAGGCAATAATGCTTCTGTGACTTTAAATTCATGGGTTAATTCTAGGGATCTTAACAATCTGTGTTCCAGTCTACTAGCATTAACATTTGAAACACTTTCAGAGGTTTTATGTGTAGATAATAAAGCAGACTGGTACAATAGGAAGACCAAGGTCTTTTTTTGCAAATAAGTTAAAAGAGCTTGATTTTTCCCCCAGTAAATCCAGTTAGGTGTGTAACACAAGATTTTCCTTAAACTTGGAAGAAGCAAAGAATTTGGGATCAGAAAAGCTTAGTTCAGGTGCTTTATTTATTAACTGTGCAACTTTGAGCAAACTACATAGCCTCCCTGAGTCTCCGTTTCTTCATTTGAAAAATAAGAACCTAATACCTACTTCACATGGGTATAAGGATTAAATGGGGTAATGTACATATAAGTGCTTTGAAAATGGTAAAGAATGATACAAATGCGCCTTCCCATTGTTTTATTCACAGTGCTCCTGCCTGACTGCATCCACTTAACCCACTCTCCAAGATCTAGAATCAGATTTCAACCATATGGAATCATCCACGATGCAGCAGATGGGTTTACAAGTCTCTTGGTCTCTTTGTGTAACTAACAGCCAAGAAGTCTAAAGCTTGCATTGTTTACGTGGAAGATGTTTCTTGCTCTTCTCTTGCCCGTTCCCACGCCATACCATCTGAACTTGCCACCTTTTTTGTTTTTTCAATGCAGTTCTTTAACTGGGATCCTCTACATATGGACTCCATCCAACTATTTCATCCCACCATCCGTGGTTGCCTCCTATGAGTTTAGCTCTATGATTTACAGCTTTTTCAGTTGATGCTTGAATTATGTTTCACAACAACCTTAGGAAGTAAAAAAGGGTGGTATTGTCATTCCTCTCTTATGGGTAAAGAGCCTGAAGTGCAGAGAGGCTTACTGGCAAGTGACATTGATGGCTCTTCTGACTCCAAGTCCAGTGTTCTTTTTTGATGCCACTTGTTGTCTTTTCTCCATAGAAGCAAACTGCCTAGAGCCAGGGGAAGCTTTCTAGAGAAATCTCTAGAGAGATTTCTATCTTATGGTGAGATAACAAAGACTCAGAGAAGGCACTGAGGGGATTTCCCCAAGGCCATTCCTATCATTCCCATTATTCTACCTCAGACCCTCTGAAGTCTCCATGTGAGTTACCTCTGTGTACATGGTCTGCATTTTGCTAGGGAGCTGGGGGACACAAAAATATTTGAGAAACTCTCTGACAACTAAGGAACTAACAAGCCAGGGAGGTAAGATTAAGGTATTAAAATCCTTAAAACAACTAATGGGGACATGGGAGGCACTCTCTCTAAGACCAAAATTTTTTAACTTCTGAATTCAAGTCTGGTCTCATTATTTGGGGTTCAGAAGTATAATTCACATGGTAGACTTAAGTTCAAGCCTTCCCCAACTGAACATGTTCTAAATTCCCACAGTGACTACCTGTGTCACTTCTTCAGCTCATGTGGGCAAGATGGCTTTCCTCCTATTTTAGTGGGGATGAGATGGATTCTGTGAGGGGGAAACCAGGAAAGGACTGTAGTCTTTAGCAGCATTTTTCATGAGTGATGCGGCCTTCTTCATAGAAAATAACTTCTTGGGTTAGCTTTCTGTTTTTTCCTTAATCAAGTAGACCTATTTCCTACTTAGAATACTTCTAAAGGGGAATTGGGCATTTTATCTAATGGTTGTTGAAGGAAACTGTGCTTTGCTACCCCACTTGCCTTATGAAGGTGAATTGATCATACTCTCAGGTTTGAAGACTTCCAGGTTGTCCTTGAGCCCAGAGAATATGGCTGTCTACGGCCAGGCCATCATGGCACCCCAGGATTGATGCTCTTCTCACACTCCACCTTGATTGTCAGAAGGCATTTCATAAGACTGTCTACTTAGAGCATTCCTGGACTGGCAGAGGTGGCCCTTGGATAGGCAATGGCCACATGCTGGCCTAGCCCCAAATTTCTTTCTAGTACTTTCTCTGCTGAGGCAGAGAGCTGAGTTGATGCAATTTTATGCTCTCTGAACACATTTACCAAAGCCACCTGGTCCTTAGGAGAGATGGAATCCAAGTGAAGGAAGGCTCCAGGCCCATAGCCCATTTTGAAACCCAGGATGAAGTAACAGAATAGATGGTGAGGATTCAGTAGCCTCATGAGGCTGAGGGTTTGTGAACCCCCAACTAATGACAGGTGCCACAGGAGTACCGCACCAGTCAAGTTCCAGAGGCCATGCCATCTGGCATTTGGAGGGAGAAAAAGCTGGCCATGAACTCCTGCTTTTCCACATACCTGTTGCATCATCTTGGACTGGTTGTTTTTTTTTTTTTTTTTTTTTTTTTTTACTTAGTTATTTGAGAGAGAGAGCATGAGAGGGGAGAGGTCAGAGGGAGAAGCAGACTCCCTGGTGAGCAGGGAGCCCAATGTGGGACTCGATTCCAGGACTCCAGGATCATGACCTGAGCCGAAGGCAGTTGCTTAACCAACTGAGCCACCCAGGCGCCCCTGGACTGGTTGTTTTAACATCAGGCAGTTTCCATGAGCCTGTCTCCACTGCAAGGCTGTGAGTATTAGTTGCAATGTTTGTAGGCACTCAAAAATGTTGGCTGGCTATTATCACTTTTATCCTTTGCCGTGTGTAGAGATAAACATGATCCAAATAGATCAAAAAGTTACAAAGGCAATTTCTGGTTTAGCAGTTTTCTATAGTGAATTCATAAAGTGTGTGTGTATGTAAGAAACAGTGTCATAGGGGGCAAGGTTACATGGCAAAGATCAAGAAAGTTTCATAGCAGAAATATAAGGCTGTAGTCCCACCTTTGCTTCAGCACTGCCAACCGGCTAGCCTTGGACTGATCATGCAACCTCTGTCTTTTTCAATTTCCCCTTCTATTTAAATCAGGATAACAGTAACTCCCTTGTCGACTGTACAGAGACATTTTTGTCAAGGACAAATACTATTCAGTAGGTTGAAGTGCTCTGAAAACACAAAGTGTCATACAGTTATAAGGGATAGTTATTATTTAAAACTCAATGAGGCTCTGGACACCAAAATGTCTTATGTCAGTAATTCTGTACTTTTGGCTGTGTTTTACTGTTCACTCTCCATAGCTTGCCATTCCAAGATATACTCTGCCTCCCTACTGTCCGAGTCCCTTATGTTACAGCATTACAGTTTGGCCTGCAGTGGGACTACATTGGCCACAAGATTTGGGGAAAATTAGAAGACAACAAACATTGGAAAAGTATCTTCAAAACATGTGGTAAAGGCACAAATGTGGCTATCATCTGTGGAAAAAAGACAGAATGGCAATTTGATTAATGATTCCCCTGGAAGTTGCAGGGCAAAGAAGCACTCACTCTGGTCTTCATGGAGGGAGAGGAGAGCAGTCAGTCCATCTGCCCTCACTGGGACTGAGCTGGACCATGTGGCTCACTGCTTCCATTCCTTGCTCTTTCCTTCCCTCAGGGCAGTGCTGCCTCCCCAAAAGACTTTCTCAAAAGACTATTGAACTTCCCTGGACTGACCTCTAAGAATGTTCTTTCAGTTACCCTAGGAATTTGGCTCTAACTGTGATTGGATTCCTCAAGCCAGCCCACCTTACACTCCAGGATGTCAGGATTATCCTGGCAAACTACGGGGGCATCTAGAGGACACTCTGCTACCCCTCTGCAGTGTTGATCAGAGACTGATGACTGTTACCATAAAAGGCAATTCCCATCTCACACTAGATTATGAGAGTCCTGGTGTCTGGGGCCATGTTGTGAAAATCTCTGTATACTCTGCTCAGTGTCTATTACAGTGATTTACACAAGGATGGAGAGTGGAGGGCAGCGGTTAAGTGGAAGGAGAAACAGTACATTTGTCCCTCCCCCAGAGGCCTTGGTATCCTCTTATTGTGAGGCTATCTTTGGTCTTCTGTTCCTGGAATCCAAAGCAGCTGATCATGATTTATAAAATATGTCACTACTTCAAAAGACATCCCCCTCATTGCCTATACCCACATTAAATTTAACTTACAGAAAATCATATTTATTGACCTCCTGCTCCATGGTAGGCACCGTGGTGGGAGTCACTACCTTCCTAGAACCTCAGACCAGGAGAATCTCATGCAGACATGTGTCAAAGGTTGGCACTTTGCTTGATGCTGAGGAACTAAAGATACTTTGATTGTCAAGGCCAACCCTTTATTGTACAGAGGAAACTTCCAAAACTCAAAGGGGTGTGAGTTTCCCAAGGTCACAGAGGGAGTGGCAGAGCCAGGCCCAGCACCCTCATCTTCTGCCTCCCATTCCAGTGCTTGTTCATGACACTACTACTCCATTCACCTTCTCTGGGGGGGCTGTTCTTACTTCCAGAATGGGAAGAACATTAGTCCTTTCATCAGAAGATCTGGTATCAGGTCTTGGGTCTGCCAGTTATTCAGAGAAAGTTCCAGAAGCAATACCGTATACCTAATATTCCTTTACCTGTGTTTTCCTTATATCATATTAAACTTGTGGGTGTTTTCTGGGTAAACCAATGGACTGAAGGAAAGAAGAAAAGAGGAAAGAGCCTGGTGGGTTTACTAAGGGCAAGGGAAATGTAGGGCATTGGGGAGCAGTGTGAGAGACTTCTGGTGAGATCTTCATGCAAGCAGAAGTCACCTAAAAATGTTCTTTTCTTTTTGCAAAAAAAAAAAAAAATTATTTATTTGACACAGAGAGAGCGCGAGAGCACAAGCAGGCAGAGCGATAAGCAGAGGGAGAAGCAGACTGAGCAGGGAGCCCCATTCGGGTCTCGATCCCATGAACCTGAGATCAGGACCTGAGCCAAACACAGACGCTTAACTGACTGAGCCATGGAAGTGCCCCTAAAAATGTTCTTTACTGACCACAGGCTAAGAAATGCTTAGGAAAGCAGGTGGAAAACATATCTGAGCAGGTGTTGGGGGTAAGTGTGGATTGGAGCCTTACTTAGCCTGAGGAAGTAACTTGGGCTGGTCCCCATCTCCCAAGCAAACAAACACATACTCCAGCAGTACCGTCCGCTCCGCAGAATACTCCTTCCTGGGCCAAGAGTGGAAAGGCCTTCCACAAGGCATGGAGAAGGTTAGGAGCTTTCTCTTTTCCCCTCCTCACCCACAAGCAAAGAGAAAATGGCACCGCGTGTCTAATGGTGCTTTCTCCAAGATGGAGTCACACTGCTTCCACCACGGCTCAGGTGAGGAAAAGTGTGCCTCTGTGAATCTGGCATGGCTCCAGCTTCCTCCACTCTGTGCTCTTCCTGCCAATTAACGCATCCGTCCTTCTCCACAGGTGGGGAAATGGCCCATGGCTGCTGTCTGGCTGCCGGGGCCAGCACAGCTCCGACCATGAAACACCACCCAAGGGTGAGCTACAGGAATGGGGGACCCCTCAGGAGAGGGGCACGTGGGTCCGGAACCCACCCTCCCCCTCCTCCTTGCAGGAGAGAAGAGGGGGAAGACCAGGCTGGGGATGGCAGAGAAATTTGGGGGCTGGTTTAAGGGAAACAGACTGAGCTGCTTACAGCCTGCCGAGGCTGCCAGCAACCCCAGATGGCGCAGAACCTGCTGCTCTTGCTGAAAATTGATTTTGGAGGCAGTGAGGGAAGGAGGAGGGGAAGCAAGGGGAGGGGTTGTTGAGCAGGGGGTGGGGTGGGAAGACTTGCCAAATGGAGGGTGGAATTTAGAAGCTTTGATAAAGACACACAGTCCAAACACTCTGGGGGCAGAGATAAAGCCCTCAGCAGAAAGGGTGAGGGGATCTTGCCTCTGAATTCTCGCTCTGTTTCACCTTGCTACTTTTTCTCCATTCTCCCTCCATCCCCATTACCAATCTCGGAGGACACCCCCATCATACTCCCTCTGTGCTGTGGGATGCAGCAGGATGGGGAGGGGGGCGGCTTTGGAAAGCATCACCCATCCCTCCTCCAGGGACCCCTTCCCCACCCCCAAGCCTTCAGAGGGTAAGTGACCCTGAGCTAAGGAAGGAAGCCAATACTTCAGTACCTCTCATTTGGGCAAGCCCTTCTTGTGTCCTGTGTCTAACTCTCTATCCATAATTTTGCATTCTTTTCCTTGAAGATAGCACCAAAGTTATGTAAGCTTCAGCCCCACAACAACTTTGCCCCCAGCTCACCCCATTTTTTCACTCATTCTGCGAATACTAACTGGGCAACCCCGGAGGCCAGGGACTGCACCAAGTCCTGGGGACAAAACACCCACCGCTAGATGTGATCCTCACTGAATTCATAGGACTGCAAGAAGAATAGCTCAGATTCACCAAAGATCATAATGTAAGTCAACGTGAGCAGTGGAAAAAAAGTGGGGTCAGAGAAAGAAGAGATCACATCCTGTTGGAAGCTCAGAAGGAAAAGTTTCAAGGTGGTGATTATATTTGAGGAGAGACCTGAAGGACAGCAAAGATGGAGGAGAAGGCGTGGTCGGCAAGGTGGAGGAGGAGAGGACACTGTAAGCAAATGTGAGAGCATAAGAACATGGAGCCAAGTGGTGGGGAGTGGTATCTTTAGGCCTGAATGGAAACACTGAGGATGGCCAGGCCAGTGGCCCCCAGTGTGGCCATACTCTGTGGTTTGCACTCATATCTGCAGGTAGTGAGGCTTCCCTATCTGGGCACTGAGGCACAGTCCCCGGGGAGGGGTTTGCAGACTGGCTTGATGAGAGAGGAAACTGGAGGACAGGAATGAAGTCAGGTAACAATCCAGGTGAACTATACATAAAACAGGGGGAATGGGAACAATCTGACTTCCATCAAGGAGCCAGACAAGATCTTCTTCATTTTTATTGGGACATGGAGACCAAGTGAGGATGGTGGGCCCTGCAGGGCAGGTGCTCAGGAAAGGACTTCATGTGAAGCATCAGTCAAAGGCTCCCAGCTAGCCATGGAGCAGCTATCTGGATCTTCAGACTTATGCACAGATACATTTCCAACTCCCAGTGGGTCCTCCTCCTGGGAGAGAGCTGGGCATGACTGCCTCTTCTATATTCTAAAGGAGGAAACTGGCTCAGAGAAAGGGCCTGCCTAGGGCCAACCAGGACATTACAGGTGGAGTCAGGGAGAAAACTCAGGGTCTAGTCCAGGGCTCTCCCCATGCTTGATGTAATTAGGAGTCATGGTGCAGCCCAGACGGTCTTCATGGCTGTGATGGGACAAGGACTTCTGCATTCTCCAAGGAACTGTTAGGCTCCGAGTGCCATGCCAGAGGGACCAGCATGCCCTGTTTCTGCATCTCCCCAAACATTCGGAGGTGGAAAGCTTGCCTCACTGAAATGACTCTCCTTTCCTCTCATTTGATTCTTGCCTTATCTTTAAAAAGGAGCAGTCCTTTAGCCAAATGCTCAAAGAGGGGGAACATGACCTTCTCTTGACTAGAAAGTGTTTTTCTTTTTTTTTTTTTAAAGAAATGGTTAAGGGATGACTTGGTGGCTCAGTCAGCTAAGCGTCTGCCTTCAGCTCATGTCATGATCGCAGTGTCCTGGGATGGAGTCCCACATCCGGTTCCCTGCTCAGTGGGGAACTTGATTCTCCCTCTGCCTGCCGCTCCCCCTGCTTGTGCTCATATGGTCTCTCTCTCTCTGACAAATAAATAAATAAGACCTTTAAAAAAACATAAAGAAATGATTAAGAGTTGCAACAAGGTATCTGCCCAGCTTGGGAAGGGCCACTCTCCCTAGAGGCATGCTGCTGCTTGCCCCTAATGCCTCGGTGCAGGTTTTTAATCTGTTCAAGGGTGTTAGCATCATCCCCGATCTGAAAAGCTGACTCCCTCCTCCTGTGCTTAGCTGCATTTTGAAAGAGAAGGTGAAATTGATTCTGTGCATTAGCCCTTCCTTGGGTCCAGTTGACGTTGTCCTCTGGGGGGGGGGGTCTCTCTCTCTAAGACCCTAAGCAGTGGGGTTGCTCAAAGTCACTGAGTATAGAGTTGTCCCTGTCACTTGACCTACATTCATTCATACACGATTTAGGCAGGGCCCTGAGAATGCTGTGAGGGCCAGGGATTAGGGAGAGACCCAGCTCTGCAGGGCCACTGGTTTGGGGAGTTCATCACCCTGCTTTCCTGCCTTTAGGGAGTGTCTGACCCCTGGAAGAACCATACTCACCACAGCCCCATAAAAACAACACCATCTGAAGAGAAACAAAAACTTGAGTAAGGGACAGAAATTTCTCCCCTCCAACTTGCCACAGAAGGCAGAACACAGAAGTGCTGGCCTGAAGGGTCCCAAATTTGGCCTGTAGTACTCCCAACTTCTCTTAGCTCAACACTTTCTACCATGGTAAAACCTTACTAAACCCCATAAAGGCTCCATACTCTCTTCCTTCTGCCAAAACTATACTCTGGAATACACATGATGAAATCATTTATATTAAACCACAACTTTTGTGACTACCCCTCACAAAGCCAGTTAGACCATGATAGGGAGTAAACCTAGGTGCTGACCTCTATGTAGAATACACTAGATCTTGGGAAGCAGGGGTCAGGAAGATCTCTCCAAAACTATGACAGAGTGGAAAAAGCACAGAAGTGAGAGGGGGGAGTCTTAGTTTCTTGGAGGGCTCTGCTGTTAACCTGCTGACTGAACCTAGCAGACCACCTAAACTCTTTGGACCTCCATTTCCTCCTTTGAGAAATTGGCATGATAGTCTGAGATTCCCACCATAGTGAGGATGAGAAAAGATGAAACATATCGAGCACATAGCACTACCACTGCTTCCAAAAAACAGGAAGTCCATAATGAATCTGTTCATTCATTGCTTCCTTCATCCCTTTATTCACTTGCTCACAAAATCCCTTCCTAGGGCATCTGCCTCATCTACCTGCAGGCTGTCCTTGGATCTGAGCCCCAGCCTTTTACATTGACAAAGCTCCTAGTCTAGACTCAGTCCTTAACACCCATAGCTTTGGAAACCCAGATATCCCATTCTCAAGGGGCAGAGTTTTCCAGAGGAAAGGCTGAAAAGCATGGGGACTGCAGGGAGAGAGGCTGTAGAACTTAATCTTATTCAGGTCTTACCTCTAGGCAATTGAGAAGCCCGCTTTTGGCTTCTTCCAAATCAGCTTCCTGCTTATTGCCCCCAGGGACAAGACAGAGGCTCTTCTCCCACTTTGGCTTTGGCAGAAGCAGAGCCCAAAAGGCAGGGCAGCACACTCTCCAATGCACAGCCTGGGGCTGAGGGGTGAAGCCCTCCAAAAGCTGTTGTCAGAGGGTAGGGCTGGGGCAGCCATGGGCATGGAGGGAGGAATTTGGGCTATTTCAGCTTTGATGCTCACTGAGCTCTGGGTGATCTTGAGAATTTTTCTTGAGCCTCTTTGATTACCTAATTTTAAACTGTGAATAATATGCCTGAAGTGCCCAGGATGGTGATCTGTAGCTATTATCACTGTGGTTATTATCTGTCATTTGAAGGTTATGGAAGTTGATGGCCTTAGAAGTCGCTTACAAGGTTTCCCCAGGGGATCCAGCAAGGACCTAACACCTCCTCAACATTTTCCTGGGCTGGACTTTCTCCTTAAGATTCAACCTTCAGGTTCAGACCTGGATCTCCCTGGGAGCACCCATACTCTGACACTCCTCAATCCTTTATAGGTTGGCAGTATGCTCAAAGAATGAAGCTGCCCTGTCAGGTGAATAGGTAAGAGTCTTTAGCAACCAGAAGAGAAATTTGAAAAAGAAAGGCAATCAACAGTCAAGACCATATTTCTCCAGCAGCCTAGTTTTCCCTTAGTTCCAAGAGTTCTAAAGGGATTTTTTTTCCCTTCAAAGCTGAAGGTCATTCAAAACCCCCTCCCCTATCTCCAGACTCAGACATCTTAAAAAGAAAACCAAGAGATATCAAAGCAGAGAAGCATGGGAAGTTTCATTTGCCCCCAGGTCCATATCTCAACTTTCTCACTGTACCTAAAGTTGATTTCTTTGTGATATGAGGCAGGTGAATATTTTCACAGCAATTTTGTCCCATTCCTTGCTTCTGAGCTCTTTGAGATTTGAAAAACTCTTTCATTTTCTTCTCATCATCCCAGGTCTTACCAACAGAAAGTGGAAGGAAGAGGATGCAAATACATGTTCCTTTTTCTCCAAATCCCATGTTCTACACCAGTGCGTGAGAATGGGTGGGATGGATGAGAAATTGGAAAGGCCATCATCTTTGCAGAATCACCCAAGCAAGCAGCCAGGAGAGGGAAATCCACAGGGCCATGCATTAGTCCTCCTGGACGTCATTAGCATGCAGCCTGTACTCTTCAAGACAGCACAAGATTCGGTCTGTCAATGAGTGATCTATGATGTGTCACTTGTGCTATTAATAGGCATTTTCCACTTTGGCAGTCTCAGCACATTTAGCTCCTCTTCCACAAGAGCATCGCTCTGTCCTCCATTAATAACCACTTTCAGACCCACACAGTCCCCACCTGGGCAGTTCCATCTGAGGGTTTTCCTCACAGGGCAGGGCTGGACTCTGCAGTTGTTGGTGGTGATGGGGACATTCTCTGTCCAGAGGAGTGAGTTGCTATTCTGTAGCCTGAAAAATACAGGACAAGGGGAGACTGCCCTACATGCTGTGGGCTTTCAATAAATCTCTGTTAATGAGTGAATTAATTAAAGGTAGACGTGAAAAAGGACTTCGCTTTGGCGGGGGTTGTCTATTGCTCTCCGGGCCAGACCCCATAGCAGAGGATGAGGAAGGAGAAAAGGATGAAGATAGTATAGGCCCTGCCTCATCGGTGCTTTTTTTTAGGAAGGGGGGGAAGACCTGTATGATAGTATGTAGCAGAGGGTCCCAGAAGGGGATTCGTTCTGCATACCCATAGAGGGTTTCAGGGATAATAAGACCTGTTGGGACATTACAGAGCATGTGATCCAGAAATAGTAAAAATCTCCCTTGCTCTACATGTTCTGCCGGTTTAGACAATTTATCTGGTTACTCCCTCCTCAAAAATCCCCAGCAGTTATGAAGGGAAGTCTTAGCTTCTCCTCCATGTGAGTTGCTATCTCCTTCTAGCTCCACTAGTTTTTCCATCCCACTAGCAATGATGTGTGAGAATCCAGGAAAAAAGTGATCCATACACAAAACTCCTCTTGTTTAATAAAACTCTGGATTTCTTCCCATGGGCACTTCAAGTCACAATCAGATTCTGTCCTCCCCTTGGCATTCAAACCCTGCTGTAATCTAATGCCATCATCTTACCCAACCTCAGGTCTCATTTCTCTCGCAGGAAAGGATGACAATACAAGGATGTCTCCATTCCTTCCCTTGGGTCACTGCTCATGACTTGAATGCCTTCCGTCTTCTTTTCTCACTTCTCTCAAGGCCAATATAAGTTAGCCCATCTTCTCTGGGAAGCCATCCCCATTGTCTTTGCTCACATTCTTCTTTTTCATAAGTCCCTACAGCATAGATGTCTTATTCTCATAAGTTGACAGAGGCCACATTGGTCTCTTCTTGCACCTTTGACTTTGTCTAGCCTGGTGCTCAGCACCAAGGAACAACTATGCTGAGATCCAACACAAAAGCCTCACTAAAAAATGCCACCTGTGGCTAACAGATCAATCACATTGATTCTCCAGTGGTGGCCTAGAAGAAATGGGGAGCAGAGAAGCTAGAAGGAGAGAACAGAAATGAGGCCTGAAATATTCATCTAGCTGTTTCTTGCACTTGAGAAATATTCATCTAGTGTTTCTTGCACTTGAGAAAGGTAGCCAAAGCCAACCCTGACCATTCCAGGAGCCCATGGTGCTGTAGGAAGACAGCTCCACTGGGGATCAGCAGGTAAGAGCTCACTCTGGCACCTTGCTTTTCTAGCAGAAGGTATCAGTGCCACCCTGTGGCATTCCATTGGACCTTCCTTTGAAAAGGCCTGATATTTTCCTTGCAAACCACCACCAAAAAAAGAGAGGAATCTATGGACCAGGAGGGGAATAGCAAAGCCAATTTGGAATCAACTTTGGCCAAGGAAATGGCGCAATCTAGCTTTAATGAGATTAAATCAAATTACTTCCAAAAGGAGATGTAATTATGACAGCAACTTCTTTGGGGGTAGGCTGGGATTTATTTTCTTTTGGAGAGCCAAGACTGGATTTAGCTTTTCATGAGCCTGGGGCAGCAAAGATATGGGGGAGTTCTGGAATGTTTTTCTTTCACAAAGAAAAATTTCTACCAAAGAAGAAAACTCAATTAGGACCAGTGAATGAAAGAGCAGAGCTTAGGTAACCTGGGGTAAATGGGCGTGGGGGAAAGACCCCTTTCCTGTGGCTATCCCTGATAGTTTCATAGTTGTGAGGACTGATGGGGTAATACCATGCTTGAAAGCCTGCATGTGAAGGGTCTGTAGGAACATATCAGTGACCTATGTGACATTAGCACTCTCCCTTATCTATGAAGGATATGTTCCAAGACCCACAGTGGCAGTAGCTGCCTAAAACTGCAGATAGCACCAAACCCCATATACATATACATATATATATATGTATATGGAGAGAGAGAGAGAGAGAGATTTATATGTTTATATAACAGTGTATGTATACATGCACATATATATATACAAAATATATACTATTTTTTCTTATACACATATACTTAGGATATACTTAGTATACATGCACATATATATATATATAAAATATATACTATTTTTTCTTATACACATATACTTAGGATAAAGTTTAATTTCTAAGTTGGGTACAATAAGAGATTCATAACAATAACTGATAACAAGATAGAATATTCATCATATATAATAAAAGTTAAGTGAATGTGGTCTCTCTCTTTCTCAAATATCTTACCGTACTGTACTCATCTTTCTTGTTGTAATGTTGTAAGACATGTAAATGCTTATATGAGATGAAGTGAGGTGAATGACACAGGCACTGTGATTTAGTGTTAGGCTATTGTTGACCTTCTGATGATGCTCAGAAGAAGGATAACCTGCTTGACTATGGGTAACTGAAACCCAGGAAAGCAAAGCTACAGATAAGGGGACACTACTGTATATTTATACATTCAAATCATGCTGAAAGCCTACAATAGCCACTAAAATCAGCTTCTGTTATTGACCACTCACTATATGCTTGGTTCTAGCCCCAAAACTTTATATTTATTATCCAATAAAAGAGATCATCCTCATAACAATTCAAAGACTTGGGTATTGTATCCATTTAACAGAGGAAGAAACTGGGAATCAGAAATGCCAACTTTGCCTAAGAGTATCCCACTTGTAAGAGGCCAAGTCAGAATTCAAAAACAGGTCATTTTGACTCCAAAGCCTTCTGATCCGGTATTTGGGGCTACACTGAGACAGGCTGAAAGCTCTGGGGGCTCTTACACTCTGGGTGTATTCCCATCCCAATGTGCACTAGACTTTGCTATAATTACTTATGCTCTGCCAGACAGTGAGCATCCTGTATCCTCAGCACTCAGCAAAATAATTGGTCTTTTAAGTCAGGTACCACAGAAGTAGACCCTAAGCAGAAGATCTGTGTGTAGGTGTTAAAAAAAAAAAGTGCTCCCAAGAGACCATTGAGAAGGAAGTAGAACAAGCAGGACACAAAAGGAGAAAAATCCAAGCAAGGCTATTATTGCAGGTGAAGCCCTAGCTTCAGTCTGATCCTGCAGAAATCTCTAAATTATAACTCTGAATTTGTTCTGCCTGGAAGAAAGGGGGCTATGAGCCACTAAAGGAGGAGGGTTTGGGAGGAGGAAATAAACTTCTAGGACTTTCCAACTCTCACTCTTCCATGAACAGCTCTGGTAGCCCAAGGATAGTCCTCTTAAAAAGCGTATAGTTGCAAGTCATTATCAGCAAAGTATTCAGAAGTTGGGGGGATGGGTACCTAGACAAGAAGTATCTGCCGTAATCATGGTCAATGAACTTGGGAATCTGGATTGAAAGCCCTACATTATCCCCTGGAGTCAGAGAATTCTAGAGCAGAAACTTGAGTCACAGTGTAGCTGAGTGAAGGACTATTCATTTACACCTGCCGGAAGCCAGTTGCCATAACCATGGCTGGTAATATAGGTCAAAGGCTATGTGGCAAGATACAAGATATGCCCAATACCACATGATACAGTTTATCTGTGAATCTAGGCATGGGTGAGTCTTACCTATCCATGTCCAGAGTTCATTATTGTTGGGAAGGACAAAGAGCTTGGCACAAAGTTGTTTTATTGATGTGGAAGGAGATATGGGTGATGACCAATTGAGGAGAAGCCAGCTCTTTTGATTGTAGACATCATGACTTGATGATTCAGCCATTAAATGACTATTCAGAGGTCTAGAAGCCCTTTATAAATGCATAAATGACATGTTCTAACTGAATCTCTAGCCTGAGACCATCCTTCATAGCAAGGGAAAGTAGACTGTTTTTCTCTCCTGTCTATGGATTTCATTGTTTGAATTGTGACAAGGATGGGCCAGGAACAGTGGTAACCTTGTGGAAGAGGTAAGGAGAAGTCTGTATCCTCAATCAGCCCCATATATACCCACATGGCTTCCTAAAATACAAGATGCTGGGGACGGGGGTGGGGGTGGGGCTCTAGTGCACAGGCAGTGGAGAGACAGAGGCTAGAGAAGACAGGAACAAAGGGGAGTAGAGGGGTCTCTGACTGGGAGAGAGGAGGCTGCTGAAGCCAGGTCTCCTGGGGCAGTGTGGGGGGAGATTACAAACCCGCTGAAAGAGAGCCAATCTGCCCCCTTTACCTAACAGCTTTACCTCCTAGCAGGGGCCTGGCAGTGTTACAGCTACTGTTCTCTCTTTTTCCTGGCATCGTTAGCCTACATCAATTGACTTCTTCCTTTAGGACTAGAATTGAGAAACTCCCTGAACAAAGACTCTTGTGCCTTATCTCAGGTTCTACCAAAGTTACAGTTGGCCCGCCTGGTGCTTTATCCTCCACCTTTCCTGTCCTGTTCTCTCAACTCATCCACCCCTGGGAGTTTGCTTTGATTTTTCTCCCTCCTTTATCTCCCAAGAGTAACCACCATTCCCTTTGCTTCTTCCCTCAAAGTATATCTTCTGTTTCATTTACTTTCTTGGACCATGTGATAGAGTGGAAAGAACATGGGATATGTGTTCCAAGGATCTATATTCAAATATTAGCCTTTCCACCTGCTGGCCATGTGGGATTGAGTGCTTCCTTTCTCTCCTTCCTCCCTACCCCCCCCCAGCATCCTGTCCTCCACCACCTGGACTGCATGGCCATCAACTTGGAATCCACCTGCCAGAGCTGTGTGCATACTTCCTGCCTCACTACTAACACTTTCCACCCAGGCTAGATGCTCTTGGTTACCTACAATACTCAACCTACAGTTGGTTTCTGACCCAGCAGGATCCATCAGAAGTTCTGGCCCTGAGAGAAAGTCTTATCAAAATTAAAGGCTTTTTCTTTTTTCTTTTTTCTTGGAGTTTTAGACTCAGACACCTGACCTGTCTGCAACTTGTTGATGAGTGAAGTATAGTGGTACAAAATGGTCACTTTATTACAACTGAATACTTATGTATGCATGTACGAATGCCAAAGAGGTTGGGGTTGTTAACATTATGCACATACTAGCAAAATGACTAAATTGGCTGGAAAGTCAGGAAAAGACAACTATGGCAATGGGTATGTATTCTACTGCATAGTATATTAAATGAAAATTTGAGGTATGGTTAGCCCAACAGATCTGGAAAAAATTGCCATTGAAATGAGAGTTTATTACTTAGAGTTCCCAAGAACAAGGGACACCCTAGTCCTTGGGGACACCAAAGGGCCATTCAGGAAGCAGAGGGAGACAGGTAAACTGTGGGTGAGAGCCTTATTGTGGTTTCTTCAGGAAGAAATGGGCAAGGCAGGGTAAGCAGACTGAAGATTGGCTGTTTGGATAATTTCACTGGGCTCTGGGGCAGAAGCGCTGTCCCAAGCTGTCTGGTACCTGGCCCTGGGATGACTAGGCAGGTGAATAGTGACCAGGAGTGTGGAGCTGAATAAAAGAGTGGTTGGGTGGGGACTCTGGATGAGTTTTCTTGAATTTAAAAATCCATTCCTATGCAAGTAACTCTAGGAACTAGTTGATGCTGAGAGGAACATCTTTTCAGGATCAACAAGGTCCCAGATGTCAAAGCATCAGAACAATGGCTATGGTTAATGCAGTATGGTTGGTAAAGAAAGAAACAGAGCTAATGATAGGAAGCCTTTTTGTCCTGTGCAGAGTATAATTCATACCCAAGGGAAGCTGAAGCAAGAAAACCATCTCCTTGAGGCTTGTCATTCTGGAGAAAAAGGAATACCATGGTTTAAGTCCAATGAATGCCTTTGTAATTCACACAAACTTGTGAAATTAAAGCATAATCCTTCTTACTAATACTTAGTAGTTATTAATCTCCTTGGTCCAAACAAAGACTTCTAGTTGTCAGGGATATTTTAACTAGAACTCTAAATAATGAATATGTGAATAGTGGTTCTTTGTTAGCATAAACTGATTTTTATGTATAACATTGAGAAAACCTTGGGGGCAAGTATCAACACTAAGAGTATGATGAGAATAATTGTCTTTTTCAAAATAACAGATTTGTGTCAATAGTGTATCTCCCTCCCTTAAACTAAGCAGGCTGCTCACTCCTGAGAACTGAGTGGATGCCAGATGACTCCACTTGATCCTTGTCCCCTGCTGTGCCCTGCACACAGGACTCCTAGAGAAGGAGGCAAGACAGGGTACCACACACAACAATATGCAAGTATAGTATAAACACACAGAACTGTGTGTGTGCATCATATTTAAACACTAAGCAGAAATAAGACTGTACGAAGTGTTACAGGGCCATCTTGTTCACATTGATGAATTCACATGATTGATGCGTTGGCTTGTTCTCTGAATGCATACAGAACATAAGAGTGCATAGCTTTTAGGGAAGCTGTACATTTCTTTTCTTGAGTCTCCACCTCTCAGGGTAGAAACCTCCTTGTTCCTGCTCCATGACCAGGTGGTTGGTCGGTTAATCAGGACAGTTGGTTCAAATGGACAATCAGTAAATATAGATCACACTATGATAAACATTTCATTTGAATTCAAAACATACTGGATGTTTACTATAAAACTTTATATATGTAGAGCCAAGGCCACAGGCCTGGGGATATAGATCTAAAGATGACCATTCCAGTCTTTTTTTTTTTTTTGTATAAACCATATTCTCTAAGTATTCTTGACAATTTCCTTTTGCAATTTCTTCAGAGTAGAATAAGAGGCTACACGTGTGAAGAATCTGAGTTCAGAAATCTGGATTGTTATTATAGATTTGAGTTATAGCTTTTGTTTTGATCTTTTACATTTGTTTCACCCAAATCTAATTGATAGCAATTCTCTTCAATACATCACCTTTATTGAGACATCTGAGAGCACTCAAGTTAGTTTTCACAGAAACTTTTACTCTTTTTATACTTGTTTTATTTAAGTAGTATTAAAGTAATTAATCACAAAACCGAGTAGAACCACACAGACCAATATAATAGCAAGCACAAGTGACTCTTGGTAAACTTACCGCCCTCCCAGAGGCAGGAGAAGTGTATAGCAGTGTTGCTTGTGTGAGCAAGCAGCCCACTCTCCTGGCCTGCTATGCAGTGGGACACCCAACATAAGGAGGAAACAATAGCATGGGACAGCCAGGGACTCCTGAAAATGGAGATTGGCTAAGAGAGATCTTCTTGTATTTCCTGATCCCAACCCCTCTTCTTGTTTTAGTGCTAACATTACTTTATTCAGGTATAGTCAACATATATTAAAATGTATGAATGTTAAGTATATAACTCAATGCACTCATGTAACTAGAACCCAGACCAAAATAAAGAACATTGCCATCACTCTGAAAAGTTCCTTCTTGGACCTTCAAGATGATCCCTCATCCCCCCAAAGATAACCACTGTTCTGATTCCAGTCAACCATGGATTAATTTAGTCTATTCTTGACCTTCCCTAAAAGAAATCATCTCAACTTTTTGGGTCTGGTTACTTTTTCTTAATATAATGCCTTTGAGATTGACCCATGTTATTCAATGTATCAGTAGTTTGTTCTTTTTATGAATTGCTGAGATGTATTTGAGTCCCATCTTCTTAATTGAGTTCACTGGCAACCACTTCAGCTGAGAAGGAACAATAAGGTAAAAGGAGAAGATTTTCAACTATCATTCTAACTCTGTAGACTTCACTAGCTGCTCTCACCAATATTGTGTTCACCCAGAGGTCCAGGGCACTGACAGATTAAAACTTAAAGCTAGGGGTACTTTCTGAGTCGTTAAGAGTCTATAGACTTATCTAGCTATGCTTCTTTTCCCCTCCATCCTATCCACTCAGACATTGAAGAACCAGTTTGGAAAACTATCTTGGGCCCAGTCATCACAATACTGGTGGTTCACTGTGGCTTGCTCAGAAGTCATCAGTCCATTTTCAGTAGCCATGAGTAACAATGACGGCTACTTGCTCATCAACATTTAAAAATCCTGCTGAGGAGCCCTATGAGACTGGGTTTACCCATATAGCCAAATGAGTCACTCATGGGTGGCATACTTGGGGTTATTTGAACATAGACTCTCTTTTGCAATTTTCTTGTGATAATACAATCCAGTGAATCCACTTTGGGATAGGCTAAAACTATAAAAGGGACCAATCCTCTTTCTCTCTTGAGTTCAATGCTTCTGAGAATCTCATCTTCACTGCATCAGGAAACATTGGTGGCTCAAGGCCAAGTCCATTTGGCAACTCTCGAGGCTCTGCTCAGCATGACTGACAGGGCCAGTGGTTGTTGAGAGTTTCAAGGAGCAAAAGGAGGGTGGTGCTCAGATTGTTCATGCTGAGCAGTTGGCAAAGGCACACTCCCAAGGCTGGGACAATGCTTATTGATCAATAGAGACAGTGAGCAAGACAAGGGACAGTCTGCTGGCAGGTCTGATCCATCCCTCACTGCTTGGGTTGGTTGGTACTATGTATCCAAAAATCATTAAGCTGGTGTCTGGGGGGTCAACCTTGGTGATCAGAAGTATACTTTGCCCTAAGATTTTGGCTCTATGCGTAAGAGTAGGCAGGAAAAGAAAGAAGAATAAGAAGGATAAAATAAACAATGAGAAAAAAGTTTCCACCTTTCTTGTCAGGCTGTCTGGACATTTCACCCTCTGACTTCCATCAAAGAACTGAGGTATTTGTCTACTCTGATAGATGGAGAACTGTGGATTTTATGCTTAAGAATATGTTGGCTGAGCCCAAACACTGAATATCAGCTTCTTGATTTGTAATTCTATGGATTTTCCAAGAGGTGAAGATCATCCTTAGCTTGATTCTACTTTTTTCTCAGTGGAGATCTGAGTTCCATAGATGGAGTCTGGGAAAGAGAGCTAGGACTCATGTGTCTGATCCCTCACTAACACATCACAAGACTATCAGGGTTCTCTAATGCCAGCTTCTACTTCTGACCAGAAGGAACTGCCCTTCTCTGTGACAGAGGTGTACTTTCAAAAGGTGTGCTAGAAGAGTCCTTACAAAGTGCACAGAGATCTGGGGAGGATTATTAAATATAAAGGAAGCACTCCCCTAATAGTCAAACTTATATTCTTGAACTTATTTTAAGGTAAAAATCTTAGTGTCCTAACAAGGACCTAACAAGGAGCCTCAAGGGGCTCAGTGAGCAGGCTGGGGGCCCAGAATGGCAAGATGGGGTCTCTCCAGGAAGCCATATGTGGGAGGAGGGCCTGCCTGTGCTACACAGCTCTGCCCAGCTGTCAGGTGTGGGGTAGCCAACAGGAGGTCCCTCCCTCTCAATGATCAACATTCATTATTTACATGAAGCCAGCTGGTCAACCGCACTCATGTGGGAAGAACTAGAGGGTGGTGATAATAGTTGAAGAAACCTGATTCTGGACAAGAGCACCTTTAGATTTGTGCTTAGATTCACTTAAGGAAGAGGATCTGGAATAAGGTAAAAATGACTTTCAGATGTGGGGAGAACTTTAAAATGGGTAATGTCCTCTCCACTTTCCCTCCCTGTCATCTCCTCTCTGTTTCCCCATTGATCTTCTCTTTCACACCTCCACTCCTCTGGACCCACGTGCATCTTGCCACATCCAACCTCCCAACCACTATTCATGGCATTCATGTAGTCCTGCTGGAGGCTGAAGGCCCACTTGGAAGGCCCACTCTTCCAAGAAGTCTAACTGGGTTGATGCTACCCTAGAGGCTTGTAAAATATAGAAACTCCTTACCTCTGTTCCAGGAACTTTACTTTCTTTTATTATTATTATTATTTTAAATTTTATTTTTTCAGTATTCCAAGATTCATTGTTTATGCACCACACCCAGTGCTCCATGCAATATGTGCCCTCCTTAATACCCACCACCAGGCCTCCCAACCCCCCAGCCCTCTCCCCTCCAAAACCCTCAGATTGTTTCTTAGAGTCCACAGTCTCTCATGGTTCATCTCCCCTTCCAATTTCCCCCAACTCACTTGGAGTTTAACTTTCATATCTCTTCAACTCTAAGTTCTTGCTGTCAGTGTTGGCACCTGGAAAGACACATTTTTCCAAAGACAGCTTAGCCAGGTATCTGGTTTATGGTAAAGGACAGGGACCCCTAACATGGGACTCTGGGAAATTTGGCTGTATCACTCCTATGATCCTTCCTGATGGGAAGCACCTGGAGGCAAAGAAACTTTATGATACCTTGAGAAATAACTATTCTTGGTGGCAGTCTGTATCTAGCCTGGAGACCAGTGAGCTGTTTTTCACTCTGTGACTTCCATGGAGTCTCTAAAGACCATCAATCCTGTCTTCTCCACATACTCTGCTTATTTTCCCAGCCTCCTCTCCAGCCAAGGTCACATGGAAATGGTGGGCCAGTTGCCATTAGGGCAGGCTAATAACACGGTGCCCTTCACACTTTCTTCTTCATTTGTTCACTCTTCATTCAGAGTAGCCCCTTAGTAGAGAAAGAAGACCCCTGCTGCTGCCTAAGACCCTGATTGCCCCTTAGTGCCCTAAGTTATCCAGTTCCAGCCCCAAACTTGCTACCTGGTCAGAAAAACCAGAGCCTTGCAAGATAAAGGAGACTGTACTGACAGGTGATCCATTCCTCACTGCTTGAAGTGGTTGGTACTAGCTATTTAAAAATCATCAGGCTGGTGTCTGGCAGGACATCCTTAATGAGCCAAGGCAATTTTACCCTGAGATTTTGGTTATATGCCTTGGCTTCTTGTTAACAGGGATGGGATGATAAGCAAGAAGATGAGATGAGAAAGGATAAAATAAACATTGGGAACTGGACAAACCTCCTTAGAAGAATGATTGATGCTAGAGCATGTCTCCTTGGTGCCTGAAGTTATACCCAAAAACTTAGAAAAATATTCTTTGCAGTATACAGCATTTTCCCTGAAAGGAGTTATTGTAAATATAATTTTATTCATCTTAAGACATATCTAGTACATCTCTTATTACTCCTTACAATGTAAGGAGTGATAAATTGACCAAGCTGCCTCTGCCTCTTAATCAGGTTCTTCTGTCATGATTCCTCCTCCAGAAGAATAGCAAACACAATGAGGGACTTCATTGTTCATCTCATTTTGGGACTAGGCATGTTCTCCATGTCCACTCTGTTTTCACCAAGGATAGCATTGCCTGGAGGAGAGGAATAGGGCAGAGAATACCAGGTGCTGCAGAAGATGGAACAGGCCATGCTAGAGGGTAGAACAAGGACAGACTCTGATTAGGAGGAAGAATAAACAAGAAGAAAGGTTGGGGAATGGTTTGTCCTCCAAGATCCCTTGGCAAATGCCTTAAAAGTCCTGAACTTGACTAAATCACCTTTGGGTTTTCCCCCAAGAGATGGCAAGAGATGGCAAGCAGGAGTGTTTGTCAATGCCCGCTTGCAATTGTTACTGAGTGTTCTGATGTGTCTTCCTCTCCTCAACTGAGGCATAAGAGGGGAAGGTGTGCCTTAGTCTGAATGCTCACACAGATTCCTCATTTGAAAACCAATTAAAACGCAGGAGGAAGGATAGTCAGCTGTCTCTCAACTTTTTCTGTCTTTCTCAATGTGTGCACATGTGCAAGTGCATGACAGAGAGGAGATGAGGCATCCTGTCCAGGTTGGAGGGTCAGCATCACTGTTTCTTCCTGTCCATGATGTTTTCCTTAGAAAAAAAAAAACAAAACAGCAGGACTATAGAAAGTGACCAGCCTCCTCCCCTCCAGGGCTGGTGATGTGAAGATCAAAGGAAAGAAGGTGATAAGAAGGCAGTAGACAAATGCAAAAGATTATGATCCTCTCAGTGAATGACGTAGGACCTTCCCGACCTCCAGCCCTAGTGGCCCTCATCCTGCCAGCAGGGCCTGAGTCTACACCTCCCACAGCTGCTTGATTTAGAGATCCTGCGGAGGAGTGCCCGCTGATCCCTTGAGACCCACGGGGCTATTTCCAGTTCTCCGGTTGTCTCCTCTCCGCCAAGACTTGTGTATCAAAGCAACAGAGGAGGCCTGGTGGTTGCTTTTCCTTGAGGCCATGCCTGCCCCCAAGGCCTCTTCCCTCAACCAGGAGCACAGAGCTTCATGAAT
Source organism: Taxidea taxus jeffersonii (assembly GCA_003697995.1). Classification (NCBI taxonomy): domain Eukaryota; kingdom Metazoa; phylum Chordata; class Mammalia; order Carnivora; family Mustelidae; genus Taxidea; species Taxidea taxus. The sequence goes on from ML103953.1 coordinate 436,295, forward strand.
AGTTAGAGGCATGGGACTCAGAGACCACTTTGACCTCCTCAACCCCAACAGAGGTAATGGGGCTCCTTTAGGAACTTACCCAAGGTTGGGAGAGCCACACTGAACCCAGCTTTTCTGACTCGTGGTCCTGGACTCTTCTATCTGAACCTTGTACATTATTTGTACTGATGAGTACATTATTTGTACTGATGAGTAAAGAAACAAAAAAGGACTCATACCTAGGTCTAGTATTCATGCAAATGACCTAAACCAGCCCCAGGAATAACTGCAACAAGTGCTCTTCTGCCCTGGAGCTCTAATCTCTTTCCTATGCCTCATCTTCTCAACCTCCAGTGTTTGATGCTGTTCTCTAGATCCCAATTTTGGAGTCCTCAACCTATCAACGACATGTGAAGAAGAATGCTAGTCTCCTCCTGGCTGTGTGATTAAGGACAACTCACCTAACCTCTCTGAGCCTCCCTTTCCTCATCTATAAGTGAAAGTAATGAAAATTTTATTCTGACTCTACCTCTAAGATAAAATATACAATGGGGATTTGTAGACTACAAAATGTCACTGAATGCCAGTTATATATTTAAACTTTCTCTTAAGGCTTCTTTCATCCACATGGCAGACTTTCTTGTAAGAACCATGAAGAATTGTCATGGTTACATCAGTTGGACCCATCAGTTCAGCTGTTCATCAGTTCAACTGACCCATCAGTTCAGCTATGTGTGGTGCTGCCCTGTTTATATTCAAGTGTAGATTTGGCACTGGGATAACAGAAGAAGAAAATCATTTTTTCTTCAAGTTGGTTATGGTTTATTCTTTTTTTTAAAAATTTTTTGAAGGAGCAGAAGACCTAGGAATGAGGGATAGAATGAAGGAATGAGTATATGCGTAAATGTTTGTGAAAAATAAAAACTAAAGAGTGGGAATGGCCCAGGAAGACCCCTCAGTATCTATCATAAGCTCTCTGCTGGTCACCCATCAAGGTCTTGTTTACTCTTTTTCTGGCTTCAGTCCTAGGTGTCTGGGTCAAGCCCACTCTGTTATTTTGGTTCAGGAAATTATTGACCCATAACACAAGCCTATAATAAATAGCCTCATGTCATAAAACGCAAGCTCTCCATAGAGCGCTGCATTTGGAAAACACGGAGGCATTTGCAAGTTGCTGCCCAGTATATATTTGGTATCTTGCTGCCCCCTCCCCTTCTGCTGCAGCACAGAACACAGTCCAGGCAGGACAGCCCACAGCCTGGCAAGAACAAGATTCAGCCCCTCACCCACAGACTGACCACTCAACAGGCATTTGCCCTGCCTCCTATTTCATGTTTAGCACCTTTTGATGAGGTGCTGAAGTTAGCACATCTTAAAACATGCATAAAAGTAGAAGTGAGAGATTACAAAAAATCAGCTCACCATTATCACCCAGGGTAGGCAAATGCCCCTGGAATGTCTGTGGCACACCCTGTCTCAGGCTGGATAGCCATGGGCAAAGACTGAGGGGCAGGATGGTATGTTCAGAGACTGAGCTGGATGGGAAGGTGGACACCTTAGGCAGAGCCGAGCTCAGGCCTAAGGAGGGTCACTTCTGCCAGCCTGGTGTAAGCCTTAGGGAGGCTCTCTCTGGAACCTGGCTCTTGAGGCAAGGAGATAGGGCCAAGAGCAGAATGGAACATGCGTGTTTCTGGACTGGATTTCTGGATTCAGGCCCTAGCTGAAGGTTCCAGAAATGTTCCCTAGGAGCCATGGAGGAACCTCCAGTTCCTCCTAAGATCTTGGTCAGTTTGACTGTGTAGCAATGGCACCCTTTTTCCCTGTCCAAAATTTTGGGCCCTGTTTTGGCAAACTTTTTGTTTGATCCGTGATGGAGATGGAGAGGAATTTCTCCCCACTCTCCTCATAATCAGCCATGGGCCTGGCAGGGAAGCAATTGACCTGGGTATGATCTGGGAAGAATCAGAAGGCTTCATTCCCTCAAAATCATATTTTTAAAGCTTGAAATCCTCTCATTAGGTTTCATCCTTTGCACACCAAGTTTTCCCTTTGTTAGTTAAAATGTAAATCCTTCCAAGCAGGTGAGCAGGGCTAAACCATCCACATCATGGTAGAAAGGAGGTTCTAGTGGTTCCTGGGAATGACATATAGAAGGAAAGGCAGAGAAGACACGAGAGTCCTGGACTCTGGGGGTCAGGGATGTAAGTTTCAGGGAAGAAGGAGGCTGTGCAGGAAAGAATGCACAGGACAGAGCAATGCTTATGAAGTGTAGCATAATGGAGCATGAACATTTGAGTCAGGAGCTCAATATTTGACTTCTAGCTCTACCTTTTACTTAGCTGAGATTTCTTTGAAACTCAAGTTCACCATCTCTAAGTGAGATTAATTATGCCTACTTCGCTTGTCTGCCTTCCAGGGTTGCTATGGGGACATGATTAGGTGTCTAACGTGGAAGTGCTTTGCAGAATGGGAGAGGCTCACCAATGTCAGTGGTTGTTATTTGCAAGCCTCCCCTCAGCCTCCCCAACCCACCTTCCACCTCTCTGCTGGCTCTTGCATGCAGCTGCTGCTGGCCAAGTGACATACCTACTGACGGGGCTTCTGGTAGAGACTGCAAATAACACTCTCCCTCCTGCATCTCTCCAACCTTGTAACATCAGTATCCCCTGCCAGCCTCAAGCCTTCGTGAAAACCAATGGGTAGAGGCTCCAATGTCATATTTGGGAAGCTATGCCCACAGGCAGCAGGCGCTGATCGGAGCAGTTGCTGTGCAAAACAGGAGGGGTGACAGAAGGGAGCCCTGGGGGGCATAAATGCCTTGGCTCTGAGCCCTCCCTCTCCTAAGGGCTTGATCTATGTCTCCCTGTGGCAATGGCTGGAGAGCAGAGCCAGACCGCCAAAGCATGATGCTGGGAACAGGAGGGAATTTGCCAAACTTAACTCTGGAACCAGTCACATTTGCTGTCTTTGGGAAAAGAGAAGAAAAGTGTCTCAGATCTATTCTAGACCCAGCCTCAGGGGATGAATGCAGGGTTTCCTCCCCAGGAGTTCTCTCCTACAGGCAGATTTGTGAAGCAGGGAAACCCGTGTCCAGCACTCCAAAGCCACACTAGACGGCACCCATACTGAGTGTACACATCCTGAGAAGTTTGGCTTGGTTTTATCCTATCATCTCTACTGTTACTCTCTGTCCTGGAAATACCCACTGAACCTCTGCTTGATTTCAGTACATTATCTCATAGCTTGATGATACCTTCCTCTCTATACTGCTTCTAAACACACACACAAACACACACCCCCTCAAAATGTCGTGGTTCCAGGAGAGAACCCGCTGGCTCTCTCAGGACTCTAATTTGGGCATGTCGTAGGTTAAAAGAAGAATCCAGTTCAATGGGTTTATCTGAGGAATGCAATGTTTTAATCATTTAATCCACCTGTAATATATTTTTTATATTTACTATACAGTAAAAATAGAGAAAAGATGGAAAGCTGCTCAGTTTGTTGCATCACTTTTACCCTGATATAAAAACAACAACAAAAATATTACATGGGCATATTTTTCCCATGCACATAGGTTTAAAAACCTTTGTAAAATACTTGCAAAAAAGTTCAGTATGACATCAGTGACACATCTTTACCTTCTTTTCAGATTTTTTATGTTTTAATTTGACCATGAGGATAGAAGCGGGGAAAGAGGAAGGAGTTTGGAAAATAACAAATTTCTTCAAGTGCCTGCTAAGAAGCAGAAAGCCTAGAGGTCTTGGGGTCCTCCAAGACACCACTGAAGACCTCTGCCAACTTCATATAGAAAATATAAGAGTTGCAGAGTTTGAGAACAGAGAACCAGAAGCAGATGCAGTACTGATTCTGATCAGGATAACTCAGCATAGCTTTCAGGGGCAATGAGCTCCAAAAAGATCGTTATAATGTATAGTAGAATCCAAACCATATCCTGGTGTGAAACCCCAGGTGCTGGGCCAGGAAATGGACAGTCTGCTGCCTCCACTCTCCCCCTCAATCCACTCCCCATCCCAACATCATGAGCTTTCTGGGGTGGAAATGTTATCATGTCAAATGTCAGGATTCCGATGTTTCAAGGTTGTCATATGGTTTTGTAGCACAAGTCTCTGACTCGGGGGGACATTATGTCCTCCACACACTTTACACCCTTATTTATCTGAGGCTGGCCAAACTCCTTAGTGAAGCACAGCAGGCCTTCAGGATCTGACCTCTGCTCATCTTTCCAGAAACATCCTTACCACCCCACTTCTACACCTGTTCTCTAATTGTACTAAACTTCATTTCAGTTTCATGAACATGTCCTCCCTCTTATGTCTGTGCTTTGTCCTTTGCAATTCCTTTGGCCTGGAATTCTCAGCCTAAATTGGGTATTTCTTTTCTCTGCTGCTGGTAGCAGCAACTGTCTGGTCTTGAGACCCATCAAAACACTCACTGCAGTGTAATCACATGTTTATCTATGCTCTCTACTAGAATGGGCACTGACAAGGGACAGGGATATGTTTTATCCAGTTTTTATTCCTGGTTCCAGCACAGTGCCTGAAACAGGGCAGATGCTCAACATATTTGATGTAACTTATTATGGCCAGCATTTAGCCCTTTCTCTGAAAGACTGGTTAGTATAGGTGGGGAAGACAGAAGGCTGCTAACTTCCAATAGGCACAGACTCAAAGAACGAAGACCTTGACAAGAAAAAAAAAAATTAATCTATGAGCAGTAAAGAGGTTCATCCAAAAAGAAATGCCATCACTAGCCCCAATATTATCACTCATCTCAGCCCCTTCATTCATTATTCATTTTATTTAGTTAAAACAATTTGTGTGTGTGTGTGTGTGTGTGTGAGAGAGAGAGAGAGAGAGAGAGAGATGGGGGTAGGAGTGGAGAGAGAAGGAGAGAGAGAATCTTAAGCAGGTTCCATGCCTGGCATGGAGCCCACCATGGGGCACGATCTCATGACCCTGAGACCATGACCTGAGCTGAAATCAAGAGTCAGATGCTTAACTGACTGAGCCACCCAGGTGCCCCTCATTAATTCATTTTTAAATAAAATTTTTTGAGTAATCTAGTGGTCAGGATGAGTTAGGTGGTGGTGTGCTAAGAAGTAGCTCTAAAATCTCAATAGTTAAACACAAGAAAATTTATATGTCTCTTGGGCAACAACTCCAGTATGGGTTAGTGGGTGGGGACAATATTCCACACTATGTGGGAAAGGTAATGCCATCTTATAGCTTCACTAGCTGGAGCTCATAGCCTTCTTGGTTTGGGAGGAGAAGCTAGCTGGAGGCCACCAAGCAATTATTCTGACACACATCACTTTTTCTCCCAAGCTCTGTTCAGATGAGTACCCACCTAACAACAAGGAGGCAGAGCCATGTAGGAAGTGGAGAGCTAATGTTTGGTAAGTGGCATTCACGCTGCCGTCAGCACCAACTATGATCCAGGTACTGAACTAAGCACCAAGGAAAATATAAACGAGTATGAATTCCCACTTCTCCCCCACGGAGTTCATAGTTAAATGGGTGATAAGAAGTTTAAATATGGGCATAAAAATTATAAGGCAGAATGCGCTGCCAGGCTTCTAGCTACAGTGATCTTCTTAGTAATGAGTTCACTACGTGAGCCAAGTTTCAGAGTCAAGTTCATAGGAGCCCTGCATTAATCCAGCCTCTTAAATACAATGCTTATATCTATACAATAATCCCTTAAGCATGCTTCTGTGGGTGATTTTTCTTTCCTTTGTGAGCCTAGATATTGAGAAGTATTAAGGTTCATTTTTTTTTTCCATTTTGGGTATAAGATTCTATTCTGGTTCTGTTCTGATTCCTCATCTTCTCCTCTCTTTCCTTCTTCTCTAGGTAGGCTTTCCTATTGCTTATTCTCTTTCCTCAGGAATAACATCCTACCTCTTTCTCTGGTCAAAGGAGTTGGCAGCTTCATATAAAACTCTGGTTTCATCTTGAGAGGCCGAGAAAAAGCCAAACTCTCCTCTAATATCAGGGAATCTTGATCTTCGGACACTCAGAGAAAGTCAAAAGTGACAGAAAACAATGTATAAATGAACATTTCCTTACTTTGCATCCTGCTATCTGTGTTGAGGTACATAATGCAATGTCAAAGTGCAGAGGCTCATTTTCTGTCTTTTTCCTCTTTTATTCTCCATGTGGCTTCCCTTTCTCACCCTCTGCCAATTGTCTGGTGACCTTCTGTCACTGCAAGTTATTCAGGCTCTCCATCTATGTCTGCACCTTCCAGACAGTCTCTGATTTCACATCCAGCCCAACCATTCCTTTCCATCCACCCAACAAAAACTACCTGTCCTGAGTCCCCTTTCTCCTCAGATGACCTGTGCACAAAAGGCACCAAGAGCACTGGCCTGGCCAACTGGTCGAACACCGAGAGGTACAAGATTATTTGTGTGATCCCAGGGCCCAGGGCTGCTCTAGGTTAGGAGAGGGAGGTCTGGCCCCGCCAAGTAGCCAGCTGGCTCTCTTGGCTGTGTGTTACTGTCAGCTCTCTATCATGTATTGGTCTGGAATATGAATGTACTTGGAAGGCATAGAGTGAGGAGAATGAAGACCACAGAGGGGCCACTGTGTGCTTTTCTCATATATTAGCACCAGACCCAGAGAGGGCTATATGGTCGTGAGTCACAAATAAAGTACATTTTTTTTTACTGCCAATTTCCTCTGTAAAAATTCTCCCCTTCCACATGCTGCATCTACACATTTAATTGTTACCTGTCAATGGATGACTGTATTTTTAAAAAGAACTGCTCAGAAGGGACCATGGGCAACACAAAGGAATGAACACTACTAGCTGAGTCTCAGGCATCTGTGATTATGTCACTGGGAAATATGTTTTCATGAATGAAGACCTCCCAGCAAGTCTGAAAGCATGACACGTGGTCAAGGCAGCTAGCCTTGACCTGCAGAGGGACATACTTTAGCTTCCACCCAATACAAAGCCAGGAAATTCATGTTTTGCTCTATTGCATAGGAGAAAAACAATCTGTGGTGAGTGTATGATTCGCCCAGGGATAAAACTGAAGCTGGTTGTTGGGGATTTTCAAAGAGCAGGTAGTGAGAGCTGGTAAGTATTTAAAGTCACTGCCCAAGTGAATATTAGGGTGAAGTAAAAACAATTCACATAGCACTTAAAAAGCTGCTTAACTTTCCTGATTCAAAGCTTTTCTGGAGAATATTAAGTTAGTTGAGACCTTAGATGTTATCTCATCAAATGCATAGGAATCCCCTGTCCAATGTTCATGAGATGTGATGATTCAGCCTCTCCTGATCACACAGAGAACTGGCTGTTCATTGCCTTGTAAGCCACCTACCTCCCTGGAGAATCACTCCAACTGATGAATGAAACTGTTACTGGTACCCGCACCTGTGCCTTTAGTTTGTTGGAGCTTACCCTCTTGAGATGCTCTGTTAAACACGGACGCACTCTTAATCATTTTGGTTTAAAACACTGTAGGAGGGGACGTGGTTGTCAGGGAAGGACTGAGAGACATTACGATTCCCCAGTACCTGCCCAGAAGCCGATCCCTCAATCCGTCAGGACTCCGTGTTACCACCACACTTTCTCTGCTGCTCCATTACGGCATTGGTAGTGTCCTTTCTGTTCACAGGTGCTCGGTCTTTCTCTCACTCTTCTCGCCTTCCTTACAGGCTGGAGCCCCATGGGCTACACAGAGAGACACTAATATACAATGACCTGAAATATGATGGTTTGTCTCTTTCTTGGGTGGGGTCTCACCGGCAAGCAGCTCTCTCCCTCCATCAGCTCACTCAGAGACTCAGGTTCTTTGTCCTCTGGAGCTCTGCGTGGCAAAAGCTGAGCCCAGAAGACAGAATGCAAGGGCAGCAGTGGCAGTGCTGGCAAGTGAGGTGGAAATTGCACACATTAGTTCCACTCACATTCCAGTGAGGAGAATTTAGTCCTGAAGCTCTGCCTCACTGCCAGAAGCTGAGAGATGTGGTTTCTAGTAGGGCAGATGTATGCCCAGGAAGACAGAATAAAGAGACTTTGGACTTTGGGAGGGGCAATTATGAGTCTACCCCATGTTTTATGTCCTCCTTTCTTCTGTCTTTCCTTTTCTACTTCTTCCTTCCTTCCTCTATCTATCTCAACCAGCCATAATGTACAAAGTGTACAATTGTGTGTTTATAGAGTGCATGTGTGTATCTATACATATATATTCATATGCACACATATCCACACACATATATGTGTATATGAAGTATATTTACATACATACGTGCATGTGTACTTTGTATATACATATACACATATGTATGGAAAGATACACACACACATGCACATAGATACGCTTTCTGTATACATACACACACATAACTTGGGCTAAATTAGAGAGGTACCTACAGCCTGTGTAGAGGCATACCACCAGCACAGCGTCATCCTGGGTTCATCTTTGTCTGGTTCCCTTCCTATGGTTTTGACTTTCCAGATCCCAGGTGCAAGGAAGGTGGGCTTTCTGACAGCCCTGAGCAGTGTGCTCAGCCTGTAAGTGAGTAGGTTCAGACTTCATTGCAAATAGAGGAAATGCAGGCACAGGGAAGCACTTCTCTCCTTCTGTCCTCACTCTTTTCTTTGTCAACAGCTGGGCTTGACCTCCCAGGTGTTCACCCCAACAACAACCAGACTCAACCGTCTAATGGAATCTGCTTATGCACTTAGAGGAGCTTAACCCCTTAGGTCAAATAGGCAGCACCTACCACTGAGATATCAGAAAAGAAATAGACAAGGGATTGCCAAAGAGAGAGATTATAGAATCCAAGTTGGAAATTCAGGCAGTAGGAAATAAGTTAGTCATGTTCCAGCTATTATGCATGCAACAAATGTCTGAAATATTTTTTGAAATTGTTTTGGAGGGTGGTAGGGAATGGAGTACAAAGATGACTTCTTTTTAAATTCTCCAAAATGCTACCTGCATAAAGAATGAACAAATGTCAGGGACAGGCACATCTTGGACTGAACTTCAAGTGAACTGATGGCAGGCCTTTCCATTCTGAAAATATAAAAATTGAAAGCTGCCAGGGCTCAGAGCAGACCATGCATTTGCATCCTATTTAAATAATGTGCAAGAATCTTTGGTTGGATGGGAGTTTTTAGCCTTGTCAGAGAACTTTGGAAGTACTCAGAGTGGAACCGCCAAGGATACCCATGGACCCTGTCACCTGCCAATTTGAAACCAGCTCAAATGCTCTCAGTGAGACATTCCCACACCTGCAGAGAAAGGTCATCTATATTTGAGGGGCAAACCAGGCACGCCTGTCAGAAACTTTCTCTAGGTGCACCTGGTCTAGGGAGCTTTCTGATGTTTGAATTATGAAACAGAATCTCCTCCTACCATCTGCCAGTAGTTCAGCTGCCCACATGCTCATTTTTACCAAACAATTCCCAAAGCCTAGATCCCAGGGCTCTGCCACAGAATCTTCCCTCCCTGCACTGGTTTTCTGGGCCCCTCTACAGTGACCCAAAGGTGGAGGCCCCAAGCGATATCAGGCTAATGCTGGAAAACATTGCAGTTGGTGTGAGGAAAACCACATGCCATAACCATCACACAGTGTAGGCTCAGTCAACATCTGCTGAGTGAATGAATAGAACAATAGAGAATCCACTCTTGGAAAAACAGCCTATGGACCCGTGGCCAGGCTATGTGGCACTCTCTGGAGGGGCATCCTACATACCAAGGATATGATGCAAATAACGTTTATTATTACCAAACCAAATTTATTAGTTGGTAGGAATAACTGAGATATGCTTATCTAAATAAGTTGGAGAAAAGGACAGGAATATTACTCTTGTTTCTGATGAGTATAAAGGGCACAGTTGTTTTGTTTATACTTTGATCACTATAGAACACGAACCTCCTTTGGCTCACAGTTGTTCTGAAGGAGTGGAGAAAAGAGGTCGTTGTTAGGAGTGTGCCTGGAACAAGACAAATTCCCCTCATCCCTAGAGATAAATTAATTCTATCAATAAATTGACTCCGGTGGCAGATTAAAGCTAGTTGCAAATTATGCCATATGCCTCCTCTACTTCCTCTCCCCTTGAATCTCCATGGCTTGTGACTACTTTGACTGAAGGAGTATGGGAGAACGGAGGCTGCTGTGAGGACTAGCAGCTTCTGCCTTGGTCTATGGGAACTGAGCTGTCATGTGGATGGTCCAGCTATAATGACAGCGAGATGGTATGGAGATGCCCTGAGACACATGAAAAGGGAGAGAGTCCAGATGACATCAGCTGTCCCCACCAAGGCACCGCGTGTGTGCGTAAAGCTGTTGGATGCTCCAGGCCAGCCCAGCTCCCAGGTGAATGACTAGCCACGCCCTGAGTCAGGGAAGGACTCCGACCACGGCCACGAGGAACAGAACAACTGCTCAGCTAAACTCTGCTCAAAGTCTTGACTCACAAAATAGTTTTAAAATCTGGTTATTGTTTTAAATCCACTGGATTTAAATAGCTTTTTGGAGTAGGTACTCTACTTGGAAAAGATTTTTATATAGCAATAGATAGCCTGAAAAACCATACACATGATTATGAAATCAAATTAGCAAAAAGTGATCAATTATGAATTCCCTGAATAAGGAATAAAGAAAATATATATACATATATATTTTTTCTTTTTAACTTTCAAAGCCAAGGAATGATCTGTGGAGTTTGGGAGAGCCAGAAAAAATGGTCCCCCCAAATCAGTGATAATGATTCGCCAAAGCTAAAATAAATAACGTTAAGTTTAGGTGCGTGACAAGGGAGCACAAATCCATGAACAGTGAGCTCTCTGTGACTGCAGGCGGCACAGACCCCTGACCCACCCTCACTGGGACTTGCACACCTGGAACTCCCCAGAGCATCAGGCATCTGCCCTCCTTGTCTAAGATCCAGCCAGCCAGGTTCTCCTCCCTTGCTTCTGGGGGAGGGGCCATCAAGGCTGGTCCTTGCTGGCCTTCCAAGTGACAAGCCAGCAGCCATATTAGCATGAGCCAGGAACTGGCTGCTGTGGAAGGCTGTTTGATCAGAGTGGAATTAAAGTAGTTCATTTTCTAAAGTGCCAGGAGACCTGGCGATGAACCTCTGTGAAGTGGAAACCATAACTACAGCACCCTCACAGAGATGCAATTCATCATGGGCCGGGCGAGTCTGTCAACAAAAGGGCTCTTTTTCTCCTGCTGATACACAGAAGCAATCTCGTTGCCTTTATGCTGTAGCGGGAGAAACCCTGGGCTCTGTTAGACACTGTGGCTACCTGCAGGGAGTCTGCTAAGTAACTAAGTAACTAGTTAGTTACTAACTAGTAGCTAGTCTAAGTAACTAGTCCTCTCCCAGGGGTCAGAGCTCCACATGCATAATCAGGGAGATGCAGAGCAGAGACGTGATGGGAACCCCAGCATCTATACCCCTCATGGTTCCTCTAATCAAGAATGGAGGTATTTGGAAGTGAGGGTAGTTTGGGATGGGAGTTTTGTTTCTTGTTATTTTCTAATCGAAATGGAAAGTAGAAGTGATCTTGGGAATAAGAGGGATAATCTTGTTTCCTGGTGACCTGAGGCCAGCAGTCAGCCACCAGCATAGGTAAGGAACAGGCAAGTTAGCAGGCACCGTCCAGAGCGTTCATGCACAGGCTCCTCCCACCCTCATGACCCCTTGCAGCCCACCGTGGCCCACAAAAGACCACCAGCTTAGACTCATCCCTCCTTTCATTCCTCCTTACTAGCCTTTAGCTCTGTCTCTGAACACATTCTTTCCCTTCTCAGACTCAATGACCCAGGTGGGGGCTTTCAAACTCCTCTCCCAGTTTCTAAATTCTAACCAGGTGAGTCAAGGATAACCTGATTCCCTGGTGGGCCACAGGGAGCTGTTCCACATAGCTGATTCTGCATCAGATCTGATCTGACTCACATGTATTCTGGAAGGGTCCGTTAAAGAGCAATTACAAGTTCTTCTTGAGGTTTTCTCGAAGTGTAGAACTCTGGGATTCGGGGAAATCTCTGACAAGCACACTGCTTCACTTTCAAGTTTTCCAGAGGCATCTGAAATTTATTTGTTGTCTTTCTCTCTCACAGACCCTTCCCAATCCTGGCCATAAACGCACTGTTTGTGGTTTGGTGATACCCTCTTCAGAAAGCCTTTGATAGAACTAGCTCTTCAATGTTCCCCTGTATCACCTTTGGACACCCTGACCACAGCCACACCCTTCAACAAAAGGTGGGTGCCGAGTGGAGACAGCACCCCCTCTAGTGGTCAGTGCCTTTAGGCTTTCAACTCTTGCCCAAGGCTGCTGGGGAGACCACGCCAAATAGTTTTTAGGGGTCAACCCAGAAGAAGAAGAACAGAAAAATAAAAACAAACAAACAAAAAACCCACTATCTTTGATTTTTTGAACAGAAATCTTTTCTCTATCCAATGCAAAGGGTCACTCATGTGAATGACCTTCTGCCTCCCCTCCTCTTCCCAGAGCCCCACCCCCCCGACTGGGTCAAGACAGGAAGGTAGAGGGCTGGCTAACTGCAGTCTCTGGAACTAGAGACTTCAGTGAGACCTAACCCCAGGGCTCCTTTCTCTCAACTGCCTTCTCTTCCCTGCATGCACAGAGCTGCAAGAAGACTCCCAAAGAGAGAGATGCCTCTCTAGTTCCACATCTGTGGTCCCTCAAACTCATCCCAGACTCTCTGATTCCTCAATGAGTGCTCTCATGGTGTCACCCTTATCCCCATGTCTTCCCTGCACCCTCATGCTGGCTGAGGACCCTCTAATGTACACACATATTACCATTGCCCTTTTCTCTTAAGTTGTGTGTGGGGAAAAGATCACAGATTCCCAGGAAAGATAGGAGCTCCACAAACTCAGCCCAGCCCACTCATTTCCAGGTAGATTCACTCATGTTCTTTGAAGAACTTACAGAGAAATCAAGTTGACAATGTTCTATCATAACACACTGTCTACCACATAATCTCTCCCGATCTCTCCTTAATGTTCAGCATCAAGTCATATCATCTCAAAAGAAGACCAGGATTTAGGAAGAGAGGTATTTTGTAGCCCTGAAGATTATGATTCAGTTCTACTCTTTCTACCCCCAGGCCTTCTGTTATTCAGACAAAATTATCTTAATTCTTTGAAACCCACTTTTTGGAAATATAAAACTTGGAGACATCTTCATAGATTTTTTTTAATTGGAGATTTTTGCCTAAGAATATTCTGCCCTCAAAATTTCTTTTCTCTTGGCATTTTCCTACACAATTCATTTGGAGAATACAACTGTTTAATAAATGTGAACAGTGAGGATAATTCTCAGGCTCAATCTTTGGGTGGTTGGAGGAATCAGAAGGGAGAGCAGGATCCTCTCTTCTTGGTGAACACAAGACAGGAAAAGTCTGTGAGATAAAGGCATTTCACTAATACATTTCTGGGAGTGATCTTCCATCCTTTGTGCTGACTTTTTGGGTCCTACTTAATCTGAATTTCAGTTATTAAAGGAAGGGCTAAACTTTGCACTGGATTGTGGCAATCAGAAAATGGGCCTAATCTAGTTTGTCCTCAATCCAGTTGAGCGGACCCTCACTAAAAAGCATTCAGTTCTCTTTATAGAGGTATGCACAAGCCAGGGATACAGTCTAAAGTGACTATGTTAATTCACTCACTAGATTCATCAAAAAGCTGCTTTGTGATTGAAAAGACACAGACCTGAGATGCTGCCTTGGCCCTGGTTGAAAGGAAGGACTCTCTGAGGAAGACTTTGTCATCAATCCCTTCAGAGCAACTTTGAGATGTATAAGGAGGGGCTAGATATTGATGGAAATAACTTGATATTCATCCTTGGGAGAAACCTCCTTGAACATTGCTTCTCACAGAGCCTGGCAAATATTTTCAGTTTGCAGAGTTTGTGGCTGGGTAAGTCAAGAATCCAAGATTCCCTGTTCTGGCCCATTGAAGAATAAGTAAAATATGAACTTGGTGGGCAGTCTTATCACATGAACTTTCCATAACAAAGATTTGGAGTTGAAAACTGGAGACAATATGACTTGGTGACAACATCATAAAAGTTACTTCAGTGAAATGTAGATGCACTTCCTCGGTCCATATACATTCGTGCATGCACACACTCACAGACAGAGTTGGAATGAGTCAAAAGCTTTGTTATCAAAACCAAGGGAGTGTGTGGTGTTCAGTGCAGTCAAGCAAACCCAAAGCAGAACAGAAATCACCCTACAGAACACCCTGGAAACTAAAGGTAGGAGGAGTGGGGTCTGGGGATGAGACTGCATCCCTCAGAATCAGAAGACAAGCACCGCTGTTTGGGGTTTATTGAACTATTTGCCTGGAGGAAGATTTGCATTCTTGTGGCATGTGCTTTCTTGCAACTTTAGTCACTTAAGCAGTCTCTTCTCCCCAGAGGGATGGATAAGACTTCACAGGAGGAGACTCCGACAATTCCAAGGGGTCCCATGAGCAGATTTTTTCCATGGGTTGTAAATGCACAGAAATGAGCCAGCATCCCTCACCTACAGGAAGGATTTTTTTCTGACCCTTTTTCTTTCTTTAGGTAGATATTTAGACTAGTCATGGCAAATATTTATGTAGATTTTTTTCTTAGTATATACTGTGACGCTTGTTAGTTATTCTAGGATTTTACACAATGTTTTTCCCACTGAAGAAAAATCAATGCCACATATGTAAATGAAACATTCATATTTTCTCTCTCTCTCTGTCTCTCTCTTACACACACACACACACACACACACACACACACACATACACACACACACACACACAGTGGCACTTAGTTTTGGTTCACTATGGTCAACCAAAGAAGTTGCCATGTGCTTTTTTCTTTGGACATCCCCAAATGAGTTGGAATAAAGTGGGTTGTCTACTAGACCATATTTTATACAGGTCGATTCAGCCATTAATTGCTCTGTGGTTTCTGACTAATTCCTTCCTTCCCTTTGGTGCAGTGCATCCTTTCAAGGAGAAAGAGGTTTGAGGGTTGCTTGGCAGATTCACAACTTCCATTTGCTTAAAAATGTGGAGACACCACCTAGATTGAAAAAAAAAAAAATGAAAGAGAGTTACAAATTCTGCTGCCCCAGGGAAGTACAGTCATCCAAGCCCACACATTCCATCCAAGAACGTTCCTGGCTGAGCCAGTTCTCCAAGTCAGATGCAGGAACAAAGCCTTTCATTTGGGTGCCTAGATGCTTGACTTAAAGGACCCATGAGAGAACATATCAGAGTGGGAACAAAGGAGGTTTACAAAATGATGACAACCAAGTACCTGATGCTGAGCTCTACTTTTACATGTGTTGGGGCCCCTTGTATAAGTATAAGTTCTAAATAAATTCTGAACAGAACCTAAGATAGTTGCATTTGACAGCCTCCATATTAGCAGCTAATTTCTACCATGGGATGGGATGATCACATTTATGTTTGGTTGGCTAATACCAACATTAACTGCTAGTACTAGTGATACCTGACTATGGATTTTCAAGCCACTTGTGTTAACAATGAAAGTGATTAGCTACTAATAATACTATTTATATGCAGCATTATAAGACTATATATTTTGCTTGCATTACCTCATTTAGTCCCCCCAACATCTCTGTAAGGTAAGCACTAATATCATTTCCATTTCCCATCTGAGACTTAAAGAGTTTAAATAATTTGCCAGGATCATGAACACAGTTGATTTCAAACTCCACTGCAGAGCCTGATTCCTAACTTTAAGGTATATTGACATTTGTTATTTAGAAACTATACCAGCAACTCTTAGGGTAAATATGCCTGCCTCTCCTATGGCTCTGATTAGAAAGTTAGCTTACAAAAAAAGAATGCTAGTTTTCCTAAGAGTAGAAGTCAGCTTCTCATTTTCTTTCATTTCCTTTAAAATACTCAACACAGGGGCACCTGGGTGGCTTAGTGGGTTAAAGCCTCTGACTTCAGCTCAGGTCATGATCTCAGGGTCCTGGAATCATCAGGCTCTCTGCTCAGGAGGGGACCTGCTTCCCCCCCCCCCCGCCCCCCCTGTGCCTGCCTCTCTGCCTACTTGTGATCTCTCTCTGTCAAATAAATATAATCTTTAAAAAATTAAATAAAATACTCAACACAGAACTGTGCACAGGATGAGGTAAATAATGCTGACTCACTCACACACTCAGGGAATTTAGCCAACAATTAACTCTTATCTCCTGCCATCTTGCTAAGTGTTGGCAGTCCTGCTGCACCCTCAACTGCTGCTTAAGTCTTTTAAGATACTAAAGAGAGGTTTGGAAACAGGATTTTGTGTTGATAATTATTTTTCCTGGATTCATGATAATACTGAAGGGGAGAAGGCTAGGGGTGAGTTTCTCAATGAGAAAAGTAGCAAACAAAAGCTAGAAATAGAGAAAAGGGAGCAGAGAAAGTAGAAAGTAGAAGGTGGGAGAATTGAGGCAAACAATTGATAGAGAAGGGGAGTTCCAAAAGAATTGTCTAACTATGTTTATATTGATGACAATTTGAGCATTTGATACACAGCCTTATGAATTTTTATTTGGATAACTTGAGCTTACAACTTGGCTCCGAATCTAGGCAAAGGAATAAAAATGCAGCAAACAAATTCTAGAAATCTGCAGAGAGCTATGAAGTCAATGAGTAGTTCATATAAGCCTATAGTAGAGGGTAGTGAGATGGGTTTCTATCCAACCCCTTCCCTCTCTCACAGAAGGAACTCCATTCTCCTTGGAGACAGAATAGTTTGGCAAAGTACCTTGCTGTCACTCTGCTTGGCCATATTTTCTTGAAGACATTAAATGACAGTGGTCACAAACAAACATATAAATGTCAACCAGACAGTTAGTAAATAAGTATTTGAGTACCTGGTTTTCCTTAGCATGGCAAGATTCAAGAGTAATGATGTGTAATTAAGTGTAATGATGCTTTCTATATAATTTAGTTGGAAAGACCCCAAAACAAGGATTGCAAATACACGGCACACATACTGTCCTTATCTCTGCTTGTCCTTGGGGCAGATGTCTTAAATCAATCATGATGCACATTCTCACCAAATTAAGATGCTGCTTCAGTATCCTTCTCATCACAGCACTACATCCAACCTCTACTAACCATTCAGAGCTGTCCCAGTAAAAGAGACCTAGTTCCCATCCTTGCCTTGGACTACCACAAGTAGAAAAACAGCAGTCTGAAAGAGTGGATTATTCTATGATATATTATGATACAGGATCTAGGAAGGCAGGAGGAGTTCAGAGAATATGTACATGCCTTGGGGCCATGATACATGGACATTTTTACCAACAGAGCAGGAGGTAGGGCTGTGGTTGAGACTGGCATGAGAAAAGGAGGGCCCTGCCCATAATAAGAATATGGACATGGACCCTGTATGGGCAAAGCAGGTCCAACATTCGCAGAAGATGAGCAGAACTTAAGGAAAACTAACTCACTCACAACCATCTGATGGAGGACTATGAGTCCAGCCTTGGTGGGTGCTAATAGGGAAGAAGCCTGACTACTTAGCAAATATCATTAAATACTATAAACTCAAGAGGGGCAGGAGGAAAGGCTAATGGCTGGGAAATGTAGTCAGATATCAAAGCAGAGCTGAGAGCCACCAACCTAAGGACTATTAGAAGGGCCACGTGGAGAATCTGAACTTCCAAAACTAATACACGGGAAACTTCTTCACAGTGCTGAATTTTCAGTAAAAAATGTGCAAAGAAGTATAAGAGATCACAGGGAAATTAAAATACCTTATGGTTTTCCATCACGGAGAAGATAAAGCAACTGAGGGGTAAAGTGAGAGGTATTTACAACTGCTTTTTCTCAAGGTGGTCTGTAACAAGCTGTTTTAATTTCCATTGAGAGCAGAATAAAAAGGGTGGTCTTATAGCAAGTGATTTTTAGGAAAAACACAAAAAGTGTTCTATTTAGAGTTGTGGGAGACTGGTTTGGATCAAGAATGATATGATGTCTCTTTTACTGGGCGTCTTTAATAACAAGAGAAATGCCCATAAATTTGAGTAATATTACATGCAGTTCTACCTGGAGGCAAAGAACAAACCAAATGGCCCCTGAAAGTCCATTCCAGGCAGGATGCTAAAACTGTAAACAGTATGCTCCCAGACTAGCTAAGCAAGGCAGAGCCTTGGAGAAGCTCTTTTCATGCACTATTTGATGTCTTGCATTCTATCCCTCCTGCCTCTCTCGCCTGTAACACCATTGCTCATATAAGTGAACAAGAACCGAATGTAATGAACTCACTGACATTGGTTATTGCCCAAACATCTCTTCCTTGGCTTACTTTGCTAACCACCTCTTATAGGCGTTGCCATTTCCTTGTGTGACTCAGGCTGCTTTGCTGGAAATGAAATTAACTAAATGGAGATGGAACGAATTTTTCCCATTTCCAAAGAGATAGAAGATGCCATGGTAATCTACATGTTCATGGAACTCACTACACAAATGGTCCAGGGGATATGGCTTGAAAGCCTTCAACAGGGTTGGTGATGTGGTCAGGTCTAAACATTTTAGACAAAACTATATTTAACTATGATTTTGAAGCCCGGTGTTCCTAGCAGAAGATACCAATGAGGAATATAACAGCCAGAACTCAAATTCTTAAAATTTGATTATTATAATTAAATGAAGTCTAACAAAGAATTATAACTTGCTTGTGCTTTTATTTTCATTCTCTAAAGTGGAGTTCAGGCCACACATCTACTTATGTATCCAAACAGAATGCTTTGGGAAGAAAAGGACAGTAGATTTAATAGTCTAAGAGCCAACCAGAGAAATCTCCTGTTACACTTGTATTGGGTTCCAGAAAAAAAAGAAAAAAAGAATATTAGTGGTTGGGCTACTCAAAGTCTGCACACTTCGTCAGAGCATGAAGGGCAGGATCACTTAGCAAATTCAAGGAAGCAACATAAACCAGGAGCAGGAGAGCTGCCAAAAAATATACTCATAAGATATTTTAGCATGAAATGGTTGCACTTAAGAAGAAGCCAGCTCTAAAATTATAGGGAGACTCTCCCATTCCCTAGAAAGACATAGAAGGATGTAGGTTTCTGTATTTCTTCACAAATTCTGATTGCTTTCTTTTCTTAACAAGGGAAATGAAATGGTATAGACCACGGGGTGTATATATGTACAAGGATGGTACAATCAAGTTGAGCTGGAAAAATTCCAGTGCAACTTTTGAGGAAAGGTAAAGGGACTTTTGAAATCAGCAGAAGAATACTTTCCATTCTTGACATATAGAAAAGGAAATTTGTTCAAAACTAATGTAATGAAGGAGTGGATACAACCAGGAAGGAATTAACAACATTGATTTTAAAGGTTCAAAAAATCCATAGACAGATATCCAGTGTACTGTGTTCAAAATTTTATACTGACTTCACAGTACTCTTCAGTGAATGGGCAAATGTGTCATCCCCCCAAAATGAATCTATTTATTTTCCACCTTGGATTGGCAGTTGGGTCTGTGTCCTGCCCTCCTAGACTTATTTCTCTTGAGCTAAAAGTAGGATTCCTAAAAAAATAAAAAATAAATAAATAAAAATAAAAGTAGGATTCCTTCCCCAATATCCGCCATCCTTCCCACCCTATGTCTACCCAACCACCATTAAAGAAGCATCCAAAAGTCCCAAATAGTGTCATCTGCGATTCCCCACCTAATCCATTCGTATTAAACTTCAAGGGATTCCAGCCATTCTTCTGATAACTGTACCAAATTTACAGTAGACGTTTCTTTCAGCCTTTTCTTCTATGGGGCGACTGGGCATATTCATCCAGCAGCATTCATCCTATTGTTGCGATTTGGTCCTAAGGACAAATCCTCTGAGGCCCACGTGGGAGTATGCATGGCATCTGGGGAGGTCCTTAATGTAGTGCACATCCTTTCTTCCTCCCTCCTCTCCTTAAAGGCATGAATACCCGTGCTGAACATCGATGGTCAATCATTGCGTTTGGAAGTTAGTCTCTGAGACCATAGCAGCCCCTACATTCAGGAGAAAGAGACAGAGCTCCCAGACAGTGGTGAGTTGAGAGGACTTCAGGGGAGTTTATCTAACACTCCTGTTTGGTTGGTGTATTAGTTTCCTGAGGCTATGTAGTGAAGTGCCACAAACTTGACTATAAAAACTTATTCTTTCACAGTTATGGAGGCTGAAAGTTGAAAATCTGGCAGAACTGTGCTCTCTCCAGGTGCACTGGGGAGAACCCTACCTGTCTCTTCCACCTTTGGTAGCTACTCTGGCCATTTTGACTTATGATGGCATTACTCAAATCTCTGCTTCTACCGTCACATCCTCTTTTCTTCCATGTGCCTGTCTTTGCTGTGCGTCTATTAAGTATACACGTGATTGTATTTAGGGCCCATCCGATAATCCAGGATAAGCTCCTTTTTTTCCCAAAATCCTTAACTCAGTCACATTCACAAGTTCTGGGAACTTGACATGGATGTTTGTTGGGGGCCATTTTTCAGCCCACCACTGTAGGGAAGAAAACCAAAGTTGATTTGCATACAGTATCTCATTTAAATTCTACCCCAGTATGTCAGGTATTCTCATTCACATTCTATAGATGAGGAAATCTGAACTTGGTGAGACTTTCCCAAGTTACTGAGCAATAAACAGAGGACTTGGTTCTGTCTGAGTCCTCATTCACTCTGTTCTACAGGTGGCGATGAGCTGGGGATATTGTGCTATTATTAGCTGTGTGCCCACAGGCGAGCCACTTACCCTTCTGGGGCTCAGTTTACTCACTGGCTGGTAAGTTTGGTTATCTCGACATTCCTTGCATCTTTATGATTCTTATATCAAGAAACACCTAATGCCCAAATGAAATTACAGTGTGGTTTGGATAGCATTAGCGTTGGACAGAGGAACTCTTTTGACCTTGCTGCCACCAAGAAATTCTTCATAGAGAAGACTGAGGTTCTTGTGGGTAGGCACTAACTTGTCCAGTCCCTACTTTCATTCTCCAGCATGTACCACAGTAAGAGTTAGCTCATATGGTCATTCTTTCACCACATATTTATTAAGCACCTTCATTTTTTTCCCCAGAGACTTCAGGCATGAAGAATACAATGAATTTTTGAAAGCCCAACATAGTTCCTGATGGAATTTAAAATGATCAGATTGAAGAAGTCTGCTCACCTTCTCTGTAGCAGAAGAGATTAGTTAATTCTAGGAACCTTTAGAGCAGTGGTTGCCAAATTTTAGCTTCCATCAAAGTCCCCCAGAGAACTTATTATATCACAGTCTCTTGTTCAATGAGTCTTGACTGAGCCTTAGAATTTCCATTTTTTTTAAAATAAAGATTTTTATTTATTTATTTGACAGACAGAGATTATAAGTAGGCAGAGAGGCAGGCAGAGAGAGAGAGGGTGGGGAAGCAGGCTCCCTGCTGAGCAGAGAACCCGATGCGGGGCTCGATCCCAGGACCCTGAGATCATGACCTGAGCCGAAGGCAGAGGCTTAACCCACTGAGCCACCCAGGTGCCCCATAGAATTTCCATTTTTAATATGTTCCCAGGCGATGCTATGCTGGTGGTCCAAGAACTACATTATGAGGATCACTGCGCTAGAGCAATAATTCCTAACCTGGGGAGCTAGGTCTCCTAGGTCCGTAGACTACCATGCACCCCCATACAGATCCCTATCACCATAGGCTACTATGGCATTTTATGAGCAGTAAGTATAGTCTTTTGGCTGAATAAATAAAAGCAAAACTACCATTATGTGGGCTTGTTTAAATATTTTGAAGTTAAAAATAAATTTTCACTCTTAAAAACTTGAGTAACCCTTGAACAAAAGCCAGAAAATCAATCAGGTTTTATCTTTTTGCCAGCACTTATCTTTTGGCGGAGGTTTCTATAGTGTTGTGTTGAGAACAAATTGAATTCTGCATTTTGGCTCAGTAGGAAAGAAGGCCTAAATTGATTATAAATATTTGTCTAGATGAGGAAGAGGGAATAAAAGAATCTATATCTTGTATTTGTATTGTTTTAAATTTAAATATTGGAGTCGTTTCAGTTTAGACTTGGACCTTTCCTCACTTTACACTCTTAGCCTGGGGCCATCCACAGCGTTAAAGATCATTTACCTGCTGACATTGCCCTTCCAAGGCCCTGCCCAGCTCTCTCCTCTAACTTCCAGAGCTGTATTTCCTATGGCCTCCTTGACATCTCTACTTTGATACTGCACATGCATCTTACAGTTAACAACAAATGTTCGACAATAAATTCCTGATTTTCCTTCTCAAACTGTTCTAATGCTATCTTCATAAATGGTACCATCCACTATCCCTTTATCTTGAGAAAAGTTCTTGATTTCTCCCTGTCTCTCGTTTGTGATATCTAATTCATCCCTGAGTTCTATTGATTCTACATCCAGAGCATAACTTAAATTCATTCATTTCTTTCCATATTCAGCCTCACTCATGGCAATTTACCAGCACTTCTCATCTGTACTATGTCAGCAGCCTCATGACTGGTCTCCCCACTGCCATCCTTTCTTCCCTTTAATGCAAAGTCTAAGTGATATTCTTCCCACCTTAGAACCATCAGGGTAAAATTCCAACATTCATTACTTGCCTCTAAAGGCCCTGCATAATTCAGTCCCTGTCTACCCCTCCAACCTCAGTCCTACCACTGCCGTTATTGGTGGGGCTCTGGTTATAATGGTTTTTCTTTGGTTTCTTAAGCACTTCCCCACCTAAGGGCTTCATTGTTCCCTTGTCTGCCTGGGATGTGCCTTTTCCCACTCTACCTCACACACACACACACACACACACACACACCCATTCTTCTGGTCATAGCTGAAAATATCACTTCCTCAAAGAGGCCTCCCTGGATCCCCCAATGCTCTCTTAGTGTATCCTATATTTTTGTTCCACTTAGCCAAATTTGTAAATCTCTTGTTTGATGTCTGTGTTTCTACTACACCATAAGCTTCAAGAGGGGAAGGGGTGTGTCTATATCATCTCACCATTGTACCTCAGCATCTAGTTCGGTGCCAACAGGTGATCAATTAGTAATTTTTAAATAAAGAGATTCATAAAGCCAGAAGGTTTGAAACACTTTGCTGTTCATCTCAAGCCATCTTTTCTTCTGCTTGTCTGTACAGTTTTTCTAGTTCTTTTCTTCCTCCTTTGTGGAATCTTGATTTTACAGACTAAAATGTTTGTCTGATTCTGGGACAAAGATGGCTAATGACAGAAAAGGTGGCAAATGTTCTCATTTATGACAACTTTTTGGTCTGAGTTCCCAGCTTGGGAACTTTAAACCATTCCATCCACTCTCTGGCTCCTAGAGATAATTCTTCTGGCTGAGTTGGTGAGCTCTGTGGTATGTCAGGATGAAATTGCTTTGCCTTTTACTCCTGACCACAACAGACCACAATACGCACTTTGGGAGAAGGGAGCTTGTTTCAGGCAGAAGATTTGGGACTGTCTCCATGCCGTAGATTTGTTTTGGTTTTGTACTTACAAAGTTTTATCACTCTCTCAGCATTTCTGGCATCATCCATAGTTTTATTCCAGATTCCATAGCCCAGCTTTCAGAGAGAGGGCAGCGTACTCTTTATTTTGAAGAAAGACTAGCACTGAAGAAAGAACAAGTGGTGTGTGGTCATTACTGGGATTGACTGGTACGAGAGGCTGGGGTAGAAGTGGAAGTGGGCTGTTGATCAAGAGCTGCCTCTCCAGAACTTTCACCACACAGGAACAGAGGAACTGAGCTGCAGCCAGGTGGTCCTCTTCTGAAGTAATACCTGGCTCAACCCTATGCTGGCATCTCAGGAGAAAGACCTCTGGGCTTCTGCCCTTCCAGCAACAGGATTGGGAATGGGTATTTCAGTCCTGGGAATTCTGTGCATTCGAGGGCATGCAGAAGAGCTAAGACGCTTAGGGAAGAAATTTAGTCATTACTCCTAAAATCTTACCTATTATCTATTTTTTTAAAGTCTTTTTAGATTTTATTTATGTATTTGATAGAGAGAGAATGCAAGGAGGGAGGAGGGGTAGAGGGAAAAGGAGAAGCAGGCTCCCGGTTGAGCAGGGAGCCTGATGTGGGGCTCCATCCCAGGACTCTGGGATCATGACCTGAGTGCAGTGCTGATGCTTAACCAACTGAGCCACCCAGCTGCCCTGCATCTATTCCTTTTTTTTTTTTCTCTAATTCTTTAAAAAAATTTTTTTTGAAGATTTTATTTATTTATTTGATAGACAGAGATCACAAGTAGGCAGAGAGGCAGAGAGAGAGAGGAGGAAGCAGGCTGTCCAAAGAGCAGAGAACCCAATGCAGGGCTCGATCCCAAGACCCTGGGATCATGACCCGAGCCGAAGGCAGTGGCTCTAACCCGCTGAGCCACCCAGGCGCCCCTAAAAATTTTTTTGAATGTAGTTGACACACTATGTTATATTTGTTTCAGGTATACAACCTAGAGATTTCTAATTCTTTGCTGGCTTTCCAAAGGCATTGACGACTGAAGAAGTTGAACTTCCCAGACAAAATTACAAATCGAAAAATGTCTACACTCCTTACTGCTTCTTCCTTTTCTGTAAACAACTCATCCTCATCACCAAATGCCTAGAGTTCAGGGGTGCTATGAACTGAATGTTTGTGTTCCCTCCCTACCTTGCCCTCCACCCCATGTTGAAGGGTTAACACCCATTATGGCTGTGTTTGGAAAGGAGGCCTCTATGGAAGTATTAAGGTTAAATGAGATCATGAAAGTAGAGCCCTGATAGGAAAGGGTTAATGTGTTCTTATAAGAAGAGACACTGGAGAGCTTGCTCTCTCTTTCTGTTTCTCTGTCTCTCTGTCTCTCTCTATCTTTGCATGTACACACCAAGGGAAGGCTTCATGAAGACATACCACCTACAAGCCAGAAGAGCCCTTGCCCGAACTGAATGAGCCAACACCTTGATCTGGGACTTTTAGCCCCCAGAACTGGGAGAAAACACATTAACCCACCCCATCTGTGGCATGTAAATATGAAGGGCTAACAGATCTTCCTCTTACCTTCATTCCAAACTTACCTTTCTTGGGTCCTCTTCCATTACTGTGAGTGTGACAAGTTAATCCATGCCAGTATAATAACTGGGAACAAGTTTTAGCTCCCTTGATATCCCAGGAATCCTAGCAGTGAATGGGATTTTTGAAACCCATCCAATAATCTAGAGGCCACTTACTTGTCCGTTTTCCTTCCCTCCGTTATACCATTGGCTGGTTTTGGGATGGCTTGGGTTATCAAGTAAGGAGAAAGAACTGATGAGGAGGCGATGGGAAATTTAAAAAATTATTTATTTATGCATGCATACTTAGAAGCCTAGTAGTTTGCTAGATATGAGGGCAGCAAAAATTAGTAGATGCTTCCTTCCCCCATAAAGTCAATGTTTAAGGAAATCAAGGTCTAATAAAGAGTGAAAACATACTAATTCATTATTAAATTTTAAGTTTTTCTGTTATCTGTGAAATGTGACTTATAGTGAGTCTGGTTTTATAATTTTCTTCTAAAAATCTTCAATAGTGTTCAATTTTTAAAAATGTCCAAAGGACAAAAAGGGATAGGCCTCTTTAAGAAATACCACCTGGCAAGGAGCCAGAACCAACTAATAAGAAATCTTCAGAATTCTGAAAAGGGTAGGCTATATATTCTTAAGTACTCAGGGTAGGCTAAGCAAGCAATATGAGAGCTCAGCCACCAGGGAAATGAATTCTGATCAAAAGGGTATCATTCCAGAGTCTGGAACCTGGGAGTCAGTCTATTGTGTAGATTTTATTCTTCCTCATTTCTCCTTCCTTCCTTCCTCCCTCACTTCCTTCCCCTTCCCTCCTCTTCTCCTCCTTTTCTTTTTTTTGGACACTTAAAACAGGAAATCCCAGAAATATTTTCTTTCGTTAATGAGGTGAGCTCAGTTCTGCAAAATGAGAAGGTGCAGAAATTGTAGGTTCTAGGAGCGGGTAGGAGAAATATGATCATAGCGCTAGCTACAGTAATCAGGGTAAGGATGCTTGGCATCTAAAGGGGAAGAGGGGGAAAGCAGCCTTACTCTCTAGGAGTAATTTGTACTCCAAGGCACTCCCAGGATCAGAGGTGGGAGCAACTCTTGATCCAGAGCTCCAGGACAGCTAGCTCCTCACTCTGACTCAGTGTTTCATGAAGGTTACCTTGTTTCTGATCCCTGATAGGAAGCCATGGAGTTTAGTCAGAAAGATACTCCATTATCACTCAGTGTTTATACTTTTTCACAGTAGTGTTAAAATTTAGTGAAAGTTGATACAAATACATTGTGCAGTTGTTTGTAACCAGGGATGAATTATTATTTATGCTTTATGTTAACGAAAAGTTACTATCTGTAGGAATAGCAAGGAGCTGGACCATATGGGAATCTGGGGAAATGTGAAGAGTTGGGATATTTACTCATATCCCCAGGCATTACTTCAGAAGTGATACAGATCTTGGTAGAAAAGAGCCAGCTATCGTAAGAAAGGCGAGCTCTGTCTCCTGAGCGTGGACCGGTAAATAGCATGTAGTGCTAACTGTCCCAGCTGCATTGCCTACCATGGATGGAGGTGCTGATATATTGATGCAGAACCTCAGGGCCTGAAAGAGTTAACGGCTTCCTCAGTTGAGTCTCCCATCCCCTGTCCCAAGGTTGTTTTCCAGGATATGGACTGACTCCTCAGGAGATCAAGAACTTACAGTTCAACTAGGAACCTGGACTCCTCACACAGCAGGGGGGAATGGGGAGACATTCAGGAAGCAAGAAACCTAAAAATTCTCTGAAGGAGTAAAGAACAAAACAAAACAAAACACAAAGCAGGGTTCATGCCAGTTCTTTATACGCCTATATACAAATTTGTTTGGAGATAAAGGGGATTAGAGGATATGGGGAAATGCAGAAACAGAGTGAAATAAAGCCAGCGGGTTGAGTATGTTGTCACATATGTTTCCATCAGCCTCGAGGAGGGGAATGTCTGGGGCCAGGGAGGAGGGGCCCTAAGAGGCACTCAGAGCTGCAGTCTCCACCTTCACACTTTAAGATGTCTTGTGTCTGGGGGGCATTTCCCTTGGGGCCCAGAGGAGAGACTCCTTCTGGGTGTTTGCTCAAAGCCTGAGGTGCAACTCTGAGAAGGGAGGGGAAGGTTGTGAGGTGGCAGAACATGATTGGACTTTGTGTTCAGAAGTGTGTGGTGCCCCTGGGCACAGATGGATCTAGTTTAGCCTCCATGTGGCATGAAACAATGTTTCTCCAGATTGGATTAACTCATGCTACCAGAAGGATTAAGCACTCAGCATGCATTCATTGGTCATTCATTTACTACATGTGAGCCAAGGCTACAGGCCTATGGCACCTGCTCCATTGTCCCATTAGACTTCACTTACAAAACACAAATTAAAATATAAAATTAAGAATTTCAAGATGGTGGCTGCAGAGCATTAAACCTCAAGTCTCTGAGCATGGAGCCTGGTATGGCTATCCATGAAGCCAGGCTTGTCTGCAATATTTTTCTAAAAATGCTGTATTAAGTAAATTTCATTGGATTTTGTTATTTATAACCAATACGCTAAACACTACAGAAATTGGTGCCAGACAGTGGTACCCAGGAATCAGAAGTAAAATCGGAGAACCGGGTCCAGTTGAAACAAAGATCAGTGAAAATCTATATATTATTAAGTCATAATAATTTGGCAATTCATGGCTTGCAGCATTGAAATAGCCAATTGAATTGTTGTCTGTGATTACCTAGAATACAGTGCTCATTGAGATCAAGGCTTAAGGAGACACTGCTTTGAAAAATATAGGTGATATGAGAAAATCAAGGAATATGTAATACAGGGACCCCTTCTAGATAACACAAAGAGAAAGGATAATAAGATCAAATTCCTAAGTTTTCTGCTCAATGATCAGGATGAAGCTCAAGGACTTTCTATGACCTTGTGAAAAGAATCTCGTATGTCTTGCAGGCACAAGGCTCGGATAAAAACAATTTCACAGTTCGATCCTATGGGCTGTCAATTCACAACAGTTGAATTCACGGCCTTCTGAGGTGTCATATGAGAACCTGGGGCACTGATTAGGAATAACTGGGAAGCTGAGAACTGGAATGGGGATATATAAGAGAATTAAGAGCATTTGGAATAATTCTTATATATTTGGACAGAAGTTGACTTTCCTCTTTCCTTGTCTGACAAAGCTGTTAAGCTTTTGATGAGTTGATTCTCCTCAAGTCTTATTCCAATTACTCATAATGATCTCCTGACCTATAACTACAAACACATCCCAAAGAGCCAATAACAAAGTCGAAGTATATTAGTAAGGAGAGCTCCAGCATCTTTAATCAAAGCTTTAAAGGTTGTTGTTTAGGCAGTGATTTGATGAGACACACTATTATTGAAGTATGCTTTTTAATTGTAGTGGATTTAGAAAGATTCCAGACCGAGTGGTAGCTCAGTATCAACACAAATAAGGAAAATATGGTTACTATAATAGTTTGGTCTACATAGTTTTTAAGAATGGTCTCAATTATAGGGATTTTAAGTAATGACTAATTCATCATGAGAGCACCAGTCCCAAAAGAGATATGTGGCCTGAGTAGATACAACTCAATTTTGGCAACTTACAAACTCCGGCTCTGGTGTACAAGGCTTGTCTTAGACTTCCTGGTAAAGTCATGACCTCTTACCCAAGCTCCAGACATGAAACAGTTTACCAACCTAAAGCTTATAAAATGAAGAAGTTGGTTGCCTTTAAAGAAGGACTTTGCAGTAATAAGGTATATACCATGAGTGTTTTTCTTAGCCTTCTCCAAAGAATGTTATGTTCTTCAAGCAGGGTGAAAGTGTCCTAAGGAAAGGGAAATATTCTGATGTGTGGATAATTGGTCTTCATACCTAAGCTAAACTACTTCTTTGGAACCTGAAACACTACCAAATAGTCACAATGAGGGCCTAGGAGGATCAGGAGCAACTCATTAGCATGGCTTATAAAAACACAAAATAACAAGTGTTAGGAGAGACATGGGGACTTTGGAATCCTTGTGTGTTGCTGGTAGGAATGTAAAGTGGTACAACCCCTTTGGAAAACAATATGGCAGTTCCTACAAAGATTACAAATGGCATTACCATATGATTCAACAATACACTTCTGGGGATATATGCAAAAGAACTGAAAGCAAGGACTTAAGCAGATATTGGTGCCCCCATACTCACAGCAGCTTTATTCACAAAAGCAACAAGGTAGAATCAACCCAAGTGTTCACCAACAAATAGATGGATAAGTGAAATATGATCTATACCTACAAGGAAATACTATTCAACCTTAAAAAGGAAGGAGATTCTGACACACACACCACAACATGTATGACTGTTAAGGACATTATACTCAGTGAAATAAGTCAGTCTCAAAAGAACAAATACTATATGATCTCACTTGTCTATGGTAACTAGAGCAGTCAAATTCACAGTCAGAAGATAGAATGGTTATTGCCAGGGCCAAGAGGGAGTGAGCAATGGAGATTTAGTGTTTAAGGAGTTTCAGTTTGGGAAGACAAAAAAAAATTCTGGAGACAGATGGTGGTGTGTGAGTGTGTGTGGGTGTGATGGCTGTACCATCAGGTAAATGTACTTAATGCTCCTGAACTAATGATACACTTGGAAGTAATCAAAATGCTTAATTTTATGGATGTTTCTAGGATGTTCAGGAGATTGGGTTATGTGAGAATGTTCCTTTCAAAATGAAGAAGATGCTGAAATTTCTCTCATCTACTATTAAGGAGATTTCATTGTTGTTTTGATTTTGGAGGTCACAATAATAAATTTGGTTGTGATGTTGCAGTCCATTTATCAAGTGATCTGAAAACCCAGCTGCCAGCCCAAACTAGAGACCTTTCTTCAAATGACCCAGTACATAGTTCAAGTACCCCTGCCTTGTGTCCCAAAGTTGCTCAGAGTTCTATAGCAAACAAGAAAATATCTATGGCAAATGGGAATGCTGCTGTTGGTGTCTGGGGCAAGCTCCAAGAGAGAATTACTGAGGAGAACTCTAGGGTTTTGAGTAAATCTAGGAATTTACAGTTTGCTACTAGATCTTAATAGAGATGAATAATATTCATATGTGCCCAGGAGACTGTAACATTAAGATAAACACACACAGACACACAGACACACAGACACACACACACACACAACCAGGGTCAAAGCAAGGACTCAGTGCACATTTTAATTGCACAAACAGGTTATTCACATTCCTGAGCACTTATTCCTGCCTTGCTGCCATCCCTCCCTCTGTCTTTGACTCTGTGGGAGATTCTCTTGTGATCACATGGCCAAGGATGAAAAAAACTGGAGTCTGGTTTAGATATGACTCTGCAGAATTGTTGATTCAAGACAGAACGGGATAGCTGGAGTACCACAGCCTTAAGCAAGGATGGTTTGATTTGACAGAAAAGAGAATTCTCCCAGGAAGAAAACTATAAAATTTTATTTTTAAAAGTAAGAAAAGATAAAGAGGTAAATATTAGGGGCCTACTGCTTGAAGCTGCTCGGGCCTTAGAGTGATTGGTCCATGTAGTTCCTCAAATTTCTATATGGCTTTAATAGATGTACACAGGTTTACTCTAATGCTTCCTCAGTAACAAACCCCTATGATGTGAAAATCCCCGTCATAAGAAAAGGAAACAAGATAGTTCCTCAAAAAGACAGAGGCAGAAATTCTCTCTCTCTTTCTCCCTTTCCTTCTCTCTCTTTTTCTCTAATCCCCAATTCTGCAGGGAAGCCTCAAGGGAATGACAGAAAACAAAGCAGAGGCAGAGGTACTATCCATCACACTCTTCCAAATCCTATTACGGTATCTCTACAGGGCCTTAAACATATCTTCTTCCATATGGGCAGATTAGATTTCATAGTATTCTGGCATATGAGCTGATGATTGCAAAACCTTTGGAAAGTTAGAAAATGTTTAAAGTATGAGCTGTGGTCATTGTTGGTATTCTCAAAGTAGATTACCTCTCAGTAGATGAGGGCAACTATTAATGAACCCATTGATTGGGCCTAGTTTATAGTTCTGAAATAAAAGATGACGGAAGACTAAGACAAATATTTAAGGGAAACTTCCCTCATATTAAAACGTAGTGGCAGGCTGGTTCCTGCTGGAATTATGTAGGCTCACATATGGATTCTTCATTCATAACTGTAAAACTCCAGCCAAGCAATAATGATCATAATAAACCAACGAGACCCTGGGTTAAACAAATGATTATAGTTGACAATAGGGGTGTAAACATGACCCTAATTCATGAATCTATAATCTCTCTTCTGAGTGTCTGGCCATTAGCCATGCTTCTAATTAAACCGAGTGCGGGAGCAGCATTCCATCACCCAAGAATGCATCAGCATTCTGAATTTTCCAACAAACTGACCACCCCAGTCTTGACTTTTCAGCCATTGTTTCTTTATCTGTTGAAACTCAAACAAGGCTTTAATTGTTAATAAGACTCTTCTCCAAAACATCATTAGTCTTTGGTCAATCTTTATCTTTACTCTAATGAACAGAGAGAAGCTGGAGTGGAATTTTAAAGGTGAACATTGTGTATTTATCTGATGGCCCTACTATAGGTCAAAAAGGCCAAGAGATGAAGGAGGTTCCTATTTTTGAGGAGCTAGCAAATGGACACAGCTAAAAATAAAAATAAAATGTTAACAGTTTGTTCATCTACCTCAGATTGTCAAAGG
Organism: Taxidea taxus jeffersonii; assembly: GCA_003697995.1. Classification (NCBI taxonomy): domain Eukaryota; kingdom Metazoa; phylum Chordata; class Mammalia; order Carnivora; family Mustelidae; genus Taxidea; species Taxidea taxus. The sequence continues at coordinate 468,052 of ML103953.1, forward strand.
ATAGTAGGGACTTTTGAAGGTTAATAAGTCCATTTCCCTGTCTCAGAGCATAGTTGTCAAATGAGGACTATAGACTTGCACCTTCTGCTGAGGTCCACCATGACCTAAGCCCATCTTTGGACCATCAACGTACATTCCATGTGCTTTCAGGCTCTGTGAACCATGTGTGATCAAAATACTCTAAGGAATTGGTGGATTTCTCACATATACTCCATGACATCTGTTCTTTAGCCTGCCAGCCACATTTGATGCTAAGGCAGAGAGAGCTGTCTCCCAAACAGAATCTTTTGCCATACATCTATCGCGTGGCGTTGACAGTCCTTCATGCAGTGTGGTGCGGGGGCAATGATATCTCAGTAAAAATTCTTGCTAGGATCCAATGATTTATTTAGCTAACAGCTTAGTTAATTATGTCAGTTTGACAATTTCAAGAGGGAAGGAAAAACACACACGGGCTGGATGAGGAGATTGTCTTAGTAGTATTTTATGCCAAGATATGGTAAGGAAACCCACTGATTTCTTGGTAAAATCTCTAAGCTATCATACATTCTCCTACAATCAAGACCACCACTACATTCTGAAAGAAACATATTTTCTCCCCACACTTAAGGCAAAGTAAGACAAAAATAGAAAAAAAAAAAGATACACACACACACACACACAAACAAACAAAAAGGAATCCCCCAAACCAAATAAATATTTATTTTAAAAATAACACAGATGACCTGATACTTTATGTGGAAAACCCAAAAGACTCCATCCCCAAATTACTAGAACTCATACAGCAATTCAGTAATGCGGCAGGATACAAAATCAATGCACAGAAACCAATTGCTTTTTTAGACCCTAACAATGTAACTGTAGAAAGAGAAATTAGAGAATCGATTCCATTTATAATAGCACCAAATACCATATGATACCTTGCAATAAACCTAACTAAAGAAGTAAAGTAAAGGATCTATACTCTAGGAACTACAGAACACTCATGAAAGAAATTGAAGAAGACACACAAAAAATGGAAAAAACATTCCATGCTCATGGATAAGAATAAACATCATTAAAATGTCTGTGCTGCCCAGAGCAATCTATACTTGCAATGCCATCCTGATCAAAATAACAATGGAATTTTTCAAAGTGCTGGAACAAACAATCCTAAAATTTGTAAGGAACCAGAAAAGACCCCGAATCACCAAGGAAATGTTGAAAAGAAGAAACAAAGTCATCATGTTGCCCGATTCAAGCTACATTACCAGCATGGTAACTGGCACAAAAACAGACACATAGACCAATGGAACAGAATAGAGAGCCCAGATACGGACCCTCAACTCTATGGTCAAATAATCTTTGACAAAGCAGGAAAAAATTTCCAGTGGAAAAAAGACAGTCTCTTCAATAAATGATGCTGGGAAAATTGGACAGCTATATGCAGAAGAATGAAAATTGACTGTTCCCTTACACTATACACAAAGATAAACTCTAAATGTATGAAAGACCTCATTGTGAGACAGGAATCCATCAAAATCCTAGAGGAGAGCATAGGCAGCAACCTCTTTGACATCAACCACACCAACTTCTTTCAAGACACATTTCCAAGGGAAACAAAAGGGAAAATGAATTTTGGGGACTTAGTTAAGATAAAAAGCTGCTGCACAGCAAAGGAAACAGGAAACCAAAGAGGCAACCCACAGAATGGGAGAAGATATTTGCAAATGACACTACAAAGAGCTGATATCCAAGATCTATAAAGAACTTCTCAAACTCAACACCCAAAAAACAAATAATCAAGTCAAAAAATGGGCAGAAGACATGAACAGACACTTCTCCAAAAAAAACATACAAATGGCTAACAGACATATGAAAAAGTGTTTGTCATCATTAGCCACCAGGGAAATTCAAATCAGAACCACATTAAAATACCACCTTAGGGGCACCTGGGTGGCTCAGTGGGTTAGGCCTCTGCCTTCAGCTCAGATCATGATCCCAGGGTCCTGGGATCAAGCCCCGCATCGGGCTCTCTGCTCAGCGGGGAGCCTGCTTCCCCCTCTGTCTCTGCCTGCCTCTCTGCCTACTTTTGATCTCTGTCTGTTTAATAAATAAATAAAATCTTTAAAAAATTTTTTAAAAAAATAAATAAAGTTTTAGTCCTCATATTTAACTCTCCCTTAGCCTGCCTCTCTACCTACTTGTGATCTCTGTCTGTCAAATAAATAAATAAAATCTTTTAAAAAAATACCACCTTACACCAGTTAGAATGGCCAAAATTAACAAGACAGGAAACAACAAATGTTGGAGAGGATGTGGAGAAAGGGGAACCCTCTTGCACTGTTGGTGGGAATGCAAGTTGGTACAGTCACTTTGAACGACAGGGTAGAGGTTCCTCAAAAAAATTAAAAATAGAGCTACTCTATGACCCAGCAATTATACTACTAGGTATTTACCCCAAAGATACAGATGTAGTGAAAAGAAGGGCCATATGCTCCCCAGTGTTCATAGAAGCAATGTCCACAATAGCCAAACTGTGGAAGGATCTGAGACACCCTTCAATAGATGAATGAATAAAGATATAGTCCATATTGAATATTACTCAGCCATGAGAAAGGATGAATACCCAACTTTTGCATCAACATGGATGGGACTGGAAGAGATTATGATAAGTGAAATAAGTCAAGCAGAGAAAGGCAATTATCATATGGTTTCACTTATTTGTAGAGCATAAGGAATAGCATGGAGGGCATTAGGAGAAGGAAGGGACAAATGAAGTGGGGGGGGGGATCAGATGGGGATAAGAACCATGAGAAACTATAGACTCCGAGAAACAAACTGAGGGTTTTAGAGAGGAGGGTGTTGGGGGTTGGTCAGCCCAGTGATGGGTATTAAAGGGAGCACATATTGCATGGAGCACTAGGTATTATACACAAACAATGCATCATGGAACTCTACACCAAAAACTAATGATGACATTTGTATGGTGACTAATGTGACATTTGAAAAAACTAACAAACAAACAAATAATGGGCACTTCCTCTGGAAGGAGAAGGGGCCCTTTGCTAGGAATTGGAAGACTTGGACTCAAAAATAAGCCAGGTAGAAGCCCTCACAGTTTTTGTATGCCAGAATGCTGCCAGATCATGGATGCTCAGGTCACAGGAGAGACCTGGAAGAGGACAGGGAGTTGAGTGGTCATTGGTTGGCATTAAGCAGATATCAGAGGTTCTCTGCTTTATAGCCAAAGTCATTTTACCCATCCTGGCTGGAGAAGGCTTGTCCTGTTTCCTATTGCACTAGTCTCAACACCTTCATTTCATTCAGAGTCTCAATGGCAGCATTTTCTTTGTACAAAATTCTTCCTGATCTCTTTCTCCCATAGGCCTTGAGACTAGTCATGATTTATTCATCTTTTCCATACATATTTTTGAGTGCCTGTTATAGGAAAGACACTGTTCCCAGTGCTAGGGATATAGAAAAAACAAAACAACCTCTGTTGTCATGGAGATACCTGCTAGAGTTTTAATATCTTCCTGCATGAGAAATGGACCAGGTATCACTCTCACATTAGGGATAGGAGAAGGTGGAACCACAGGCAAACAATTTCAGCATTCTAGAGGTGGAAGACAAAATTAAAGTCTGTAAATAGGCTGTAATAAAATAGTCCACAAGTTTGTAGCATAACTTTACTCTCTTCCACAACTAGCAATAGTAAGTATAACAGCAATCACAAACATTTACATGGCACCCAATGGTGGAGAAATCATTTTTTTCCCTAAGATTTTATTGATTTATTTGAGAGAGAGAGAGAGAGAGAGATTGCATGAGTGGAGGGAGAAGCAGCAAGCGAGGGCCACATAGACTCCCCACTGTGCAAAGAGCCCAACATGAATATGGGGGTGAATCCCAGGACCCTGAGACCATGACCTGAGCTGAAGTCAGACACTTAACTGACCAAGCTACCCAGGTGCCCCGAGAAATCCTTTTGACAAATATTATCAATTTCATAAAAATCCTAAAAATCCTAGTTTTGCCTCTTAATAAGTGAAATTGATGAATGCACAGAGTTTTAAATGACCAGCCCAAGATAACTAGTAAACAGTAGAGCTGAGACTAACTCTGGCTTTCACTTCAGATCTCATACTCTTTCTATTATGATGAAACAACTCTGAACATTTCTTATTCCACTTTCTTTTTTTAAAAGACTGTTTTAGTGGTCTGAAGCTTGCCAAAACCTCATTCTAACTACAAATCATGGAGCCTCCCCCATGAACTTACCAACTGCTCCCAGAGTTACTTCTTAAATCTTGTTTTAGCCATTAAATTTTGGTCTGATAAGTAGTCATTTTAACTATATACCACAGAGGAACTAAAACAGGGGGGAAATGACTGGCCCCTTGCTACATTTTGCTTGTCAACTGAAACAAAACAATTCAGGACTGAATTTAGAATTCTGTCAGTGGTTCTAGAGATGAGGAGCTTTGGAGATTGTCTTCAGGTTCATAAAAGATGTCTCACTTTACTTCCACTGAGGGTGGAGGGAGATAGGAAATAGTGAGCACGTAGCTCACTATTTAAATTAAATTAAAGACACAGCAGAACTTCAAGAAATTGAGAGCCATAATTCACTGGAATGGATAGGTGCCTCAGGAACAGGCAGAATCAGTTTTTCTTGACATGTACCTCCTCTAAGAGGCTGAGATGGAGAATAGGAAGCAGAGGGTGATGACTGAAATGATCACAAGACCCCATCTAGTCTTTGTTCCTAAGATTCAAGGAAGTACAGTAGAAAGATGAACATGGGGGCGCCTGGGTGGCTTAGTAGGTTAAGCATCTGTCTTTGGCTCAGGTCATGATCTCAGGGTCCTGGGACTGAGTTCCACATCAGGCTCTCTGCTCAGCAAGGAGCCTGTTTCCCCCCCACCCCCCGCCCTCTCTCTGCCTACCTCTCTGCCTACTTGTGATCTCTGTCTGTCAAGTAAATAAATAAAATCTATATATAAAAAAAGAAGAAAGATGGACAGGGATTCAAGTGGCCTCAGCTTTTCAGGCTCTGCCACTATCTAGCTGTGTATGCTCAGGAAGGACATCAAATTCCTGGGCCTTGTGTTCTTCATCTTAATCATAAATGAGACTAATGGATCTTGGTCTGACTTCCTTAACAGATCATCATGAGCAACACTTAAGATGACCTCCTACATATGTAAACTCATAAGGGCAAACATCTTTTGTTTTATTTTTATTACTACTGTATCCCAGACATATGCCTTGGGATATATACCGGACCTGGTATACAGTAGACATTCAGTAAATGTTTTGCAAATAGACTTATACTTAGCACATGTAAAAATACTTTGAATGTAGGGGGAAAATGGAAATGGGAAGTATTACAGTCAAGTCTCTGGAGACTGTTCCAGTGTATGTCCCATTTCCTCTCGACCTCTACACCATCCCATGAGCATTCCTGTCAGTCAGGATGAGTTCAAAAGGGACAAATCAACAACATTGATCTCTGCAAGGTAAAATCAAGTGGGTGGCTGTGGGAAGCACCATACAGAAAAGTTGATGTGAGGGATGCTCTTACGGCTGCTCTCTTGACTTACTCTCCTCTCTGTTTCCCGTAAATCTTGTTGAAACAAGTGTGAAGGAAGCTACCTTGCCATTCTGATCAGAACTCAACAAGGATGTGGGTATCGGAAACAGGAGGAAAGTCTTTCAAGTTTATCTTCTGAGGAAATCCTTTTGATAGTCCATCCTCTAATTCCTAGAGGGCAGTTAGCTTCCGTCCCAGCTGACTACAGGCAGTTATGATCAGATAATTGAATAGGCATATATCCTATGTCATCAAAAGAAGCTGGTACCCATCTCTCAATTTGACATTAAGTTAGTATTTTTCCAGGCAACCTCCCTGCCCCATCACAGAGCTGCTTCTCAAATGTAAATGTCAAGTGAGGCAGCAGAAATTAATTTAATATGCTTTATGGGCACTGGGTAATACCCAGAAGGCTAACAATGGCAGAAGAGAATTATAAAAGAATTGAGAGTGAGTATGCTTTATAGACCCTGGCACATTGCCCAGGGCAGTAGAGTAAGTGGGAGAAGGAAACACTGGTAATTGGGGTCAGTGGTCAGCTTTCTTTTCAGCATGAGTGGTTTTTAGAACCACCGGAATTCTTCCTTTCAAAGACAGCACACAGGCTTTTTGTGCTGAGGCCCACCTCAAAGACAGGATGCTCAAGTTTTCTGATGTTCAGGTACCAGGTGGCTGAAGGTGGCAGTAAATTTGGTTCTAGCGATTGTGGAATTCTTTGTGTGAGGAATTAGGACAGGAGCACCTAATTGGCATTCTGTCGGCATTGAAACACTTTAGCATATGGTCAGGTGGCTGGCTCTGAAATTAGATCATGTAGATTTAAATTCCACTTTTGGGACGCCTGGGTGGCTCAGTGGGTTAAGCCTCTGCCTCCGGCTCAGGTCATGATCTCAGGGTCCTGGGATCAAGTCCCACATCGGGCTTTCTGCTCAGCAGGGAGTCTGCTTCTCCTTCTCTGTCTGCCTGCCTCTCTGCCTACTTGCGATCTCTGCCTGTCAAATAAATAAATAAAATCTTAAAATAAATAAATAAATAAATTCCACTTTTACCATTTATTGACTATGCAAACTTAGGCAGCTTACTTAACCTCCCTGTACCTTAGTTTTCATATTTATAGACTAGAATAATAATGACACCTATTTCAGAGGGTTTTTGAGAGAAATAAATTAGTTGATACGTGTCAAACATGTAGAACAGTGACTGGAACAAAGTAAGTACTCAGTTGATATTGGTTATCATAATTATCTGTCAATAGTATGCAACTTGGACTTTCCAACTTTAGATTAGAAATGGCTATCTTTTCCAACTTTCTCATTCCTCCACTGGTGTCCTGGGATCATAATGCTTCTGTGATCCATGATCATTTGCTACTTTTGGAGCTCAGTTTCCATCAACAGGAGGTAGAGATGAAAAAGCACTTCTGGCAGTCAAAGTCCTCAGTCTGAGGGTCAGTTCCTCTATTAACTAGCTAGAGGACTCCAAGAAAGTCTCAATTGGGTAATTTTCTAAGTAAGGAGGTTGGACCAGTAGATCTTTAGGGATGCTTCTGGTCCCCAAATTCAAGAAATCTACAGGCCCCTATGGAGGATGAGAGACTCATATCTAACCCCTTAAGTGACTAAGCTTGGCTTCTCCTTTGTGTTGAATACCAAGAAGGTATCAGCAATACTTTTTTTTTTCCAAGTTATGTTTTCACTGTATTTTCTACCTTACTCTCCTCCCACTTCTCCCTCACTTGGCAACTTTAGAGTCTTTGTGTCAGCAAGTAAGAGGAACTGGAATTTCCAAAATCCAATCAGCCTGAAAACTTCCTTTTCTTCTTCTTCCCCACTCTACCATCACATTTCTTGCAGTTTCTTAAAATACTTGGTATTATTTCTTCTAGAGCATTGTCTCAACTACAGACACTCTGTCAGAGGAGAGGAACATGTGAATGGGTCTGTCTCATGTAGTCATTGTACCATCATTCTTCCCTTAGTTTATCATCGAGTCAGCCAGGAGATGAAGTCCTAATATCATGTGCATCCAGTGTAAGGGAAACCCCCTGACCTATACATGGTCTTAAAGTCAGAATGGATATGAATTGTAATAAGACATGATTCTTAGCTTAGGACTCTGATGTAGAGAAAGGGTATATGACTGTAAAATGGTCCACCAGCGCTCTCTCCTGTTAACATTTATATGTCTATTGGATTAACATTTGATTCCCATATCAAACTATAAATTCCATGAAGGTGGGGACTATATTTCTATTTTCTACAGCATCCCTAGCATTGAACAGAGAGCATGAAATATAATAATAGGCTGCCAATAAATATTTGTTGAATAAATAAATGAAAGAGGTTAGTATATCAGATTAGTCATTTGGAACTAAAACTCACACGAAGTCCCTGTCTTATGAATGAGAATAGGAAGAGAAAATTCTAATGGGAATAATACAGGAGCCATGAAATGGTCAAGATCATCTGATCCCTCATTTAGAAGATTCCTGTTATACTACTGGGACCTCTTGGTTTGGTCATGTGCATATGACATTGTCCTCTTTCTCTAAAAAGGGACTGTAGGGAAATCTCAGTCCAATCGTCTCAGAAACTGATGCTTAGAAAAACAAGAGACGCCTTTAGGAGCTAACCTTTTGGGCAGGGCACACAGTTATATCATCCAAAATAAGGTTAAAAATGAGCATGGATATAAAAATAACAATTTATCATGACAAAACGGGGCTTATTCCAAGAAAAAAAGATAGTATCAATTGATGTAGAAAGAGCATATGACAAAATTCAATATCTATGCATAACCCAAAATTTCAGGAAGCTAGGAATAGCAGGGAACTTCCTCATTATGATAAAGGGCATCTATAAAAAAGCCTAAGCTAATATTATACTCAACATCGAAAGAATGCTTCCCATCTAAGATTAGGAACAAGGCAAGGTTATGTCTGTTCTCATCACTACTATTCAACATTGTACTACAATTCTTAGTGCAATAAAGTAAGAAAAAACATAAAAATCATATAGATTGGAAACAAAGTTGTCACTATTTTCAGATGACGTGGTTGTCTACATAAAACATCCTGAAGAAACTATAAAAAATTCCTAGGACTAATAAAAAACTAAGAAAGGTCACAGGATACAAGGTCAACACACAAAAATCAGTCATATTTCTAGATACCAGCAAAGAACAACTAGAATCTGAAATTATATATACATTTTATTTACAGTAGATCCAAAACCCAAAATATTTAGGTGTTAGTCTAACAACATGTATAGGATCTGCATGCTGCAAAATGTTGATAGCAGAAAGCAAAGAAAACTTCAATAAATGGAAAGACATACTCAAATAGCAAAGATGACACTACAAATCCCAATTCAAATTCCAGTAGGTTGTATATATATATTTTTTGGTAGAAACTGACAAGATAATTCCAAAATTCACTTAGAAAGGTAAAGGGACTAGGATATTCACAGCAACCTGGAAAAAGAAGAACCAGGTTTGAGGACTTAACACGTCCTGATTTCAAGACTTATTATAAAGCTATAGTAATCAAGACAGCAAGGTCTTTATGGTAAGATAGACAAATAGATGAATGCAGTAGAATAGAGAACTTAGAAGTGGACCCATCCACATATGACCAATTGATTTTTTTTCTAAGGTGCAAAGTGGATCATAGGCCTAAAACTCTAAAAACTCTAGAAGAAAATGTAAGAAAAAATCTTTGTGATCTTAGGTTAGATGTGGGTTTCTTAGATTCAACACCAAAGCAAGACCCCTAAAATAAACACTGAGAAATTTAACTCTATCAAAATTAGTTACTTCCGCTCCTTAAAAGACAGTCTTAAAGAAATGAAAAAAAACAGATTAGGAGAAAAATCTTGCAAATCATGTATCTGATAAAGGTTTTGTATCCAGAATATAGAGAGAGCTCTCAAAATTCAGTAATAAGAAAATAACCAAACCAATTAAAAATGAGCGTGAGGTTTGAAGAAACACTTTACCATAAGGGATATATCGATGGAAAATCGACCCACAAGATGTCCACGAACATATCATTAAGGGGAATGTGAATTCAAAACATAATGTGATACCATTACTCACTTATTAGAATGGCTCAATAAAAAATACTGACAATATTAAGTGCTGATGGGAATGCAAACTGGAAAACCATTTTGACAGTTTCCCATAAAGTTAAACATATATTTATCATGCGATTTAGCAATCTCACTCCTGGGTATTCGGCCAAGAGAAATGAAAACTTACACTGAAACAAAAACCTGTACATAAATATTTATAGCAGCTCCACTCATTATTACCAAAAACTGAAAATAATTCCAAAGCCTTTTCACAGGTGAATGTGTAAACAAGTAGTGGTAAGTTCATACAGTTGGGTGCTCCTCAGTGATGAAAATAATAATAAGGAAGTACTGATACGCACAATTAGATGAATCTCAAAGAAATTCTGCTGCGTGAAAGAAGCTAGCTTCAGAAGGTTACATCCTGTATGATTCCATTTATATGACATTCTCAAAAAGACAACAGTATGGTGATAGAGAAAAGATCAGTGGTTGCCAAGAGTTAGAATCATGGAGAACATGTGAAAACCAAAGGGTAGTGAGAGAGTTTTTTGGAGTTAACAGAGCTGTGCTATATTCTGATTGTAGCAGTAGTCGTAAGATTCTGCATATACATCAAAGCTCGTAGCACTGTAAACTCCTACGTAAGCCAGTTTTGCCATATTTTAATTTTTGAAAATGAACACAGAGCTGTTTCGAAGGAAATGAATAGGTAAAAGGTCAGCCCAAGAGGTTCAGAAGGAAGAGGAAGAGGCAGAAGCAGAATTTTCCTTGGTTCTAGGCTTATGGAGTATCTCGAATATGATGAGTCTTGGGTCTTGTTCAGCGCCAGCTAGCAGAGTTGTGCTCCTTCCAGCCCTCTGGTTGCTTCTTTGTCTCCATATTTTCCTCCATGGCATTGGATTAGGCCCTCCATCATGGCCCAGGGTATCAGGGCAAGACTTAGGCATGGGGCTTTCCCAACCACTGGGTTCTCACAAAGTGTCACTCTCCTATTAAGCACCAGTAGTAATATCCCTCTTGCCCAAGCCTCTCCGTCCCCTGCACTTTGGATGCCCTTTAAATGGCACGAGCCCAAAACAGAGACAGTCACTTGTCTATTCATTTCGCAAATATTTACAGAGTCCCTATTGGGGACCAGGGACCCTGCTGCCAGGCTGAGGCCCACGGCATATTCTGGAGGGCACGGCTGTCAAAGCAGCTGTCCTCACGAGGCCAGCAGTGGTATGTCCTGTCCCAAAGGTCCTAGGCTGTTATCTCAGTTCCCATCTTTGTTGATTTTAAATGCTTTCCAACACTTCACCCCTTTCTCAGATGAAGATTTAAACATAGGCAGATGTACATCCAATATGGCAATATTTTTCTGTTGACTCACCAACCTCCATTAGCACGTGCTTCCTTAACTCTCTGGTGGTGTTCAGTTTGGACTCGGAATGACTTATCTCCACCCGCTGTCAGAAAAACTCATGCTTTTTCTGTTTCCAGGAACACAGTATGAGGCTGGTGAGATTAGGTGTTGAAGCTCAGCAGTGACTTGTCCAAAGTCACCCAACAGATTGGAAGTAGAACTCATTTCACAAGAGTGCCAAGTTCTTTCCCACAGTCAGACTGGGGAGCCGAAGAGCCCACATACAGAACAATTGCCAAAAATCCCGCTCTGGAAACTGGACGGAGATGGGAGAAGCTCTCTCCCAAATAGCTGCTCAAACCTCGTAGGACAGAAGTGCTTTCAAAACAGTCATGTCCTGGGGGCAAGAGATGTTTTTGATCGAAGTTGCGATGACAGCAGTTTGCAACAGACCCACATTCGGGGAACTGTTCCAGCATGCCAGAGGTTTGGAGGCTTTTAACTCTCATAATTCATCCTCACACACACGCCAACTAAGCTAAAGCAATGTTAAGGGGCTGACAAACCACAAAGACCAGGAAATGCAGAGTGAACGCTGATCGGAAGAGCAATAGGAGGCAAATGTATATCAAAAGGCAATCTGGGAGCCCAGGCTGGCCCTGTGAGGCTTGGAAGCAATTGTGATGATTTCCCAGCACACACAGAGGCCTCCAGCCAGAAGGTGCCCAGAGAGGGAAGGGGGGACATGTCCACCATGGCCCACCATGCTACCCAGGAATAGTATGCAGGAAGGCTGGAGTAGGCTGAACTTAGGTTGAGGTTTTACTGGGTGAGAACACTTAATGTGATGCTTTCTTAAATTAGTCCCCATTTCCCTGGGAGCAAAAGGAGAGTTAAGGAATCTGAGTTAGCTCAGGGGGGCATCACTGAGTGGGACCATTCGGTCAGGGGGGACAATTCCATCCACCCCCCTTCTCTGCCCTTGTCCCCTGCCCCCAATACCCCATGCCAGTCTCATCTAGGTTATCTTCCTCACTTTCTGTCTTCCTGCTACTTCTCCTCCAACTTCAGGTTCTTTGCATAAGAACCTCTAGCACCTGCTCTTTCATCTCCAGTAAATATGCCATCTTGCAGATAGAAGACATTCTGAACAGGCAGAGTTAGAGGAAAAAGAGTTCAGAAAGACAGCACCAGGAACCCATCCCAGGTGTCCATCCCATGTCTGCTCTCCTCGCTGCCTCAGTGACCCATTTCCTACTTGACCCAGAGGTTCAGGCACCTGTCCACCAGCACCGATTCCTTTCATGAGATTGTCCCCATCTGCCCTTCCTGGCTGTTTAACTGGAAGATGAAAACAAGTCAATAGCTCGAGACCCTACATGATCTCTAATCAGTGAAAACCAGAACATACTGTGAGGCTGAATGTTGGTGGGAATGAAATTTGGATACTACTGTTGACCTTAGCCGTCGCGAGTTGTGGGGGAGCATTTGATGGCCATTAGTAGATCTCCATGCTGGTTCCAGCTCTGACTAGCTGAGTGGCCAATAGCACGTCATCCGCCCTCTCGGATCTGCCTCAGATGCAACTGTGAGCTTGCTCAGTGCCCCAACAGATGAGGGGAAGGGCACGGCAGAACTTTCCACCCAGACAGCCCTTTCTGTACAGCCCTGGACTCAGGTCTAGTGTCTCTCAGACTTTAAGACTTAAGAGCTCTGCCGGGTACCGAACACCAAGGACCTGAGCCCTCTGATGCCTTCTGACTGAACCGTGTTCTTAGGCCATTGAGGACAAATGACATTCTGAAAACAACAATGACAACAACAACAACAACCAAATAAAAACCTTTCTCTCCAGCATGCAGTCCACCTTTTCCCCAACCTCCTTTCCTCACGAACTCGGATGGCAGAGACTGAGCACAATTTTCTCTGCCCGCCACTGAAGCACAGATTCTTTTTAAGATTGCTGGGAAGGGCTGTACTGCCTGAGGAAAAAATCCTTAGGGAGGTGCTGCCCTCTGCTGGGAGATGCACAAAAGAGAGACCCCGAAATGCAGGCTCTCCTTGTCTGCTATTCCCTTCTCAGTGGAGGAAAGGCACTGCTCTGTGTTCCGGAGCTAGCCAGAAAAGGACATCATAACACGGAAGCAGAGAAATGATGGATGGAATTCGGGATCCAAGAATCAGGTGGATGTTCCCCGAAAGATGAACAAAGTCCCGAGAGGGCAAGACAGGATGTGAGAGGTTACTGCTGTCATCCTCTTGCCTCTGAGCAAGCCCTCATGCATGGCTCAGTCTCCTAGGACTCTTGGCATCATCATCATCATCATCATCATAATAATAATAATAAATAATTTTTAAAGCCTCTCTGCCTACCAAGTTCTCACTTCTTTTAGCTGAGTGACTGAGTGAACAAACCAAATTTGAGTACCAACCACGCGCACAGCACACAAACATGAGTTAGTCCCAGCCTTGCCCACAGTGAACCCGCAGCATAGTCAGAAAGGCAGAAAGGTGGCCAAAGAAAAGAATGCAATGTGTGTGAATGCACCCAGTGTTAAACGAGCGACGGGAGGGACCAGAAATGCAAACAGGGCAGTGGGCATCTGGATCCTAGAGCAGGGGTCTTCTCGCAGAAGGCACCTGACTGAGCCTGGTAGAATGCAGAGGATGTAAGGAGCGGAGGGCAAGAAGAACAGGAATGGAGCTGGGAGAATGTATACAGACGGGCATGCACGCCGAAGAGGAAAAACAGGACTTGTTCTTTCTCCCCTGTTTTCTTCCCTGTGGGGTTGAGAAAACAATAGGCCACTTCAGCTTGAGCTGAACAGCCCACCATAGCAAGCTGCCTGGTCGGGTCAGAGTTTACATACAACCTTTGTCTATAAATAGCACCGTGCCTGTAGTTACACACCCCCCTCTGAAAATAGCACTGGCTGTTCTCACAGTGACTTTGAACTGGAGAGTTTATATTTAGTTTACTCTCTCCCATCTATTTATATTTCTTTTGTTTACATAAATATTCTTCTCCATTTATTGCTGTTATGTCTGGGCACCTGATGTCATTAGAAGAACACATAGCAACTTCATTCCAAACGAACTGGGCAGCTAAATGCATTCCCCCTTATCCCCTATCTGTTCTCAAATGTGCTTCTTAGAATTCCACATTTCCAAGTCTGAGGCTTGCAAAGAGACTTAAAAAGGCATTTTTTTTTTTTTTAATCTGTACTCTGCCTCCAGCTAGATTCACTGGAACTGGGCTGTTTAAATTTCCCAGGCCTCCCAGGAAGGGAAGGGCACCCCGCCCCCTTTGTCCTAAATTGGCACTTTACAACTTTTGGCTCACTTCTGTTGGAGCAACCAAGACCCCCTGGCTCTGCTCAGAGGGCCCTGCAAATGCTCCCAGACTTGGTTTCTGCAGCCGGTCCCTTTTCCCAAGCGTCACTTCCACGCTGCTTTCCTTTGGTCCCCAGTTATCAATTGTATGGAGCTTTTCATGGCGTTCATGAATTCTCCCTAGATCTTCCCCTCAGATTCTGAGCTTTCCTTAAAGTTGAGGGTTCGGAATCCTAGCGAGATCCTGGATTTGGTGGAAAACTGTTGGAAAAGTGCTTCTGGGTCCCTGGGAGGACACCGAGTTCAGTCACGAATGTCCTGGTGTGACCTCAGGATATCATGAATGGCCTGGGGCTGACCGTGAACTCTTTTCTATCTTTCTTCCAAGAAAGCAGCAATCGCATAAGCTCTGGAGGCAGATAGTCCTAGAGGCACAGCTCTGGAGCAGACAGCTGTGTTGTCTTGGGCAAGACCACAAACCTCCCAGAGCCTCAGTTCCCTCGCCTGTAAAATGGAGACAACACTAACTTTTCAAAGTTATGAGAAAATATAAAAAGTAGGAAGAATAGGTGTCCAATAGTTACTAAATGTCTAATCCCTTTCCTTCTCTTTCCACATATCCCTCCTTGCATTTTTTGAAACCCTGTTCTAACGAAGACTTCCCATAGCTCTTATGGGATCTAGGGAGGTCTAAATCTGCCCACTGAAGTGAGAGCCAGGGCTTCCAGGCAGGAGCAAGCCATTGTGAAATTATATAGCACAAGCTCTCATTCGTTTTCTAGGTCCCTGGGGAAGAGATGAACTTGCTGCCTGGTCTCGGTACCTTCACTGGACCACCTGGGTAGAGCAATAAACAGAGTCCTGTTCTGTGGTACACGGCATCCCAGGGAAAGTTCACATCCTCCATCTCTGATGAGGAATGAGCAGGAAGAGCAGGAGATGGGGAAGCAAGGTAGAGAGTGAGGCATCGAAGGGGCAGGGCTCAGACCCTTGGGGAGAGACAAGACCCACGGACACCTCCCATCTGGGCTCTCATTCTTGGCTCTTAACCTCACCCTCTTCTGCCTCTCACTGAGCATGTGGTCAATCTGGTGTTTATTCCAAGTAGTCTGTTGTAATTGTAAAATTGGATTTAATTTTAAAGTGCTTCTTCAATATGCCTGTTCAGTAACATGAGCCCCTTGATCAAACTAGATTCTAAGTGCCTCGTCATTACAATCCCCCTCCTGGTCAGAGTCAGCATGACCGCTTCTGGAAGGTGGGTGGGGAGCAAAGCCCAGCGTCCCCTAGAGAGCTGGTGGCCCAAGCAAGCAGTCATCAAGGAAAGCAAAGGATTCCCTGTTGCACTGAGGCCACTCACTCGGCCTGACAGTCCCTAAAGAATCCAGTTTCTTCATGAACTGGAGAGACAAAGGGACGACCACACTTCCCCGTCTCCTCCCTCACCTGGATAGCTTCTACCTTCCTTCAGCTCCAATGTCCACAGCAAACCCGCTGGGTGTGTTCTGGGGAGCTGGTACGTCCACATTCTTCTGCAGCTTTCCGTTGAGCTCCCCATTAGTCTGGTGCTGTCTGTTGCTTTTTGTCTAACTGCCTGCCTCACGACTCCCCATAACCTCACTGTTTCAAGTGGGGAGTGGCTGCTCATGCTAGAGTCTCAGCATTCGTCAGGTCTGGAAGTCCTTCTAGAGACTCCTTGTCTCCAGTCAGGAACTATTTGTAGAGTCTCCGTGATGAGCCCTGCATTGTTCTGAACATTATCCATTCATGAACCAACCAGGACGAAATCCTCTATGATCATGAAGCTAACATTAACTTTCCCCATCCAGGGCTAATTATAACCTCTGACGTTAACCCGGCCTTTCATTCCTGATCAATATCTTCACTTTCACTCCTGCATTTGAACCCGCCACAGCCTTGGACCTTGCGTTGGATTGTCCCACAGACACCACTGGTAGTAGGTAAAAGGGAGGCGTGTGCAGAGCTGACCTCACCTGTTTGTTGAAGAGTGTTTCAGAGGTGGGGTCAGGACTAGAATCCAGGGCTCTTGTTTCTCATTGTAGGCTCTGTAGTTTTCTACTTCCTGCCTTGATCCAAGCCTACCATTCCCAAGCCAGTGTCACCCCTGGAGGAAGCCGCCCAGCTCCCTTCACTACACCATTATCCCCTATCCCTGAGTTACCGCAGCCCTCAGTTTTGGCTATCGTGCAGCACCTACTCAAGTGCCTTGTTAAGTTGTTCAATATTGTTTTGAGCGTCACACATTCCTGGTGAGACTGTAAACTCCCAGATGGCCTGGGGCCCCAAAGAGAGCCTCTGAATCATAGTGGCTCTTCCTGAATGGTATGCTGCAATGATTTAGGAGAGGTCCCAAGATGGCCAGTAAAGAGCCTCAGAATATGACCTCTTGCTGCAGGTGGCCTCATTTGTTTATTCTGGGGAGCTATACAAATCACTTTACATATATGCCATTCTTTAAAAAAAAAAAAAATGATGCAAAGCTCTGCTTATATTCCCTAGCAGAAAAATGGACACATGGCTGGTGGTTAATAGATATTTGGCAATTCATTGAATACTAAGAAGACAAACTTTACATTATTCCAAAGCTGGGAGGGATGGGGGAAGTATCTGGTTATTGCAAATGGGGACTGGGGCTACTGAGGAGAAGCTAATGACTAGTTGAAGGTCGCACAGCTAGTAAGTATCAGAGCCAGGAAATGTTTCCAGGGACAATGGCTTTAGGTTTGCCTGTAAGTCTTCAGACCACAGCGAGTTTGGAACAAGGAGGTTGGGTGAAGTCAGAGGCCGGGCCTTTTACATTAGCCTCAGACGCCTGGAGTCTCAGAGGACAGCTGGGACCATTTGACAGAGATAGCTACTCCTGTGCAAGGCAATGTCTCTGGGGGAGTGGGGGACACCTGCAAGCCAGATGTGATGGTCGGAGGTTGGATTTTGTTGATACTAGGTACAATGCACCCACCCCCCAGCCCCACTCCTGCCCATATGGTTAGTGAGTAGAATTTTGTAACAAGGAAAAAAGGCTGAGCAGAAACATATCTGGCACACAATTACCATGCAAGATGCCAAGACAATATCTGGCTATCAACGCCTCAGTCCCTGTGGCACTCCATCCGGGCTATTGGTTAGCAAAAGCAGGAACGTTTATGGAAAGAGGTTAGGAGATCCCCAGAAAGCATAGATTTGAGTCCCAACTCTCTGGGTAACTGGCTGTGGGGCATTGTGAAGACACTTAGTGTCTCCCAGCTCCATTTTCTCAGCTGCAAGGACATGAAAAGTTCAGACTAGACAACACCTAAGATTCTTGTGTTTCTGACCTTTTGGTTAATTCTTCTCTCTTGATATCTTCAGATGTTAGCAAAAGAGCTGGCAGTGGTTGCACAGGCACACTAACCCTGTCTGTCATTAGCAGGAAAGAATAAATAGAACTAGGTTTAGAATGTAATGAAATCAGAGCATGTACCTAGCATAATGTCCAGCATGCAGTAGACTTTTAGTGAATGTTGATTGAGAGGGAAAAAAAAAAAGAAGAAGGAAAGACAAAAGGAAGGAAGGGAGGGAAGATGAGAGGGAGATGGCATTAAGGCACACTGTTTTTTCCACCTAAGTAATGAAAGCTAACATTACTTTAGATCTTTTATTCTAAGTATTATTCTAAGTACTTTATTAATTCTTTAATCTTTATACCCAAACCGTAAGAGAGATACCCCATTTTACAGGTGAAGTAAAGGAGGCACAGAGAAATTTACCAATGTGCCCCAAGTCACCCAGCTGCTAAGTGCTAGTAGAATCAAGATTCGCCTTTCTGTCTTTTATTCCCTACCTGTGTCTCCCACATAGTGCCTACCATTGCATCTGAGTAAAAGAACGAGGTGGTTGGTTATGGCTGAGGAGCCAAAAGATAATGACACCAGAAAGAGGTTCAGCCTTGGGAGAACCACACAACTCCTGCCTCCTCCACCTGGATCAAGAGGTACTTAGATTCCTGGAAGAGCACGATGGCCAAGGTAAGCGGCTGGTCACTGTCAGTTGTAAATAGTTTATTCTCCCATATCCCCACCTCCTGCAGCAACTATTTCCATAGTAATATGGCCAATGGAAAAGAACGGTGGAGCCCAAGCATGTCATTGTGTGACCTTGAGTCAGTCATACCTTTGTGCCTCAGTTTCCTCATTTGGGTCATAAAGATTTTGGATCTTCTTTAAAGCACCTAGCCCTGACAAAAACCTGACAAATAGTCAGCTTTTAGTGATATAAGTTCCCTTTGCTTCTGTTTGTTTCTCAAATTTTAGAAACTTAAGCTCGGATTATATAATTCGTTCTAAGATGGGACGGAGAGACCCAAAGTGTGGTTTGTGTCTAAACTCATAGCCCTGAGAACAGTCCATAAGCTCTCAGATGGTGTTAGCCATGCAGGAAGCCAGGGCGCTCATGCGCTAAGCTAGAGCTTGTCACCTCAGGTCTGAGCTAAGGCCCATCCTCTGCTCTTGGGCAGGGATCCAGTGAAGCCACAGATACTTCACCCTCATCAAAGATTGCCTGAGGTGTAGCACTCCACATGCTTCCTTGGCAATAAGTTCCTTCTTTTGTCTCACTGGCATCCTTTCTATTATAATTTGATCTCACTTCCTTTGCTCTGACTCTAAGGGGAAAGAAGAACAGCTGGTCACCACCACCCACATACTAGCCCTTCCGATAAAGGATGCTAGTGCCAAAACATGGGGTTCCAAAAGCCTGTGCTTTCATCCTGTCGTAAAACTCGATCCAACAGAGTTGGGAGCTTTGTGGTTTAGATATCAGTTGGGTCAACCTCAGTGGGTACCAGGCAGTCTGTGGGCAGCAGAAGATATTTCCTATGCCATGGGAGTGGGCCCCATGGTCTTACTGTGGTGGCAGGTGGAGCAGGGTCCACCTGTCATTCCATTAGCCTTCTATCCAAGGTGTGAGCAAAGAGGAAGCATTTCTGGGTGGTCTGCTGGGCAGAATCTCAGACAGGAGGTGATGGGAAGGAAGACGTTTAATGCTTTCCTAGAGTAGTGTGGATGTAGGAAAATTAAGGAGCCTACAAATATGTGAAAAGCTATCAGATTCACTAGTTGTCAAAAGATGTAGCTCATTTTCAAAAGATGTAATTTTCTGCCTGTTGGTAAATTTTGGATTTTGTTTTTTTTACAGTATGACAGTTTTCGTGGAAATGCAGGGATTAAACTCTCTCACCCATGGCTGGTCGAAGTGTAAACCGGATTGCAATTTTTGGACAGCAATTGTCAGTATCAATCAAAGCCCTCAAAACATTATTTCAAAAAACATTTTTGCATATTCTACAAAAATACTGATTACTGTATGAAAAATTAATGAAGCTGCATTCACTACCACATTTTTTAACAACTGCAAAAAATTTGGGGGGCAAATTACCTGTCCAATGATAAGGATTTAGTTAAATAAATTAAAGCTTGTCATGATTGTGGAAAAGTGTATAGTCATTAAATATGAAAAATATAAAGACATAAAAATAGGATATATTAGGTGAAAAAATAGATATCAAAATAACATATGCAACAACTATCTCTCTACATTGACATTGATATTTATATCTATCTATCATCTAGCTAACTATGGAAGGATATAGACCAAAATATTAATTGTGATTATGTCTGGGTGGTGACATTTTAGGTCATTTTACTTTTTTTAGTTTTTCTTTAAATTTAGATTGTGGAATCTAATATTTATGCCCAAAAAGCCATATATTCCATTTATGTTAAAGAAAAATAAGAATGTGATTTTAGGGGTAGGACATGATAGGAAAACTCTCCCCCACCTCAATGCCTTATTTAAAAAAAAAAAAAAGGGACAAGCCAAGATCAGCCTTGGAAAGGAGCATTAACTGAAAGACGGTGTGTGGGTTAAAGAGAAGTATGGAAAAGGGAGGCACAGCCCAGGCTTTGCTCTGTTAGGAAGTGGCCGGGGAGAGTCATACTTGTGCGTCTGTTTCAGAACCTCAGATTTTAGATCTGTCTTGCTAAGTCATATCCTCCTTCCATAAGTGACTCTTAGAAACTTTGCCCCCCAAAAGGGCGAAGAGGAGTGGGAGATACAGGTTTCCAGTTATGGAATGAATAAGTCACGGACGGGAATAAAAGTCTCGGCATAGAGATAGAGTCAGCGATGCTGTACTAACATTGTGTGGTGATAGTGGTGGCCACACTCATGGTCAGCCCAGCATCCAGACTTGTCCGATCACTGTGTTGTACACTTGAAACTAATACTACATTTTGTGTTAACTATACTTCAGTAAAAAACAAAACAAGGAAAAAAAATCTTTGCTCAAAAAGTACCCTTCTTAAGTGGAGATGCAACGGAGGAGGGGGTTAGGGGGGTAAGAAAAGAACAATTGAGGGGCACCTGGGTGGCTCAGTGGGTTAGAGCCTCTGCCTTCGGCTCAGGTCATGATCTCGGGGTCCTGGGATTGAGCCCCACATCGGGCCCTCTGCTGGGCGGATAGCCTGCTTCCCCTCCTCTCTGCCTGCCTCTATGCCTACTTGTGATCTCTGTCTGCCAAATAAATAAATAAAATCTTTAAAAAAGAAAAGAACAGTTGAAACAAGATGCGATCTGGAGGAAGACAAACCAAAAGAGACTCTTAATGTCACAAAACAAACTGAGGGGGGTTGGGGGGAGGGGTGTAGGGAGAGGGTGATTGGATTATGGACATTAGGGAAGGTATGTGCTATGGTGAGTGCTGTGAAGTGTATAAACCTGGCGATCCACAGACCTGTACCCCTGGGGCTAATAATACATTATATGTTTATAAAAAGTAAAAAATTGGAAAAAAAGTACCCCTCTTTGGCTTAGTAACTCCAGCCCTTCCCAAAAGAAATAAAAGCATTTGTCCCCACAAAGACTGTACAGGAAAGTTCATAGTAGCTTTATTCAGAACAGCAAAAAGTGGAAACAAATCAAATGTTCATCCACTGATTAACAGAAGGTGGTATATGCACAGGAGGGACTCTCATTCTGCAATTAAAAGGAATAAAGTATTGATATAAACATAGGTGAAATTCACAAGTGTTATGCTCCTTGAAAATGACAGATGTGAACACTGCCACACATTGTACGGTTCCATTTACATGAAACATCCAGAATGGCAAATGTATCAAGACAGAGAGTAGATAGATTAGTGATTGCCTGGCCCAAGGCAGGGGAGACGGGAAAATTGGAAGTGAGCCCAGGTGGAAACGAGGTTTCTCATGGGATGATGGAATGTTCTCAAATCAGATTGTGGTGATGGCTGCACAACTTTTTACACATACTGAAGACTCAAATAGTATACTAAGGACAAGTACACTTTATAACATATAAATTATATCTCAAAATAAAGCCTAAAAAAAGTACCCATAGGTATTGAGGGACATAACACTTTCAATGCATTTATTCACTCATCAAATATCTTCAGTTTGCCAGGTATTACTCTAAGAATACGTGAGTGAAAGGTACAGAAATTACCTACTGTATTTTAGTGATCTACAAGTCAGTTTATGGTCAATCAATATCTATCAGTATCATCAACAGACCCTTACCTCCATGGGCAGGGGTGTTTCTTGTTCATCTTTTCACCCCACAGACATTGGACAGTACCTGACTTAGAGTAGACCCTGTCTCATATACTGGATAAATGAATTACGTGGGTACAAGAGAGCCAGAAAGATGAGAGAGAGGAATAGAGAGAGCTATGCTTTTCCCCAGCAGATCCCTGGAATAGCACAGAGGGAGGGAGGGTGATAAAGGAGAAAGAAGGCCAAGGGCTCTAGAGAGAAGATACAGATTTTCTTTTGGCTTTTTGAAAACCAGAGAAGAGTGTCTCTGAAGCTCTGATTCACAGGGTTTAGCGGGTGATGTGTGTGTGTGTGTGTGTGTGTGTGTGTGTGTGGCAAGTCCCTCAAGCCACATTTTCCAAGATCCTGCCCAGCATACTGTGGTTCAAACACAGAGACTGGAAGCCTCTAAGCCTCACGCTACTTCTCTAAGCCCATCCTTTCCTGGGGAATGGTGATATAAAGCTCTATGGATCTTCTCTGCTTCTACCTCAAGGTCCCTATTTGGAATCTGGCCACCTGGTAGGAAATGGTTGCCAACTCCTATGCCACTCCACCCCCAGCCCCTGCCTGGAGTGTTCATTGCCCCTCCCCACCAAGACGGCCTCTTAGAACGTGGCAACGTGCATTCAAAGCTATAAAGATGTTTATTCTCTTCGACCCAGAGATTTTACTTC
The DNA here is from genome assembly GCA_003697995.1 of Taxidea taxus jeffersonii. Classification (NCBI taxonomy): domain Eukaryota; kingdom Metazoa; phylum Chordata; class Mammalia; order Carnivora; family Mustelidae; genus Taxidea; species Taxidea taxus. The sequence continues at coordinate 490,668 of ML103953.1, forward strand.
AAGGAACAAATAGGAAGAAAATAATCAGTGACACAGTGATGTGTGTATGGGGTTGTTCTCCATGGTATTATTTGTAACACTGGTGACATTGCAACATTGAAACCCCTAAATGAGCAGTGGAAGAATGGTTAATTCAGTTATAGTACAACTGGGTGATGAAATGCTGTGCAGTCATAACAATCCTGTTGCAAGAAAATCCAATTACCACAAGAGGAATTTGACCTTGACATATTATTAAGTAAAAAAGGCAGATTGTAATATGCTACCTGTAGCATCAACTCAATTTTGTAGGTTACCTATCTATGCTATCTATTTGGAGTAAGGTACAGCAGGAAGATAGCTCCTACACAGCAGGGGAATTGGGGCTTGGAGTGGTTGATGTCTAGGCAGCTGGTGAATTCATACATACACGCATTCGTAGAGAAGAACTGGGGTATATGTATAAGGACAAGGAAAATTGTTATTGCAGGTTGGTGGTATTGTGGTGAATGTTCATGTGTTTATGTGTATTCGTGCTTTTCAGAATGTTCCAGATTCTATAGGGAAAGAAGACTATTTTTATTCTCTTTTTATTTATTTATTTGTTTATTTATTTTTAGAGAGAGCATGAGTAGGGCAGGAGGGGCAGTGAAAGAGGGAGAGAATCCCAAGCAGGTTCCATGCCCAGCACGGAGCCAGACGCAGGGCTCGATCTCATGACCCTGAGATCATTACTTAAGCAGAAACCAAGAGTCAGATACTTAACCACTTGAGACGCCCTGGAAAAAAAAAAGACAATTTTTTTAAAGTATTCCCAGGGAAAATATCAGCAGTTTCTTAAAAAAAAAAAAGTGTACTTTAAAAAGCCAGGTAGAAATTTGTTCTGCATGTTATCCTGTCAGATACGTTCCAGTTGCCCTGAGTATGACCTGAGTGCCCCAGATCATAAACTCTCAGAGCAACCAGACTGTCCGACAACTTCACTCCTTTGTAACTGACCACAGGCGGACCTCAGAACAAAGGAAGTGAAGATGAGGGCTGCTTCTCTTGCAGGGAACAATCATAATTTCAAATGGGTAGGGGTTTCTCCCTCCTAAGTTTGGAATCAATGTTTTATATCCTGGTAAGTGCCACTCTTTACGTGGTTGGAAATGGCAGCAATCCACAGTGCAGGGACCTGCAGTGCCTACCTCTCACTCTCTGAGCCCCCAGCTCAGCCTAAGGAGGAGAGGGAGGCTCAGAGGATGGACATGGCATGCTTCCTCTGGTATTTTAGTCCCAGAGGGCTTCTCGGAGGAGGAAGGACTTTTTAGAATGATTTAAATGTGGTAGAGAGGATGAGATGATCTGGGAGAAAGCAGGTGTGAGAACAGTCAACTGTCACAAGGAATAACAAGTCCCCCTTAAAAGATGAGCTGGGTCTCATCTTCTCTGACCTGAGAACTTTATAAAAGGCCCATACATATCAGACCCCAGGAACAGAATGTGTTCAATGTGTATGTAGCTCTCAGTGGCTGCCCAATCTGGAAAAGGAATCTTGACTAAATATCCTGGGATTTTCTCCATTTAGTCCATGAGACACAGTAGGGTGGGAAGGTGAGGAGTGTGGTGAAGAGAGAGAAAAGGGACCTGACCATGACCTCCCCCAGCCAGTGTGGTGGTGACTGGGAGGATTTTTGTACTAAGAGGGTGGCTGGGGGACAAAACTGTCATGCACCTGTGGTCCAACCCACGGAGAGTGAAACGGGGACCCCCAGGAGTACAGAGGACAGGGTCTTTTCTAGGTTGTTTTCTGCTCTTTCTCCAGAGACAGCATAGTACCAGGCACAGAACAGAATCTCAAGAACTCCTGGATTAATGTAGGAGTGCAGGTGGGCAGAAGGTGGTGGAATAATCCTGCCCCTGTTTGACTAGGAGGACGCTGATTTGAAGGCACCCCAGGTAGACTTCAGGAGAGGCTAGGCTCCTGTGCTGGGTGTCTTTTGGGGAGAATGGACTCTGGCTCAGGAAAAGCTGGGGAAAGGAGCTAAGGAAGTCACTAACCCAAAATGGAAACACACCTCCACTTCTTTTCCTTTCAGACGGGAGCCTCCTAGAACCCAAGACTCCTGAGGAAGTGAGGGAGGGGGATTCACGCTGCATATGGTAGCCCTTTCCCTGGACCTGGGCTCACCCTCCCAGAAGGTGCCTTCTGGGCAGCAGCAAGGGGTTGCTGTGTGTGAGGGCGGCACACGTGGGCTCAAAGGTTGTCTTAGAAACTGAACACTGGGGGCCCTTGAGTGGCTCAGTGGGTTAAGCCTCTGCCTTTGGCTCAGGTCATGATCTCAGGGTCCTGGAATCGAGTCCCACATCGGGCACTCTGTTTGGCAGGGAGCCTGCTTCCTCCTCTCTCTCTCTGCCTACCTCTCTGCCTACTTGTGATCTCTGTCTGTCAAATAAATAAATAAAATCTTAAAAAAAGAAAAGAAACTGAACACTGAACTGCTTCTCTAAGTGATCACAGGACTTAAGAGGGTTTTGAGTTTGTAATGGGGACCACAGGAAGGGAAGTTCTGACATGTTCATCAGCATCCACCCCTCCCTTCATTTTGGCATCTCACACATATACCAGTTATCCTTACCTTCTTAGGGTTTCACTCAGGATAGCAAGGGTGGCCCTGCCCTTCACCCTGTTTCTCAAGTGCTTAGTGTGTGCAGGGACAGAAGCACCTCCTCTCACTTGGAGTAATTTGTCCCATCACATCCAGACAGGAAACTTGGTTTCCCCTATCCAACCTCCAGCTTGTCAAGGGGGCTGCGGGATTAAAGCAGCGTAGACCCTGAAGGTTTTTCACCAGGATTTCAGTAACGGGAGGCCAGAGTGAAGCCAGGGTGAGGACTGAAGGCCCGTGTCTGCCTGCACCGCCTACAGGTGGGCGCTCCCACACTTACACAGATGTGCACGTGCACACACACACAGACACACACACGTGCACACACACAGACCAGCAGACAAACATATACACACACACACACACACACACTCTGCTTCTTAACCTTCACTCCTCAGGGTTCTCTCATGCCTGTGACTGGACTGAGTGGGGGATGGGAGGGTTTTTTTAAATTATATATTTAAAACCCCTGTTTTCCAATTGTAACAATAGTAACATAATCGTTACAGAAAATGAGATAATAGGGAGAAACTTCGCTACCATCTTTCTAAACTGTCCATCCTGGGGCACCTGGGTGGCTCAGTGGGTTAAGCCTCTTCCTTCGGCTCAGGTCATGATCCCGGGGTCCTGGGATTGAGCCCCGCATCGGGTTCTTTGCTCAGCAGGGAGCCTGCTTCCTCCCTCTCTCTCTGCCTGCCTCTGCCTCCTTGTGATCTCTCTCTCTCTGTCAAATAAATAAATAAAATCCTAAAAAAAAAACTTCCCATACTAATACCAAACTCTATAACCTTCCAGACAATTTTCTATGCTTAATTTTTTCCAATGATGATATTTAGGTAATAGGAATGGAGATATAGATGTACTCAGATATAGAGATAGATGTAAATGTAGATACATAATATATACATATATATTTTTACATTTTTTTAAAAGACTTTATTTATTTATTTGAGAGAGAATGAGAGAGAGAGAGAGCATGAGAGGGGGAAAGGCCAGAGAGAGAAGCAGACTCCCCACCAAGCAGGGATCCTGTTGAGGGACTTGATCCCGGAACTCCAGGATCATGACCTGAGCCGAAGGCAGTTGCTTAACCAACTGAGCCATCAAGGCTTCCATATTTTAAGATTTTAAAAAAGTGAGATTAATCTATTATAATATGCCTTTTATTTATTTAACATATAAAAAATCTTTATATGGCCAACAATATTTGTCTATGAAAATTATACTAAATGATGAAAGAATATTGCTTCTGGACATTGGCATAGTTAACCAATTCTCCATTGTTGGACACTTAGGATATATTCAATTCTGCAAAACAAATTTAATTAAGGCCAAATTTTTAATCTAACCACTAATGGTATATTGAGTTATAATGATTCAATCGTATTTTAATATTCAATAATGCAGAATATATAATTATAAGTACACTGTTCCTTTTTTCTTTTTGATGAGATTCAGACAAAAATGAAACAGATTAGAATTCCTCTATTTGTAAGGCCCAAACTTGTAGTGGTACTACAAACAGCAAGTCTTTTCTTTTTCTTAAGATTTTATTTATTCATCTGACAGAGAGAGAGTGAAAGATAGAGGCAGAGGAAGAGGGAGAAGCAGACTGCCCGCTGAGCAGGGAGCCTGACATGGGACACGATCCCAGGACCCTATGTGTGATACCCTGGGATCTTGACCTGAGTCTAGGGCAGATGTTTAACTGACTGAGCCACCCAGGCATCCCCGACAGCCAGTCCTTTTATTGTGTCTGTGTATCCTAAACCTCACTGTTAAAAAAATAAATTTCCATCAACTGTGCTGGAGAGAAAGCTGAATGATCTTTTCAGTCCCTCTGCAGAAAATGGTTTCATAAAGTTGTTGCTATATGAGAAAGTGACTGAAAAGAACGTAGGGTGAAAAAAAGCACTTTATCAAAGAAGCTAATTGGTGGAAATATGAGTTTCCAGATATTGAGATATTTGTTACAGATACCAGCTTTGTAAAACATTTAATTTGTTGTGATATATTTTCTCATGCTAAATAGATGTATTTTTACTTAATTCTGCATGACGATTTCTGCAATTTTTTTCTACCATTGTGAAAGTTCATGCCTGTCAGAGCCTAGACGCACCCCTGGGAAACCCCTGTATTTCCCAAGAGCTGGCCACAGAGAAATTCCCTCAGCTAATGTTTATGGTCCGGAGTTGACGGCCTCAGACCTGGCTAGGGCACATGCAGCCCCACAAAACGCTGCAGAGATGAACGAGAGAGACAGTATTATGTGTGTGTTCCCTGGATATTTACGGGGCTGTGATGCCTTAACAAACAGGTCTGACTGCTCTTTTCCGGAGTCCCCACTTTTCCTGTCTTCCCCATAACACTACCATTTTGCTTTATTGCTGTTTTCCCTACCTACGCCTTCTCTGTTTCTCCTCCTCACACCTCTCTCTCTCCCCCTCCTTCCTCTTTGCCACATTCTCTCATTTTCCTTCCAAATCTGGAAAAGGGTCTTCATAAAAAGCTGGTGAATATGACAGATGAGAAAATGGAGGCTCAGTGGCTGAGCTGGACCCACTTCGGATTCCCTGCCAGAGTACTCTTCCGGGGAGCCTAGGTCAGCCCCTCTCAGTCCGTGTGGCCTGAGGGGTCTTGTAAAGGCAAATCCAATGTGAGCTCAGAAAACTGCCCAACGGGACCCTCTGAATCCCTGCAGGTTATGTGTGATGCCCCCTCTCCTGCCTTCCTGAGCCCTCTCCTCCCTCCTAGTCCCTAGGAATTGCTGTGCAGGGCCACAGGGAGGAGAGTGGGCTACAAGGAGAATTTGGCAACTGGTTAATCTGTCTTCGAGGATCTCACAGGCCACAGCGTGGGCCCTGTCCACCTGGCCAGCCTCCCACCAGTACAGGCTTCCAGGATGCTTGTTCAGCCCACATCTAGGGCAAGAGCCAACCCCCAGCCCTCTGCCAGTGTAAACTTTGCACCCGTTCTGGAAGAGGGCAAGAAGGGGGAGGAGGAAGACCAGAGGAAAATAGAGAGGAGGAGGTCCTACAAAAATCCTACCTCCTCCACAAAGCTTTCCCTGCCCCCTCAAGCCCCTGGCCTCATTCCCACCTCAAGGCTTCCAGAACATTCATCAGACCATCCATCAGCATCACATAGCATGTACATCCTTCTTGCCCTTTTTGTTGAATAAAATTTATCTCAACTACCCAGAGCTGTTCTACATACAGACATGATGCATTATGGTGCATTATTTATTTCTGTGACCCCCCCCACCTAGAGCAGTGGCAGGTGACTAAGAACCATTTGCCAACTGGGTCATTACTTGTGACAATGCTAAGATTACAACTCCAGGCTATGCTTAAACCAGACCCAATGTCACCTACAGTTCAGAGTCTCAGATCATATACAGTTTGATATTCCCACAGGGAAGGGAATCCCATTTATTACTGTCATCACAACAGAGAAGTGATGCAGGTCACACAGTGACTTATGGAGATGGCAGTAAAGAGGAGGTGAAGGTGGTCTAGTGTACAGAAAATCACTTCACCATCTCTCAGTTCCAAGAACTTCTCTAAGCACCTTCTGTGACCTTGCTTGCTTTTCTAGGATGTTTCCAGCCAGAAAGTTGTGAGAAGCTATACCAGCCAACAACAAAACTGACACCAAAGAAGCCATTCCTTTCCAGGAACCACTGCCCACATGTTTTGAAATGTGTAAGGAATACTGCATGTGTCTTTCAGCATCTGTGGACCCCTACCCCCAAGAAGGGAAAACACTCCTTCTGGAAGCAGAGCCATCCTGTGCAGCATTTCCAAATTGGGTGACATACACCACAGGTGTTGGGAGAAAACTTTGCTGGTGCATGAGGAGGTATTCATGGTTTTTGGGAAGGTTGCTCCCATTTCAAGTCTCCTTCTTCCCTTCAAGGAGAATATCTCAGTCAAGTGCTAGAATGATCTTAACTCCTCTCAAACCCTTACCTCCCATTTTAACCCCAAATGAATAGGTCTTAGAGTACCAGCCTTCAATAGATCAAAATATCAAGCTTGTTTCCTAAGACTGTTTTCCATTAAATATATTTGCCCTTTGGTCTCCAATATTTAGGGTAAATGGTGTTGCTTTTTCATTGGCATTAATGATATAGTTTCCTTTTAAAGTAAATACACTTACGTAAAAAAATGGGTCTGGCTAAAGAAAAAGTATTAAGTAATAGCACAGGTGTTTGCTGATATACCAAAAGTGATGAAAGCTGTATATTTATGACTAAGGGCTGGGAACCACTGAAACTAAGAGAAAGAAGTTATAAGTGCCTCGTTCCCATCCTTGTCCTGACATTTTCCAGCATGTGCTCATGGACAAGCCACTGTACCTCTTTTCATGACTGTTTTCTCATATGTAACATGAGGAGAGTCTATAGACCAAAGACTTTTAAAGTATATTCCAATTCTGAAACTCTGTGATGTCTTATTATTTTGTGTGTGAGGGGTGGGGGGAGAAGAGAGCAGGGAAAGAATAGAACAGTGAGGAGATGGGATTCTTCGGCTTGCTGTCTTTGAAGCTAGTACAGGTGAACTCTCTTTGATTTCACTGTGGACTGAGTCCTAAGAGCAATGCCAATCTGTTAGCAAGTCTGTCTGTAACCCTCCCTCACCCACCCACTGGCCCCCCAGAGATAGGGCAAGCTGCAGCTCCCAGCTTCCTCAGAGATGGCAGCTACTTAGTTTTGAAGACGAACAGCTAGAAGAGAGAAATGAAGAGTCCGTGCCCTGTCTGCCTGGTTGGAAGTCCCCTCACAAATCTCCCCATCCTGAAATCCAAAGCCCTGGGAATGGGCTATTCATGAATGGCCTGATAGAGAATTCCTTGGGAGATCCTTATCAGCCCTTGCTTTTCTCCCCATTGTGGGACAGGTGAAATGAGAAGCTTGGGGATAAAGCAGTTAGTCCCCCTTCCAGAAGCCTGGTTAGAGCTATAGATGGGACAAGGAAGCAAAGGCAAGCCCCCTGCTCCAAGGTCTGGGAAAGGGAGAAGTTTGGCTCCATTCCCCCATTGGCATTAGAGGTCTTGTTGAAAAGTGAGAGAAGAGATGTGATCTTGGATGGATTTTTCTAATAGTCCTTGAGATAAATTGAGCAAAATGTCTGAATCTGAGAAGCTCAGATGTGGAATAAGCTTAACATGGTTCTGGGCAAATCAAGAAAAGGCAGACAAGACAGTGCTTCAAAGGGAAACAGAGGCTAAAGTCCTGAGAAGGGGCCAGGAGAACACGGCTGGTGTGCAAATCCCAAGCTGTGGCTCAGAGCCTGAGGATCGTTTCTTGGACGATACCAGACAAGTTTATGAACAGAGAAGCTCTAAAATAAGGAGGCTAAATGACTTAGCTCAGAAAGGAAAGTCCCGAGGCACCTCCAACTGGGCTTTTGCCTGAGGTCTTCTCTATTCAACCAATCACTATTCATTCTTCTGGCATCTCCTCAGAATTTTTACCTGTAGATTCCAAATTAGAATTTTTAATAGTTTTGTCTATCCTCTGCATCAGGGCAGGCAGGTAAAGTGCTCAGGGAGGCGTACACTGTGTCTGTAGATGAGGAATTGTGGTGACAGTGGGGGATGGGAAGTCCAGAGCCCCTCTCAAGATGGAGGCTGAGGCTTGTGCCCCCTGCTGGCTGCAGAGAGGCCAGTTTAGAGTTCCTAATCATTTGGGTTCTACCCTCAATTCCAACTTGTCCTGGGTGTTGGGGGTTGGTTCCCAACAAGCAATTCTCCAACACCAGCTGGTTGTCCTACAATTCAACTTGACTCTGACCCTAACTACCCTGAGATAACATCAGATTCCATGAGCTGACTCCAGTTTGTGCTTGTTGTTTTCTTTTTTACCACAATTCATATCATCCATATCATCCATCTTTCTTCCCATTTTCCACATCATCAGCCCTTTCTAGATGAACTTGTGCGCATCCTCTGAATCCCTGCCCTCATCCCAACCTTGGCCTCCCCACTCCAGAAGTGAGGCTTGGGACCTACTGAAGAAATAGTAAGTCTGAAAAGTTCTTTAGAATCTTCACTTAGCACCATCCCGTCCCATTCCCTGCTAAGAGCAGAGAAATGTTCCATTCCTTTCTGCACACCTCAGATGTCAGGAATTGTGTTCTACTCACGACATTTCAATGAATGTTCCTTGACAACCTAGTGCCATGACCAGGGCTCCGAGTCATATAAAGAATGTGTTTATAATGGAAAGAAAAATGGATATGGAATTAGGAGATTGGGAAACTTAAAGGCATTCTAGTTATAGGAACAAATGTCTGGAGAGGGAATGGACTGAAGAATAGGACTTACCTATTTCTCTAGAGAGCGACGTGCGTGTGGGGGGTAGTGAGCATTTGACTGGACTAAGGTTTAGGAATGCGGTGTGATGGCCTTTGACAGACCTGTTGAGGTGCTGGGCCACTCTACGCTAGGCTTCTCAAACTTTTACCCGTGGAGGCAATGAATATATTTCTTGGGAGCCTAGGGATTTAACCTAAAGTAGTGTACTTCACACTTAAAATTTCCCTGAAGCTCCATGTGGTATCATCAGAATGTTTGAGACTTTTATACTCCATAAGTTTTTAAAACATAGAATAATAATGTTTTCCTCAATTTTGTAGTGCCATTAGGTAGATATCCCCTTGTGACTTTTCTACATACACCTTGTTTAAGAAGGATCACCATGGGCCATGAGCAGGAGAGTGATGTGGTCAGAGCAAGGGCCGAATGAGAACTTGTGCATGTCAGGCAGGCAGGAAGCCACTGGATTATATAGGTGACAAATGGCACTGGTCAGGACCAGAGTAGAAGCAGAGAAAACGAGGAGCAATGACAGACTGCGGGTAATGCTCAGGTGGAGCTTAGGCATTCACAGTCCAGACGTACTGACTGGGTGGTACTGATGCCCTTAAACACAGCTCTGAGTGTATTTTTCACCAACTAGGGAACATGCTGGAGCTGACTGGATCCCCGCATTAAAAAAACCCAATGAATGAATGACAAATGCAGCTTCTCAGGCCTGCTTTGGTTTAGGGCTGGCAACTTCTCAACCAAAGAAAAGGAAAGAGACTGCTCAATTACAATAGGCTTAAGCCAGACTTACAACAGCTTGTAAAAGGGTGCCTGGATGGGGAGTTGCTTAGACTAAATGATATTTTGATGAGTTGGATGGATATGAATCAGAGCCCTGTGGGGTCGGCTCTCCCCACATGGAGATGGCACCCTGGGGGTTGGGTGGGGGTGGAATGGAGGTGGTGGGGGTGAAGAAGGGTACTGATGGAAAGCATCTGGTATTCTGCCTAAAAAAAAACCCAAAAAACAAAAAACAAAAAAACCAAAGATATGGACAAAAGTAGAAACAGTTGCTCCAGACTGCTTTCCCCAATCTCAAAGTTGCCCTGACCTTTGACTAGTCCTAATCTGATAGATATAATGAAGCCAAACTTCCCCAGTGCTCTGTTTGGCAAATCTGAGCCCAATCCATGCCAGGCTAGAGATGTTTAACCATCCAAACCTTTGCCCCTCACTTGCAGGTTTCCACACAGGCACAAAACAAGGCCTGAAGCTCTCAGTGAATGGTCACAAGGAGGAACCTGGATAACCCAATCTCCTGTGTAACCCCATATCATCTATATTCAGAAAACACATTAAGAAATTATTTTAGAAGCTGTTTACTCTCCTAACAAAGAGCTGCTTTGCACTCCTGGGTGTGTATTTGCATCCTGGGGGCGTGGGGGGCACCTGGGTGAGCTGGTGTGAAATGTAGTTGCAGTCAGGAGATGGGAACAGTTATAGAAGGGGGGTAGGGAAGAAGTGATATCATAACTGGCTTCGTTGAATGGAAGCCTGGGTTGAGGTCTGGACTGTTCCTCACCTGAGAAGAATTGCACACTGATGACAAAAGAATCCACTTAATTCAAAAGCAATGTCTGACAAGTCTCTCTTAAGTCACCTGCAACACGTCTTATGCATCATCTCAGCTTTTCAGGGAAGTGCTCAGAGGACAGCCTGAGTGTGGTAAGCACTGTATATATATGTTTGCCATTATTATTATTATTATTATTGACAGTTTTTAGAATGTCAATATATCTGTATTGAGCAACCTGCTCTGCCCCAGCCTTTATGCAAAGCACTGAGAATGCAGACAGAGATGACACAGTCTGTGTCCTCAAGGAGTTTACATTCCTGGATTTCAATAATGTATCTTCCTGTCTGTGTCTTGTGGCTCCGAGAAAACGGAGGGCCCCGGCCCCTCTATGCTCATGTGCACAAGTGAAGGTTCAGAGAATCTACAAGTACCGGGGCAAGGTTTAAGTGGGACAATGAAGAAGCAGAACTCCGTATTGATCTGGGATTGTCACATGAAATAGAGGACACTCGGTTAAATTTGAATTTCAGATAAATAAAACTGAATATCTTACTTCTTTCTGTTTTGTCTTGCCAAATATGGCAGCCCTCATAGACCTCAGCATCAGGCTGGCCACAAAGAGCTATGGAATCTGTCTTCCAGATTCCCATCTTCTTCTTCTATGCATATCCTCTTCTATCAGACTCTTGTAATTGTTCTCTCCTCCCATAATACTCTTAAAAACGTCTAGAGTTTTCCTAATGTAAACTGAATGCTCCCAGGGATACTAAATGATAAGCCTTAGCTTTAATTATGAAGGAGAGTTTATGCCCCCAGTTTAAAGGACTATTACACTCTAGTTGAGGGGTGGAAGTGTGATTTCCTTAGGCCATTGGAATCACACAGCATTGACTATAGGCTATTGAGCTCACACGTGAGGCCAATGGTGCTCTACCTACCTCACCCCTCTCTTTTGGTCACTGGCTTCCCTTTGGGAAAGGAATTCAATTCCTGAGTTCTTAGTGCAGGTGGCTGCAGCTCTCTCTTAGTCTGTGGCTTGGATTCCTTTTCCCAGATGCTGCTGACTTCCCTGAACCCCATATTGATAGAAGCCTGACGCCTTCTGCTAACTCCTCTGTACTTCCTACAGGAAGTACTTCAGGAGTCCTAAAGAAAAGCACACACTATCTTTCCTTCCCTGGCTAAGACCAGAGGCTGCCCCTTTTGCTCTCCATTCTTATTTCTGTCATGCACCTTGGCTGGGCAGTAGCTTTTAAAGAACTGCTTCATTTAGCATACACCTCATCTGTCTGCCCTTTGTGAAGTGCTTCTTAATGATGTGTGCAAAACCCACATTTATCACAGAAGACAGGTAATCTCACATTGATTCATTTCCTTTCTCTGGGACATGTCTGGACTCTCCCTGCCTCAGTGACCCCACAGTAGGAAAGGTAATACCAACTGAACTTTTATCAGGCGTCTTTCATCCTTGAGGCTCAAATTTGCTTTTACCCACTCTCCTACATAGACACTTCCCAATCAAGAGGTAAAGATAATTCTTCACTGGTTCACTCCCCTTTCTGTCATTCTTATTATTTTCTGCAAATGTTCGCTGACCCAAAGTGACTCCTTCCTCGGTTTGGCCTCTGCCTTCTGGCATCTGGTCCTGTCTGCATGCTTTATCCCTTCTCAGAGCTTGTCTTTGTCAACCTAATCCCACCATTCTTGAATTAGAATGTCTGTTTGATTCAGAAAGCACTTTCTTTCCTCCTAATGATGACCACAGTCTTTCCTGTGCAAAAAAAAAAAAAAAAAGTAGATCTGGGTTCTGAAACCTACAGGATATTGATTCTTAGACTCTTTCAGTGGCCTTGGGACCTGAAAGTACAGAATATATTAGAATTGAAATATCTTGGGAATCAAAAGTATGTCTTATCCATCTGTTTATCCCCATAGCACTAGTTAAGTGCCTGGCACACAACAGGTGTTCAAGAGTAACTAATGCATAAGTGAATACACTCCAACTTTAGATGCTATGCTCTTAAGTAGGGATATGAGGTGTTAGTGTGGTCCAGGAAGAACCAACATCAGTAAGGACCATTAAAATCTTATCACTTTGTGGTCCTCAAGAACTGGTCAAAATTCTAACATCATATTGTGTTAAGATTTGGGAGTGACATGTTGGATCTGTGGAGGAGATTTAAGAATGAAATTAAGAAAAATTAGTAAAATGAATGGCTCTTATTATCCTTAGACTAAAGAACTACAGGATAATCTAGAAATATAGAAATTGAGATTTGGGAAAATCCAAGGCCATCAGGATGATTTACGGTAATCTCAAGGAGACAATCTGGAAAACTATTGCAGCTAGGAAGCTGATATGTAATTAGGAAAGATTGTACTGACTAAAGAAATGGTAGTTTTCAGAGAGAGCAAGAATATGGAACTGGTAATTCAATATTAGCCAAAGGAGAAATTGGTCAGCTTAAAGATTCCAGGTTGATAAGCAGACAGCTGATTTTTAACAAATATACAAATTCAGTGAAGAAAGGACAGTATTTTAACAAGTGGTGCTAGGATTATTGGATATCCATAACAACAACAACAAGTTTGAGTCCATACTTTATATCATATACAAAAAAATCACTCGATATATAAGAGACCTAAGTCTAAAACGTTAAACTATAAGACTTCTAGAAAAAAAATCTTTGGGGAAAACCTTTGTGAGTTAGGCAAAAAAATTTCTTTTCTTTTCTTTTCCTTTTTAAAGGTTTTTATTTATTTATTTGACAGAGAGAGAGGACAAGGAGAGGGAACACAAGCAGGGGGAATAGGGAGGGAGAAGCAGGCTCCCCATCAAGCAGTGACTTTGATGCAGGGCTGGATCCTAGGGATCTGGGATCATGACCTGAGCCAAAGGCAAATGCCTAAGGACTGAGCCACCCAGGCACCCGTAGACAAAGATTTCTTATATGTGACATCGAAAGCATAGTTCATAAAGGAAAAATTGATAAATTGAACTTCATCGATGTTAAGAACTGTCCTCTTCAAAAGATTGTTGTAAGAAAATGAGACAAGCTACAGAGTGGGAGAAAACAGTTGTAAATCATACTATCTTATAAAGAACTTGAATTCCAAATATTATAAAGTACTGTCCAAACTCAAAATCAGAAAACAAACAATCTGAATAATAAGATGGGAAAAAGATTTGAATATATGTTTTGCCCAAGAAAATATGCAGATAGAATACAAGCACATAAAAAGATGTTCAACACTGTTTGTCATCAGGAAAATGTAAATCAAATTGAAACCATGATATTCAACTATACTAGAATGACAAAAAAAAAAAGTGACCACACCAAATATTAGCAAAAATGTGGAAAAACTAGAACTCTCATACTGTATGTGGTTAGTGGGAATGTAAAATGGTACAGCCACTTTGAAAAAACTTTTAGCAGTTCCCTAAAAGTTAAACCTATCCTAGGATCCAGCCATTCCACTCCTATTTACTCAAAAGAAAGGAATGCATATGTTCATACAAAGACTTGTACACAAATAGCAGCTTTATTTGTAATTGCCCCCAAACTGGAAACAGCATGAATGCCAATCAACGGTAAACTGATAAACTGTTATATCCATATAGTGGAATACTACTCAGTAATAAAAAGGAATGAACTAGTGATATACCGAACAACATAGATAAATTTCAAAATAATTTTGCAGAGTGAAATAAGCAAGACAAAAAAGAGCATATGGTATGATCACACATTCAGTAAAATAAAAACTAATCTTTAGTGGTAAAAAAAAATAGAGCAGCGATTGTCTGGAAACAGGGGCAGGAAGGATTATAAAGAAGCATGAGGAAGATTTTGGGGGGGGATAGGTTTATTATCTTGATTGTGATGATAGTTTCATGGGTATAACACATGTCAAAATGTATAAAATTGTTCTCTTTAAACATGAAATTTACTATATGCCAGTTATGTCTTGATAAAACTGTGAGGGGTACACATGTCCAAGTTCTAGCAATTTCTCTCCCTATTTCTTACTACGGAGCTCAGGGAAAGCATTGAAACTCCCGTGCTTGTGCTCGCTCTCTAAAATAAATAAATAAATCTTTAAAAAAAAAAGTAAAAGAAACTCCCAGGAATGCACACTACATCACAGGCTGCTTTGTTTCCTTCATGGTAGACTGGGGGAGGGACAGAAGGTAGGATTATATTTTAGGCAATGCTGGCTTTGGGAGAAATTTAAATAATTTCTGGGCTGAACAGATTTTGTACAAATTTCCCCACAATTATCAGGAATTCCTACAAATTACACACATACACCAACACACAAATACTGGCACATGCTCCACTCATATATTCACAAAAGACAATCTGATAGAAAAAAGAAAAAACAAAAACAATGAGCAAGAGATCTAAATAAGTGATCCAAAGAAGGAGCAGCATGCATTTATGCTAATACTTAGAAAGTTAAGTTAAAAACACTTTGATAAAACCGTTTCACACCCATTAAATTGAGGATGAAAGTTTGCATCGGGTAGTACCAACTGCTGGCTAAGATGTAAAACAATACTTTGCTGAGTGCACACTTAAACTACCAAATTAAGGATAATTTGGCAAAGCCAAAGATTCTTTTTATATTTTTAAAGACTTTATTTATTTATTTGATAGAGATCACAAGTAGGCAGAGAGGCAGGCAGAGAGAGGGAAGAGGGAAGCAGGCTCTCAGCTGAGCAGAGAGCCTGACAAGGGGCTCCAACCCAGGACCCTGAGATCGTGACCTGAGCCGAGAGCAGGGGCTTTACCCACTGAGCCACCCAGGTGTCCAAAAGCTAAAGATTCTTATACCTACATGGAGAAAGTCCACTTCTTGGTACAAACCCTAGGGCAATGCTGGTACATGTGCATAAGAAAAAATGTACAGTATCATAACAATGAAAAATGGAACAATCTCAACCCCCTTCACCAGATGCTGCATAAATAAACTGGCATATTCAGGCAATAAAATTATAAATTTTATAGCGGCAAAAATGAGTGAGCAAAAACCACAGATATAAAAGATTTTTAAAAACTTAATATTCATGGGGCGCCTGGGTGGCACAGTCCTTGGGCATCTGCCTTTGGCTCAGGTCATGATCCCAGGGTCCTGGGATTGAACCCCGCATCGGGCTCCCTGCACACAGGGAAGCCTGCTTCTCCTTCTCCCACTCCCCCTGCTTGTGTTCCCTCTCTCGCTGTGTCTCTCTCTGTCAAATAAATAAACAAAAAAAATCTTTTTTAAAAAACCTTAATAATCAGGCAAAAACAAATTTTAGCATAATTCACATAATTAAATGACGGTCATGTTTAAACAACATGTCCTGTGTGCCTTAGGGTCATATACCTATTAGTAAAGACAGAGTAACATGCCTGGGAATTATAAGCTCTGAATTCAACATAAGTGCATCATGGGTCGATTCAACTGCATTGTTGATGTTTTATTTATTAACTTCAATTGTGGGTACTTGTACTATTCTTTATACTGCTTGTACCTCGAAAATATTTCATAATCTTTTCTTTTTCCCAAAATAATTAGTCTAAGCTGTTTGCTTTTTATGGCTTCCTTTGTTGTCCCATAAAATGAGTCTCTGCCCACTTTGCCAAACACGAAGCAGCTTAAGTTTGATTGTTAATCATGCCTGGGTGAGGTGCATAAACAATGAATTTTGGAACACACACACACAAAAAGTTAAATTAAAAAAAAATCATGCCTGTGATTATGTCATCACATCTGCCATTGTTCCCGCCCCAGCCTTTCACTCAACGGTGTTCCATGACTGGGATGAGAGACCAGCAGAGGATTTATACACCCCGCAGCTATGCTCCCCTCTGCCCCGACATACAGTACGAGTTCCTCCATCCCTCTGTGCATGACCTTTAGCTTTCCATCATACATTACCGGTGCTTTTTCCTCGAAGGTTTGTTTCAGTCCTGACTGCTGCCCGATTTCAGGACTTTTCAGTGTAGACTAAGGAACTGAAAAGGCACCAGCAGTGGGATGACTATGGCATGTGGCAGCTGTGATGCAGGAAAGGTGGGATACACATAGGCTTTGTGTATCTGTTTCATAAATTTGTGTTGTTTCTCCAGTTTCAACAGGCCTTCATTCAGAAAGTTGTGCTTGAAAGTTCAAAGCTCTGTGTGGGAAAAATCTCCAAAGAGCCATGAGTCAGAGTTATTCTATTAACACCTAATAATCCCAAGTGTTGGCAAACATATGGAAGTTCATATATTCTTATAAATTGTATTGGGCATATAAATTGTTTCAACCCCTTCGGAGGATAACCTCTCAATTTCTGGTAAAGATAAAAATGTAAATACCTTTCAACTCATCAAAATCTACTTCCAGGAGGATTCTAGCAAATGTGCACAATGAAACATACACAGGAATGTTGATTACTGCATCCCCACTGACCCCGACGAGTTGAAATCAGCCCAAATGCCAGTCAACACTTGAATCCATGAAGAAATTATGGAATATGCTTATAATGGACAATAATAAAGCAATGAAATAGATGACCACATGTATGTATTTTGGATAAATAAATTTCCAAATGGTAGCATTACATAAAAAAAAGAAGTTATGGAATGTTACATGGAATAGAATACCACTTGAGGAATATTCAAAGTTATAAAAGCTAACACCGCATGTTACTTAATGGGTACATACACATGGAGAAATAAAAACAAATATGGGTGGAAATAGTAAACATCGAATTTAGATGCTTTTTGTGAGGTAAGGAGAGGAATGAGATTAGGGAGGAGTTCACTCAGAGACCTCAAATTTACTTGTGATGTTTTGCTGTTGTTTTTACTGTTTTTGTTTTACTTTTAAATTTTTCTTTGTTTGCTTGTTTAGACAGAAAGAGAGAGAGAGAGTGAAAGGAGTGCGAGGGGGCAGAGGGAGAGGGAGAAGGAGAATCTTAGGTAGACTCCACCCTGAGCATGAAGCCCAGTGCTGGGTTTGATCCCAGGACCCCGAGATCATGACCTGGGCCAAACCAAGTGTTGGACACTCAACCAACTCATCCACCCAGGTGCCCCTGTTTTGACTGTTTTAAAGCAAATGCCTTAATTCAGTAATTACCTCTAAAACTAGACATTTTCATGGTCAACTTTTTCAGTAAGAGAATTTCTTATGTTATGCTGAATATTTCTACTGCATCATATCTGGAGATAACCCTGTGTTTCCATGATGTGAAAATGGATGGAAACAACACAGACGGTGACCATCCAGTCCTTCTGTGGCAAAGCTTCCCATCTACTTTCACTGGGTAGTTCCATCCCCCGATGCTCATTGCCTGGATGGATGATTTCATCTCAGGCCGCAATCGGTGCTTTCCTAATTTCATCATTTTTTTCACTGTATTAGTCTGAATTACTCAATTCGAAGGAAAAGCATCTTTCTTCATCTGCCAGGGCTACTTAGCTAATCTGAAGCATAGTTCACACAAGAACCATGCTTCCATGTTTCCTTCTCACTACCAAGTTTCAGAATTAGGAGTTGCTTTACTTTCTTTAAAAAAAAAAATCTGAGGGTGCCTGGGTGGCTCAGTTGGTTAAGCAACCACCTTTGGCTCAGGTCATGATCCTGGAGTCCTGGGATAGAGTTCCCCATTGGGATCCCTGCTTGGCAGGGAGTCTGCTTCTCCCTCTGACCCTCCCCCCTTCTCATGCTCTCTCTCTTTCAAGTAAATAAATAAAATCTTTTAAAAAAATCTGGAAAAAAAGGCCAAATGTTAAGATTTTATAAAGCTGGGTGGTGAGTATCCGAGTGTTTATGCTATTCTCTAAACCATTGTAAACTTTGAAATATTTTATGTTGAAATGTTTAATTGAACAGAGAAAAAAATCCCTATTTTTGTAAAGTTCAAAATATACTTGAAGCATTAAGAAAGAATCTTGATCTAAACTTTGAAAGTAGAAGTCATAAAAATTTTTTGAGACCTAATAAATTTTTTGAGACCTAATAAAATTTTTGAGACCTTGTTTAAAAGGTAGGAAGGAGGGGAAAAAAGAAATAAGCTAAATGTATAAACCAGTGGACTGAAGAGTGAATCCAACTCCTCAAGAGCCCAGTGGGAGTGAGAGCCATGCGCAGCCCAGCAGTCTTGTCCTGGTCTGTCTTTTTCAAATGAGAAAAAATGAACGAGCCAAGCAAGCAAGCAAGCAAGCAAGCAAACAGAAAGACTAAAATGTTCTCTAAAGAGATCAGACTCAGGAGGGGAGAGCTGGTAAGCAGGCGGCACACAGATCTCTCTGTGTGCAGGGCAGGCAGCAGGGAGCTGAAAGGCCCCAAGAGCTGGCAAGGGTGTGCCAAGGGGAGGGTAGAAGGGAAGTGGTATTTCGACACAGGCCTGGAAGGAGCACTGGTGGAAGACTTAAAACCCTAGGAATGCATCCAGGCACTTCTATTTGGGGACCCGGGAAGAAAATACATGCATAAACTCAGTTAAGCAGAACTATGTTTGGTGGGACTGCAGCCCAGGCAAGGGATGGAGAACAGAAGTGAAGACCCGGGTTTCTGGACTCAGAAAAAGCAGCCTGTGAGTCTGGAGTCCACACTTGCCAAGTGCGTAACCCAAAAGCTTGTTACTTGACCACTCTGGGCTTCAATTTCTTCATTCCCAAAATAGGATAAAATAAAACCTCTTTCTAGGGCTGTTGCCACAGGGTTAAGTGACATCCTTGTGCCTTAGCCTAGCTGGTTTTGAACAATTAGGGTTTCTATCCTTACTGCTATTATTATCATTCTTGTTTATTTAAATGTGCAAATCAGGTGATACAAATGTTATGCTATGTTATAAAAGCCACTTGGGTGGGACTAGCCATTGTTTTGGTGATTTTCACATTAGGCTCTAAAACAGTATTCCCTGAAAGACCATGTGTAAGAATAAGAGAAAGTCTATGCATACATCTGTTTATGTTTTGCCCACACCTAGATTCCCAGGGCAGCCCAGGATTGTTCCAGAGAGCTTTTTAGTGAAAGGGGAAGGGAGGGATGGGGGATAGAGAGAAGGCGCTGTGGTCTAGTGGCCTCACCAATCAGGGCCCCAGCTGCCTCACCTACAGAAACACATAGACGTGAAGTCCACATTAAATAAACCTATTTCCATGACACTTGACTCTGTGCATCTTTGTAAACACCTGGAAGAACAACAACCACCAGCATCTGTCTCACTTGATGGTCCCACCCATAGAATATGCCACTTAAGTTTCCAGCAACAATTTTTGGAATTTGGCAGCGAGTATGTATTTATGCCTCTGGACATCACAAACACGTTCTGATATATTGGCTGGCCTAGATCAAATGGAACGTGATATTTCAAAGAGACCGTAAAACAATTTGAAAACTCTAACAGCAATTATGAGTGAGAGCCAACAAGCCTCCCCAAAGGACCTAGACCTCCATTCGGGGAGGCTTCCCCAGGAAAGGTACCTGCCCTCCATAGCTGTTTAAGATTCTTTCCCTTGGCTTCTTCTCTCTGTCTTCTGAATTCTCCTGTCTCCTCCTTTCGCAGCTTTATGGAACCTGCTCTACTGAAGAGGCTGTCACCTTGAAGCTTACACTCCATGGTAGTGGCTGCTTATATGACTTTTTGGCTATTGAGACTAAAGCCCACCTTTTAGGAGCTCACTATCCCAGAGGGCTGTTCTGCTTCTCTCTTCCTCTTTGCTTCCCCCCACCCCTGCAGAGGTGCAGGTCAGTGAATACTAGAAATGTTCATCAACAACCAGGACACCCTCTCTCTGCTGCCTGAGCAAGTCAGAGAAAAGCTCTGGCACCCCACTCATGGGGCACTGTTCTCAAGGTCAAACCACCCTCTTGGTTTTATTTTCCCTTCACGAATGAAGAATGTCAGAGAAATGCCAAAGAGCCATGTTTTCGAGTGATTAAGCAAAGCCTAAACTTCAAGAGACTGACACACAATAACACATCAGCCCGTCACACACAGATTCTCCATGATCTCCATGCAAAAGAGAGGACCCTGAACTTTGCCTGTGGGGACAGGACACACATGAACAACACAGACCCACCGATGCTCATATGGAAATGTATAATCCTGAGCAGATTCATCTGGCACAGACCAGATATAGAAATGCTGTGAGAATGCAGATTTTAGGTTAGGAGTTGGGGGAAAAAAAACATTTTTGACAGAGCTGAATAAACCTTCTGAAAACTTTGCTCATTTGTGGGTCAGATCCCAGGGCCAAGTGCATAGCGTTTAGCAATCAAGTAGCACATTTGCATGGTCCTGGGCAATTGCTTTCTCAGAATGAGTCCATAAAAGGAAAAGCTGACCTGAAGTGGTGAATCTGGTGGCTTTGAGCCACAGAGAGCGCCCCATTTGCAAAAGAACTCTATTTCTGAGGAGGAATAAAAGCAATTTTTGAAGAGATTTTCTCAACATTCTGCCAGAGTTAAGGAAAGAGTATAGGAGAAAAGCTTATTAAAGACAGGAACCATAAAATATGTGTTGCACTCTTCTGGCCAAAGGCAGGATCTTAAGCACAAAGGGGACATAAAGATGAACAAGCATTGGACCTACTCTTGAGATAGGACCTAGATATTAGTTATTCAGATACAATATCAAATACTCAAAATGCAATAGGGAAAGATGAAAATTATGGTCATAGAACAGATTGGCTTCTATGGGAGCTCTCAGAAGGGATTCATGTATTCAGTTAATAAACATTT
Source organism: Taxidea taxus jeffersonii (assembly GCA_003697995.1). Classification (NCBI taxonomy): domain Eukaryota; kingdom Metazoa; phylum Chordata; class Mammalia; order Carnivora; family Mustelidae; genus Taxidea; species Taxidea taxus. The sequence continues at coordinate 511,911 of ML103953.1, forward strand.
AGTGCCTGCCTATAACAAACGTTGTACCAGATCCTGGTGATAAAAGACAGAAGTTCTGCTTTTACGTAGCTTCAGGTTCAGTAGATAGGGTCATAAGTAAAGAAGCCCCATAGAAGTTCCCAAGAAGAATGGTTTGGTTTCATTAGAAGCAGCGAGAAAAAGAGAGAGTCTGATATCTTGAAGGCTGAGCCAGCACTTGGAGATACTTAGGGAAAGACTTCTCACCAAGAGGACAGAATGCGATTTTATAAATGGGATTAACCCATCTTGTCGAGGATGTTTGGGATCAAAATAACCTCAAAAATATGGGTTTGGTGAATTCTTTTACTTAATTTTACCCCGTCTGAAAAGCACAGAGGACATACCATTCACACCCATGGCTACAGAAAAACAAGATGGATTGTGGCAGCAGTATCCAAAAGGTCAAAGATGTCTCTAAGAGGTTTCCAGAAACTCACTTCACAGAACTGTAAAATAAAATTCTTCTTCATTGATGCATAGGAAGAAGAGTTTTAGAAATACCTAAAAATCCCACATGGAATCCAAGATAATTTGCATAATAAGATCTGAACACGTTGAGCAATTTTTAAAGTTTAGAGAGAGGGCCATATTACCATGTCCCCACCACAAATACACGCAGACACACTTATGCACACACACAAATGCAACATTTTAGATGAGGTAGGTAAGTTTCAAACCATGATGCAGAGAAAGGACTATGAGCTTTTGAGCCAGATAGATCTGAGCTCAAATCGAGCTCAATCATGCAATAATTCTGCAGCTTGGGCAAGGTATATGATGTTTCTGAGTTTCAATTTCCTTATCAGTATAAAAAATGATACTACCTACTCCACAGTCTCGTTATGAATTTTGATAATAATATTACACATGATCTATTAAGTACTAACTCTGAACCAGGCAATGAGCAAACACTTTGTCATTTAGTTCTTACAATAACCCTGCAATAGTAGGTATTTTAGAGGTAAAGAAACTGAACCTCAGAGAAGCTAAGTAGCTAGTCTGTTTTTTGCAAAATTAGAAAATGTTGGAGGCAAGATTCAGAGTCTGCATTTATCAAAACTGCACTATGATCCCCTGCAAGGAGCCCAAGACAGCGGAACGGAAATCATTCAAGAAGCTGGACTCTCCATGTCCCACACAACTCTTCTCCTTGTTTCTCCCAGCACCTTAATTTCTCTCTAGCTCTCTCAGTGTGTGGGTGTCTAAAATGTGTATGTTTCTAATTAATTTATTAAGGTCTCTGTATGCTTTGACCATATGTTTCTTTCACCATTTCTCTCCTTGTGTGTGTGTGTGTGTGTGTGTGTGTGTGTGTGTGTGTGTGTGTGTCTGAGGGTCTCTTTCCATGTTAGAGAGTTTCTGTCTAAGTCTCTACCTGGTTATATCTGTATTTGTTTCTCTATACTTTTGTTTATAACTAGGTCAAAGGCCCAGTTGTTTTCTTTTTATTCTACCCATCCCCCACAGGCTTCTTATCCTTTCCTTCCCCCTCTTTTATTCCAATAACCTTCTTTCCAAACTAGACATAGTATAAGGCAGATAGAATTCAATTTTTTCACTGGTTTATAAAAATGATAATTTAAAAGGGAGATGAAAAGAGTATTTTTTTTCTCTGTTTTGTTGTAAATCATGTACTCTTAGTTGTCCCCCTGTACCTTGGGAATCAATGGCTATAGTTTTTAAAAATTGAAAACTCTCCTACCTCTGGTAAAGTGTAAGCCAAAGGATGGATTAATTAAGCTGTTCTTTAAAGTTTCAAAACAACTTACCCAGTAAGCACTGTTCCAAGTCCCCTCCTGGTCACAAAAACATACTCTAGTAGGAAACAATTCATTCGTGGTTTTTTATTAGAACACTAGCATACACATACCCCTTCTTGGAAGAGGAGAGTGCTTTGTTTTTCCTTATTTTTGAGGAAAAAAACATTCTCCAGCCTGACTTGTTTATGTAACCTTTAGAAGGGAGGTAGAGATGTGTTCAATTCCACAGAAAAACAAAAAATAAAAATTATTTCTCCCAAAAGCTTGAAGACCCATATTTATAAACATAGGAAACCTAATACAGTCTGCCATTAGAGGAAAATAATCTTCTCAGCCTGCTGTGAGAATATGCCGTGTGTGGTCAGTGAAGAAAGTCTGAACAACAGAGAACATCCCAGTGCCACAGAGGGACAAGGGTCAAAAAGACAAGAGTCATCCAGCCATACCCGGTACCTTTCTGGAAAGAGAAGCCTGGACAATGATAAGAAAGGGAAGCTTTGGGACGCCTGGGTGGCTCAGTTGGTTAAGCAGCTGCCTTCGGCTCAGGTCATGATCCCAGCGTCCTGGGATGGAGTCCCGCATCAGGCTCCTTGCTCGGCAGGGAGCCTGCTTCTCCCTCTGCCTCTGCCTGCCTCTCTGTCTGCCTGTGCTCGCTCTCTCTCTCTCTCTAACTAATAAATAAATAAAATCTTAAAAAAAAAAAAAAAAAGAAAGGGAAGCTTTTCCCTTCCTCAACAACTGGAAATCTCACTGCAAAAGAAAGCCTTTTCATGGTTGGGCAGAGGAAGGAGAGAGGGGTGTAAGGGTTTATACATTTGATTCATGCAAAAGAAAAGGTGAATACAAGGATAGAAGATTTAATTGAATTTAAACTTAAAAACATATTAAAGAAAGATGTCAGTGTTCAAAATATATTTCATCTGTGATGTTCTCTGTGTTCTGTCATCATACAGTATGTTGTCTGTAAGTTGTACAGTACATTATATATCAGTGCTTCCTAGAGACCACTGATTAGGGAATCACCACCTAGTGTGCACATAGCGAACCACAGACATTCAGACCTAATCAGAGAGCAAACTGTAATCTACTGTAAGAAGCTCTAATATGGTTATAAATAAATAAATAAATTATTAAAAAAAAAGAAGCTCTAATATGTCCTGTAACATCTACACCACTAACTTTGACAAATGAATTACTGAAATCCAAACTCTCCATCTGTAGTGCATTTGTCTGACTTGCCAGCAAGGAACATTCTTCACTGGACATATTTTGTGATTTGTCCTTAGTGCAATCCAGATGGTTCCTAAGTGATCAGGTCACTCCCGCTCCAAAACGTACACACCATCTTCCAGCAATCCCTTGTGGAATCTTCCCTGGCCCCTAGGCCTCCACATTCTTACACTTTTGACAGCCGGGTCATGTTTACCTGAAGGTTGATGTCCACCACATCTCCCAACCTTTCTGGTTCCTCACAGTCTGCCAAAGCTGCTCAGCAAGCAAACCCACAAGTCTCCTGCACCGGAATCTCTTTAGACCAGGAAGCCACATAAAGAGCATGTAGGATCTCTAACACCTCTTCAGCCATGGCAGCTTCAATTTCCCCCTGCTTGTTCATTCCAGTTAGAGGGTCATTCTCTTAGAAAAGAACACCAGACCTGGAATGGGCAAGAGAGCTCCATGCTCTTACTGTTGCCTCTCTATCTGACAAGTAACATGAAGCACTGAGCATTGTACTTGACTCAGTACCAAGTGTGCCTTAAAAGCCCTTGTTTTGCATTTGTTAAAATCTTTCGTTTCTCAAAGCTTTGACAAGAGTTCATTTTGGAATGAATTACAGAGATGAAAGAGAAGAAACTCTTTTTCTTTTCTTCAATATGGTGGATTTACCCTGCACTAAAGACTGGGAAAAGTTGAAGGCTTGGAGTAAATAGGAAGATCACCTTAATGACTTCATATTCCTGGTCCTCCAGATCCCTAGGAAAGAAATTCCTCTTGCATTTCTAGCTATTGTCAAGAATCTCCTTGTTCCTTATTTTCCCAACTCAAATCCCATCTGTTTCCTTGATCCTGTGTCACTATCAGACTGGAAGACACCCAGGACCAGAGGCCCCATTTATTCTTCACAATCCTTAGTAAAAAGCTCCATGCAGAATGGACACTGTCGCATTGACAATGATACAACAGTAATGCAACAATGGTCTGAGCTACTCTGAACCACTAAGCAGCTGGGAAGAACGTGAGCTTTGAACATAAGTTGAAGTCCTAACTACACGACTTTGGGAACAACTCCTAATGCTCCTGTGATTTAATTTTTATTTATGCAACTAGCCTGCTAGGATTGTTGTGATGAATAAATCAGATAATATGTGAATGGTCAACAAATGTGCCAACGATTTATATTATTTATCATCACCAACAGTAAAATGAAGACATGAAAGTTACCCACTAGGTTATTTTGAAGACTAAGTGAAAAAATTAAGTAGGTTAAAAATTTAATAAATAATAGCTTCTTTTCTTCCTTCAGAAAATGAATACTATTATAAATTACCCTGGCAACAATTTTTTTTTTAATTTTTTAAATTTTTGTCAGAGAGAGAGAGAGTGGGAGTGAGCACAGGCAGACAGAGTGGCAGGCAGAGGCAGAGGGAGAAGCAGGCTCCCTGCCGAGCAAGGAGCCCGATGTGGGACTCGATCCCAGGACACTGGGATCATGACCTGAGCTGAAGGCAGCCGCTTAACCAACTGAGCCACCCAGGCGTCCCCCCTGGCAACAATTTTATAGATGAATTGAATAATGTGATTAAAAGGGAGTTAACAAAATACAACTAAATATTGATTTGCAAATTATTGGCATATTCAAATAAAATATCTTTAACTTTAAAATTGTCTCAAACTTAATTGAATTGACTTCAATTCTTCAAGAGGCACTTTGAAATTTAGAAGGGGATTTAGTGTTGTGTGGTGTAGTAGTGTAGAGGAAAGAACACAGAATTTATTTTAGAAGACCTGAGTTCCTATCCATGTCATGTCAGACAAAACACTGAACCCTCTTAGCTCCTCATCTACGAAGTGAGTCATAATAATCTTGTTCAACTTATTATATAAGGTACTGGTATACAAATCATATAGCTGAAAATATTTTGCAAGCTGTAAAGCATTATGTAGAAGTTAGCTATTGTTGGGGAATGTGAGTAAAAATGCACTTAAAATTACAGATAGGAAGTTTAGGGAATACGGTTAGGACTACACATAGATCTCTAATATTATTTTGTACATCTACCAGAGTCCTCACTGAGCCTTTTGATGGGAAGAAGCTATTTTAGGGCATGAGTCAACTACCAAGTTGTTACTAGATAATTTTTAAAAGAAAGTATAATCATGATTTTCATGCAAACATAAAATGAAATATCATCAAATATTTTGTTTAACTCATTAATCAGTGAGTGAGCCAGTAAGATGTCACACCAGATCAAAAAAGAATTAAAAGAAACATGTTTATGTGAAGCAAAGGAAGACTGAGATGAGTTTGAAAATAGATACAAAGCCTGGTCTGTCCACAGGCAACAGTCAATTGCACTCCAACAGACACAACAAACTTGTAATATGGAAAGAATCCTTTGCCTTAATATCAGTTTAATACAACTTAAAGAATTATAAAATAGCTCAAAGAGAATGAGAAGGAAAGATAATCTGGATGGGAAAGCTAGTCAAGACACCCAGAGATATGGATCTATATTTAAAAGTCCATTTAAAAAGTTTTTATTATTTTTCCTGACAGCTGTAAGAAACGAGATAGGAGATCCAAAATGAAGTCTCTTACATTAAACCCCATGTCACCAAACCAAGACTTAGCTTAGTTATAGTTTCAGATTTCCCAGAAATGGCATCTTAAAATAGTCAGTCAGGAATCACCTAGTCCGCCCTAGATAGGTAATCTGCTTGATAGATCCCTCTCATCCCCTAAAAGAAAGTGACCTTGCTGTAACCAACTTGCTCTCCCACCTGTGTAAAGTCCTTGTTCCTTCTCCCTTCTGCCTATGAAAGTCTTTCATTTTGTATAGCTCCTCAGAGATCTGCTGGATTGGATGCTGCCCCATTCATGAATCATGGAATAAAGTCAATAAGATCTTTACAATTTATTCAATTTAATTTTGTTTTTTAATAGAAATAGGAGCTAGGTTAAGTCAATAACTAATTGTTATTAGATCAATGCTAAGTGCTTTCTGTGTATTTAGGGGACAGATTGGGATAGGGAAGAGGGAGCATTATCACCTATATGTCTTGAACATCAGGGCACTTAAATTTTAGTTAGGGAATAATAAAAAATGAACAAATAGTAGACCATACCACCTTCCCTTTTCTCTATTTTCAATCATTTCCCCCAGGCTGAAAATGCCTTGGTCTACCAATTCAGAGCTACTAAGGAAGCTGTTAATAGCAATCAGAGTTAGCAGCCAGCAGGGATCCTGGCAGTTTCCAGAGAGTGTGTTTTTTGAAGCTCCTCTTCATTCATTTCTGTGAATGGCCCTGAATTATTTGTAAGGCATTTCAACTCCATGGGAAGTCACAAGACCAGGAACACTTCTTCCCTTTGTGCAACTCAAAGGCACAGGTAGGAATTAGGGAGGTAGGAGGGAGCTGTGTGGAGGGAATGGGATAGCATTTAGTTTGGAAAGTTGTTTTTCAGTGAGAAAAAAAAAATCTTATTATCACCACTGTCATCATTGCTACCAGCAAATTCAGCAGTAGTGATTTCACACACTAAAAACCTTTTATAAATATTGAAGCAGCTATACAATCAGGGAATAATTTTGAATGCATCTACTTATTTCAGACAAAGTTATATACGGGGAGTAAAAGGCATCAGTGAAAACATTTTAAATGCATTTTGCTGGGCCATTTCCAATCATCTTCAAATGAGTTTTCTAAGCTCTAATAAAGTAAATAAAATGACCATACACATAAAAATGTGACTGTAGCATATTTTTACAATTGAATACATATAGTTATTTCCATCAATTTTACTCATTTGTTATTACTATAGGATGTCTTATAAGGCATGTGGTCAATCATTAGCTCTGATCTAGAGCCCATTATTTGGTCAGGAATGCAATCTCCTAAATTACAATATTGCTCAGAAGTGAAAATAAAGACATACTTTACGTTAGCACATTTGATTATAAGATTTCCTCCCCCTAATGCCCTGTGTAAAAATTGGTGTTCTTACAATAAAAGAGACCCTTGATTCTTAGATCGGGAAATAATTAAGTCACTTTTGAAGTTGAAAGATAACTTTTTCAAGATTATAGAGCACTCCTCAGATTTTCTGCCCACACTGAGTTTGATACAGGTTGGTGGATTATTGATCAATTCAGTGATATTTATTCTTCCATTCATTCACGAAAACAGTGTTTTGAGCGTGAATTATGCACCAAACACTTAATTATTGTTGGATATATACCATTAAATGACACTGACATTGCTTTCAAGAAGATAAAACCTGTTTAGAGAGACAGACCAATCTTGGTACACGAGCAAGGGGAGTCCACATTGACTTTGGGCTTGAAAAAAAATATATCTGAGACATAGACCTAGGAAAAAATCAGGAGAAACCAGAGAAACATGCAGGAACATACAAACCATGGCCAGGGATTAATCTAAAATTTCCAAGTATTTAATATCATCATCATAGCAGCACTTGAACATAGTTTGGAAAGTCCTAAGAGCAGTCAAAACAGTGCACTATCTCCTTGAGCAGCTCAAAGGCAGCAGGTTTTCATGGGGAAGTAAGAGAGAGTGGCCAGGAGGAAATTAATTGGTCAACAAGGAAAAAAGGAGGTTTATGTGCATTGTGTGTTTTTTATAAAAAACAAACAAACAAAACAATGATAGGGCGCCCGGGTGGCTCAGTTGGTTAAGCACCTGCCTTTGGCTCAGGTCATGATCCTGAAGTCCCAGGATGGAGTCCTGCATAGGACTCCCGGCTCCACGGGGAGTCTGCTTCTCCCTCTGACCTCCTCCCCAACTCATGCTCTCTCTCAAATAAATAAAATCTTTAAAAAAAGATAATAAACTTGACTTTTACCCCAACATTGAAAGTTCTTCTTCGGTCAGACTTCATTTTCCTCATTTATCATCATACCTACTTCCTGCTCACATATGCACTTGAAAGTTACCCTGGATGACTTAAACAAGCAATTAAGAAAGGGGCCGTGGGGACGATGGGTTGGCTAATTGGATTAGAGTCAAACCCAACCCATAACCTAATAGAGGAAAAGGGGAAAATCAAAATAAAGTTTCCTTATCTATCTCCTAAACATCTGTGTCAAAATATTCCCCTAATGCAAAATTGGGGGCCATCAACCACATGGAGAATATTGCCAAATACTCTTGAAAGCCCATGTGTCTAAAATCAACCTATGAGAGATGAGATTTAGGATCATGAGAAACAATGAAATGGCAAAATCTTTGTGGTACTTTCAGCCTCAGATCTCCTTCCTTATTGAGATCCCCTCTTCCCTACCAAACCTAGTCTCTTGAAAGTTTCTGCTATGATCATAAATACTTAAGTCTCTAAGTTTTCTGTGCCAGGAGTATTTGCAATTTAACCCTTAACCTTGCAGTAGAGATACTCTGTCCCCTAAATAATGGGTTCTTTGTTATTTTCCCTTTCTTCTTCCTTCCAGGATTTTATTTTATTTATTTTAATTAATTAATTAATTTATTTATTTATTTTTCTTCCTTCCAGGATTTTAGAGGGAGATTCTGATTGGTCTGTCTAGGCTGGTGTTTTTCCCTATTTGGTGCTCATCAGACTCTCCTGGAAAGCTTGGTAATTCCTGTTTCCTACACCTTAGACATTCCGATTTAATTGCTCTGGGCTATGGCTTCGATGTTGGTCATGTTTTCAAATACCCGTGGGTGATTATAACGTGCATTCAGGTTTGAAAATGATTAGTCTAAATCAATCTGCATGGAATATTTCCCAGTACGTATGATGCTATCTTGTGCCCACAGAGAATCAGACTTTGATGAAACTGACCCTATAGTCAGTTTCTATAGGAGACAGTCCTATTACTTTGCTGGAAGTAGAAAAACACCTAGATCCTTGAAGTCATTATTGATGCCACTCTGGGTTTTTGCTTGTTTATTTTTGAAAATAGAGTATTTTGTTCCTTGCAACCAAGAACATCTAAGTTGGTCAGTACAGGATAAGCTAAGCCATAGTAACAAACTTGAAACTTTCAGGGGTTAAATACATTTAAAGTTTATTTTTTCACCCCAAATGTAATGCAGGCTAAGTAATCTACCTCCATTTTGCAGCTGTGCCAACTGAGACACAACCCCTCCAAAACAGAGTGTGATTGGAAGAAGTATGTGATTTTATGTGTCAGCTTGGCTACGCCATGATGCTCAGTTGTTTGGCCCAACACCAGACATTGTCATGAAGGCATTTTATAGATGTGGTTAACATTTACAATCACTTGATTTTAATAAAGAAGATGAAGTAAAGGAACATCCAGCTTGCCGGCCTGCCCTACAGATTTCCTATATAATGACTTGCCTTATAGCCATAAGACAATATACTTTGGTGGCATAAACTTGGTTTTGCAACTTACTGGACATACGGACTTGATAAAGTTATATACCTTCCTTTAAGCCTCACTCTACATTCTGATAAAATGAAAATAGTAATACCTAACCCATTAGGTGCTTAAGAGGATTCAGTGAAGTAATTTGCTTGACATTTATTACTCTAAACTGATAGTTATTAAACAAGTTTTGATCTAGAATTCCTGGTTATAAATGAAGGCAAAGTTAGCTAAAATTAGGTGTTCATAAGGGATAGTCAAATGGGAGAACAGGTGTCCTGGGTATATACTTCTTGGTATTCTATGACATCTCCATGGGGTCTCTAGTGCCTTCGGCTAGATGGAGTCTCCCAGCATTTTCTAGTTTTATTCTGTTTTCAACACAAGTGCGCCCCCACCACACACACAATATATCCTAGCATATATCTGCCCAGAAACTTGGACAGCAGGCTTTTCATAGATGTCCATTCCATGTGAGAACTGTTCTTTTGTGGCCCTGAGTTGACTATAGGAGTGTTAACAAGGGACACAGCAACCGGGGGATGAAGAGGTGAATGGAGCCCAGATTGTGCTTATGCTAGACCTAGGTTTTGGTGTTCTCTGAACTTCTGAGGGTGTTTTCTTTTCTAGGAAGAAAAGGACAGGAGGAGAGAGTTGAAAATGGTACCAGAAGATAGCTAGATGTGGGAATATCAGAAAGGGACAGAAAGCAGTAAGGGAAGGGGAATAGAGTTGTCCCTGGATTCTTGGCCCAAGTTGACATTCTTTTAAATCCATTATAAAAATAAAAGAGAAAGGATAAAAAATAATTTTATTGGACAAAGGCTACTGCTTTCAATTCTCCCATGGCAAGAAGGACAAAAGCAAGAAATTCATTCCTGGATTTTGCCAAATTACAGAAAAGCACATAAGAGGGATAGTCTAATTCCCAAGCGGCATTATAGAAAACATCAGAGTGAATGAAATTTAAGCCTGAATGCAAACATCTGTGGAATTTTTACTTAGAGGAGGGAAAAAAGAATGTGAGATTAAGACCTACAGTATCTGAAAGAGTAGGTTAATAAAAATAATAACTATCTACCACAGTTTTGTAACTCAAATGGCACTCCCACATGTTAAAGATTTTCTGGAACATCAACATCCTTGAGAAACCACAATGTTTACCCCATGTTTAACATGCACATAATGTACCCATGAGTGCTGTTTTTGCCTTCCCAGGCCTCTTTCATCCCTCTTCTGCTACAGAAACTTTCTTTATTGTGAGAATCCATTCCAAGTGGCTTAGGTAGGGCTGCCCTGACACCAATCTGCCCTCCTTAGGCCCTGCCAAAGCGGTGCTTCTATGACCCAGGCCTGGTCTCTTCAGCCCTCAGACCAGAAGCAATTGCATAGAAATTTGGGCACATAACCCAAATAGGACTATTCACAACCTTCTCTGTGGTTGGATATGTAGACTTTGAGAAAGAGCAAGGAGTTTTTTCCTTCTCTGGGATCAGGAAAGCTGAGGACCAGAAATCCTGGAAAGGTGTGGACCCACCTTTGCCATTGCACTGGATGCCTGCTGAGAACAAAGACAGTGAAGGGGAAAGGAAGCAGGTTCAAGAGATGAAGAGAGACTCAACTCTGATGACAGCTTCCCAACAGGGCGTCGTGTTTTCTCAGTCCCTAAGGAAATCCTTGAGTAACTAGTACCAAAAAAGGGGGAGCTACTTAAGTAGTGTAGGCCCCTATAGGAAGGCCATTCTCATTAACCTCCTGAGATGGGTACATGGAGGATAAAGGCAATGACCATCCTGTCTCCAAGAGCCAGCATGGCTCTCCAAGGAACTCAGTGTTCTGGTACATGGATACTCCTTCATCTCTGTCAAGAATCAGATGGTGTCTGCACTATAGACTTGTTCTCCTCTTTCACTTTGAATACAATATTTAATTTTTTTATTTGGGTACAATTGAATATTTAGTGAAAAGTCTTCAGATAAAATCTTACCTACTTGAGGCCACACAAAAAGGATATGTCCTAAAACCTCCCAGCATCTTCTAAGTCTGTCAATCATGAACATTAATTCAATTTCTAAAACAGCTACCATGGGTACAGCTACAGGAAATAGAAAGAGTGCCAAGTGTACACTTAACCTTAAAATAAAGCCTTCCTGGGGTGGGGGTGGGGGTCTCATCATGATTGTCTTAACTGGAGGCATAAACTGCTGTGTGTGTGTGTGTGTGTGTACATATGCAGAAAGGAGGGGGGTGAGGAGGAAGAGGAGAGGGAGAGGAAACAGCTGAGAAACACCTAAACCTATATCCTTGAAAGCAGAAGAATGAAAGCAAAATGCGGGGGTGAGGGAGACTGGAATACTCAAGTGACAATTTCATCTCAAAAGTCAGGGTCTACACTGACTCCAGGGCACAAATGGGGCAGCCAGTGTACTTGTACTCAGGCTTGCAAGTAACTCAATTAGTCCTAGTCTAATGTGGGTCTGGAGAAAATAAAAGAAATGAAGCAAAGGGCAAAAGTAAGGAGACATCCAAACAAATTCCCAATATTAAAAAAAAAAAAGTGTAAAACAGACAAGTAGGGTGAGAGGAAGATACTTTAATGCTCCTAGAAACCTGAAACCAAAAATTGGAATGTCTCCTGTGACTTTTAGCTGAATACTTTAATCATTCTTATTAAGGGAGTGGGGAGGATAAAAGAAGAACAAAAGAGCATACCTGGGGCCACATTTTAATGCTAACGTGTTGATAGTAACAAGGACTGTAAACTTTTAGGCCTTGTTGTGCTCATCTGTAACAGGAAGATGATAATGAATGCCATGAATGCCAACATGCATGATAAACACCCAGGACAGTGTCTGATAGGCAGTAAGCTCGTCCATTTACCTCTGCTCCATGCTCTGGCTGTGTTCCTGGTGCCCAGGCCAGGGCTTCTAAGTAACAATGTCTGACCTTCTGCCCTGATTCTGATACTAATGGACATGTGTCCCAACCTCAGGTGTGTGCATTACCAATGGCTAAGAGACTGTCCACTCTCCTGGAAAGGGAAAGGCAGTGGAAGTGCTGGTCCAGCACAAGTAGAAATCCACCTGCCATGCTGGCATCACCTTTCACTAGGCCCCAGTTGTTTCCCAGCTACCACTTTCATGTTCACATCAAGCAACTCATGGGGCTTAAGTGGAATTGCAGAGTGAGAACCATCCATAGCAAATACCTCTTTTCCAAAACCATATGCTGGGCCCTAGGCCAAACAGCAGGACCCATGCCTGCCTCTGATTTCCTTGAATCAGCTGCCAGTGGCTTTGCAGCTCTGCTCCCCAGGTTTCTGGTAAAACAGCTTAAGTGTTCAAAAGCTGTGCCAGCATAGATACAAAGGAATGGCAGGTTTGCCAAAATACTTCCAGGTACTGTGTCTTTGAATGAGACGGGAGAGGGCTAAGAGGGTGATTATCCCTTCACACACAGGTGTTGGAAGATACAGATCTTCTTGGATGCTTTAGAGTAGAGGGTGTCAGGTAGAAAAAGAGGGAAGAGCAGTTATTCTTTTTTAAGAACTTGCTTTTCTAATTTCAAAGTAATGCATATTTAATGAAGAAAACCTAAATGCCATGTGTTAGTCAAGGCAATTAACATCAGCTCCTATAATAGACAACCTCAAAATCACAGTGGATAGACAGAATAAAAATGTGTTTCTTACAAAAAGTTGAGCAAAAATGTACCTAGGTGGGTGGCTGTCTTTGGTAGCTCCCTTCCAAGCAGTGACTTAGGGATCTAGGAGTCATCATTCTTGCTGCACTTAGTCCCCAGGGCCTCAGAGTCTTCAGCTAGACCGTCTGTATCATTTGACCAGTCAACAAGCAGAGAGAAAGAAGGAGAAAGAGAGCATTGCTCTGGATTTTCTAAAGTAAGAACTATAAGTACTTTACTTTTCCTATATTCCACTGGCCAGAGTTGATCCCATGACCAATTGACATGCAAGGAGGCCGGGAAACATGATTTTTCCTATGTGCCTATAAGGAAAATGGGGTTGGTGGGGCTAATGAAGAGCTCCCCCTCTGCCATACCAGCTAACAGCAATAGGGCACTACAGATGACCTATAACCCAATGATCCTGAGACAGTTCCTTGTTAACAATATGGCTTATATCTCTTGTGAGCTTTTTCCATGCATATATAAATAGACAAATATACTTACAAAATGGTATCATATGACAATATACTGTTTTGTAGCATATCTTTTAAACTCTGCAACTTAACTATGAAACCTTTCTCAATAATCCAACCTTTAGAGGTTGAGTAGTATTGCAGTCCATAGGGATCATCATGATGGATTATACCAAACTACGGTGAGATTGGTTCCAATCCAGTTACTAGATAGTCTTGGTTTCCTTCATAAACTACAATGTAATGTAAGCATACATAATGTTTCTGTTTATTTACTCAGGATAAGTTCCTAGAAATGAAGTAAATCAAAGGGAAGTACATTCTTTAGGACTGATAAAGTGGCTTCAAAATGCTTCCTTTTCAATGGTTTTATTTTGGGAAGTTTAACCACCATGACAATAATTTTTACAAATCTTCACTGAGTTCTAAGCAGACAATTCTCTCTAAAGGTGTCCTGGCTAAAGTGTCTTCCTCAGCTCCTATTTTTAGAGGAAATAAACTTAATTTTGGCAAGTTAGGAGGGAAGGAAATACACAGTTGTGGGGACAAAAGTTGGAAGAGTCCATGCTGCACACCAGGCATAATGCAAGATGTCTTAAAGAATTATATTTAATATTTATGATAAGCTTGAGAGATATGTAAGTATTACCCTAATGTGAAGAGCACTAGGATTCAAGGAATCTCAGTTATTTGCCCAAGACTATTAATGGCATAGTCAGAACTCAAATAGGACCCACCTGGAGCAAAATTTTAAGACTGATAAGTGAACCTTGTTCTCATTCTTTCCACTTCCTCATCTTTGGGTCCCCATGATTCTCATATCTCTAACCCTGTTACTCTAACAAAACAGAACAAGATCCATTAGACTGTGACAAAGGGCACTGGTCATAGCATCAGAAGAACTAAACTGAGATCCTGTCTGTATTTTTTTTTCAACCAATATGCTACATTTACCTTGGTGAATCTGTTTTCTCCTCTGGAGAAAGAATTCATATCAAATAACCTCTACATCTCTTTAACATCCAAAAGTTATGGACAAAAAACACTAGATTTAAAGTCCAGAGACTAAGACTTGAGGTTCAGTGTTGTCACCTACATGTTGAGTAAATCTGGCAGGTCACTACTACTTTGAGCTTCAGTCTCCCTATCCATAAAAGAGGAATGTAGCCCAGATGAATCTCAGATTATTTTCTGATTCCAGAACCCTTTTGCAGAGCCTAGCTAAAGATTTGACACATAGTTCAAGTACAATAAATGTTTGTTCACTCTTTAAGCCTCTCCATTCTGACACCCCAAAAGGTATTGAAATAAACCTAATTGTATTGAATTGGGATCCTGCTTGTGCTGATGTTAGTTTACAAGACAGGCAGACTTGATGCAGAACCTTAGCTATGATACCATGCCCATGTCCATTTCCCTTTAATCCAGACATATAATTTCACTGTAGCTGTAGGGGGTTTCACTTAGATGTAAATAAGTGTTTACTAAGAAAATATGATCAATTATGCTTCATTAGTTATCTGGGGCTCTTTATGCTCCCCCAACAGTTCCAAAGGGAGAAGACCACAAGAACAATAACTTACAGTACCAACTAATTTTGAACTTTTGGCTTGCTCAACCCTTTTTGAAAATCGTGGCCAGGCATTCTATGTGTAAATCCAAAGACCTTAGTCTACTATTAGGCATTGTGGATAAAGCCAAATGTCATAGTGGAATTATAGTCCTGGCACCCTGGTTCCCAATCATTTTGGGTTCAAAGACCTCTTGGACAAACTAATTAAAGCCTATATAAGTTTGGTCTCCAGAAAAGTGCATACACACACACACACACACAAATTTCGAAATATCAAATACTGAGCATAATCCTGAAGGTCCTCTGTCAGATGCTGGCTCTCTACTGGCTGGGTTGCAAGGATATCTGGAGGGTTCCTAGAAGGTGGTCAGAACATCTGGGATTGTGGGTCACTAGAAGGATTTGGAATCAGTATGGAGGCATTTGGATGTTTTAATACCCAATACAGATATACTGGTAAACCACTGAGTAGCAGACTTGCAGATACACACAATATTCTGCACACAAATTCAAGGGATTCAGGAACCTCTTAGGTGTTCATGGGTCCCAAAATAAGATAAAATAAAACCACTCAGTTATGTGATTTAGGTGTGTTTACTCTATCTCTTGAGGTGTTTTTGCACCTACAAAATAAGTAAATAAGGCTTACCTACTATCTTAATCTCCTGCCATGACATCAAGTATGGCCAATGATTTAGTGAGTGACTGAATCCCTTGTGATATTTGTTGTTTAAGAGTCTAAAAGTTGCTTCCTCAAACGCTTTTATGGAGCTAAGTAGGGTATAAATAAATTGGCATGGGGTCAACCATGCAGAATAGCTTTCTAAAATGAGCCATGAATTGCCATGAGTTAAAAACTTGTTTTGCAGCCATGGGAGTTAGAAGACAGTTGGTCATCAGAATCTGTAAAATGACCTTTCATGGATTTGAATGTTTTGTGGAGTCATCTTTTGGGCTCTATTACTCCAAGCAAAGCAATTCCAGTTTCTTCAACTTCTTTTTAGTCTTATTTTCAGGCTGAAATAGAAAGAAAAGGCTCTGGAAATGTTCTGATCACCATAAGTTGCAAGAAGTTGTTTTTCACCAAAAGACAACGTTCTCTTGCTCATGTGTGATTTAGTTCCACAGCTATACTTTTGGATAATCTCTCCTTTTTCTCCCCTTTTCTCTTTTTCCCTCATTCAAGTTGCTTTTGAAATCCCATCCCACTGCGAAGGAAAGGCCACTATGTTGTACAACTCTCCTTTTATTCTATGTGCATAATGCCCCTGGAGCTGTTCAGAGCAATGGTACTCTATGAAGCTTTCTTGATGAACCCAAAAGAAAGGACTTTCCCTGACTGCCCAACCTGGAAGCTCCCGCTTCCCATCTTCTTCAGGGTCCAAAAATGCACTTAGCTAGTTTTAGCTATTTCTGAGCCCATCTGTTCCTCAGTATAGCTTGACCCTTCTCTCAAATATATGTCCCTGCATGAATATCACCAACTCTAAAATCATCCATAGACCTTGGATGGGAATGAGTATAACTCACATAGAGACAGTAGAGACAAATCTTGTAAGAGCAGAGGGTAGATGCTGGATAACAGAGGAAGCAAGGTTATATAGGTGGGAAGGCCAGGTGCTGCATCACTAGAAAGACCAGGTCAATTCAGATCTTTTGTGGTGACAAGCAGGAAGGTGTTTGAGCATAGTTGTATTAAAACAGACTTTGTGATGCCATCCAGGCTGACACTCAGGTTTCTAGACAATGTTTTCGCTCTGGTCATCTTGTACTAGTTTCCCATTCTTTACCCACATGAACATAGCTAAGTTTGCCAGGGATTTGCAGATGACCTGCATACAAAAACACATATGAACAAGGTTATGAACTCCTCTATGACCATATTACTGATGAATTCAGAGACTTTCAGTCCTATACTTTTTGTGCACAGTGAAAAATTTATTTCAAAGTTTATCAGACTCCCCCATCAATTGGCTTTCAAATGTGACCAGCTACATACCAACTACATACCAGTTCTTTGCTTCAGGTCCTAAGTAAACAGCTCTACAAACCCAGGAGGAGGGGGCAAGCTTTTTTCCCCCCCACAGAGAAAATTGAATGTGGGCAAGATCAGCAGCCACAGTCCTGAATGTTTGAAAACAAACCCCTCTTGGAGCAATTTCAAGGGTGACATTCATGCTGGAAAGGGATCAATGGCCATCAGGAGAATGTGTGAAATTCTTTCATGGATGGAATCAGAGCCACTTGCCAGGTGAAGGGCAAGCCCAGTATGGGTGGGATGCTGTCACTTCTATATGGTACTTAGGGAATATTCCAGGACATACTGAAAGGAGAAAGAGGCCTCCAACAGAAAGCAGAGTTAGCAGGTAAAAGAACAAAGTAATGTGGTTTGCTGATGTTCATCTTTTTCACTAAAATTCCAGAAAGAGAATATTTCAGAGGGACAAGAAGCCAGATTATGGACAGTTTCTGTAGATTAATGTGGTAAACTACATTAATGGAATTTTAATGTTAACTTAATTCTGCCTTCCTGCATAAGTTCTACTTGGTTGTAAACATAATATATACATGATATATAACTAGATAAAATTTCTAACATTTTATTAAGAATTTGTATATAGAGATTTTTATGTAGTCACCAAATTAGTAACTGCAGAGCCAAAATTTGAACTCATATCTATTTGATTTTGCATCCAGTCTTCATTCTAATATAACATCCTGCTATACTCCACTGAAGCATGTCTGGAAGAATGTATTTTATTTATTTATTTTACTTTTTTTTTTTTAAACTATGTTATGTTAGTCACCATATAGTGTAACATTAGTTTTTAATGTAGTGTTCCATTGTAATGCCTGGAGTCACAAGAATTCCCCAAAGAGGCCACCAGAGACGTGAGTCAAAGCCAAGTGGCAACGGTCATTTATTGCAGGTTCGAACCCGGTCCTCTGCGCACTCGCAAGCGGTGATGCTGAGAGGCCCCGAGGTGAGTAAATGCAAGGTTTTTATAGGCATGTACAAACAAGGTAGAGTGGGACTGATCGGTTGACATTTGAAAAGGTATTTGGCATAACCTGATTGGTCTCAGGGAGCGCGCGCTTTAGCAAGCAGGAAGCACAGAAGCAGAACTGGCGGTTAACAACGGGGGATTGGCTACTTTGTCCAGGGGATATTTTTGAAAGTTGTTTGTACCAGGGCGGGAAAGTTGTGGTTGCTGTTGCTCTACTGATTACCAGGGTGGGAGTAGTGGTTGCTGTTGCTCTACTGATTACCAGGGTGGGCCAGGGCGGTTAAAGTTGCAGGGAGCGGCCAGAGCAGTTTGGGCCTTGATAAGCAGACTGGACACTCACAGTTTAATGTAAACAACAGAATGGCTACTGCCTCAAAATGGAGTTACTTTGGCCCTTCACCATGATTCATTATTTGCATATAACACCCAGTGCTCCATGCGATACGTGCCCTCCTTAATACCCATCACCTGGCTAACCTATTTTTCTAACCGCCACTGCTCTAAAACCCCCAATTTGTTTCTCAGAGTCCATAGTCTCTCATGGTTCATCTTTCCTTCCGATTTCCCCCCTTCATTTTTCCCTTCCTTCTCCTAATGTCCTCAATGCTATCCCTTATGTTTCACATATAAGTGAAACCATTTGATAATTGACTTTCTCTGTTTGACTTACTTCACTTAGCAAACCCCCTCCAGCTCCATCCATGTCAATGCAAATGGTGGGTATTCATCCTTTCTGATGGCTGAGTAATATTCCAATGAATATATGGACCACATCTTCTTTATCCATTCGTCTGTTGAAGGGCATCTTGGCTCCTTCCACAGTTTGGGTATATGGACATTGCTGCTATGAACATTGAGTGATATGGTCCTTCCTTTCACTACTTCTGTATCTTTGGGGTAAATATCTGGTAGTGTAATTGCTGGGTCCTAGGGTAGTTCTATTTCTAACTTTTTTGAGGAACCCCCACCCTGTTTTTCAAAGTTGCTGTACCAACTTGTTTTCCCACCAACAGTGTAAGAGGGTTCCCCTTTCTTCACATCCTCTCCAACATTTGTTGTTTCCTGCCCTGTTAATTTTTGGCATTCTAATTGGTGTAAGGTGGTATCTTAATGTGGTTCTGATTTGAATTTCCCTGATGGCTAATGATGATGAACACATTTTCCAGGTGTCTGTTAGCCATTTGCATGTCTTTTTTGGAGAAGTGTCTGTTCATGTCTTCTGCCCATTTTTTGACTTGATTATTTGTGTTTGGGGTGTTGAGTTTGAGAAGTCTTTATAGATCTTGGATACTAGCCCTTTATCTG
Organism: Taxidea taxus jeffersonii; assembly: GCA_003697995.1. NCBI lineage: Eukaryota > Metazoa > Chordata > Mammalia > Carnivora > Mustelidae > Taxidea > Taxidea taxus. The sequence goes on from ML103953.1 coordinate 531,327, forward strand.
TAGTGCCATTTGCAAATATCTCCCATTCCATGGGTTGCCTCTTTGTTTTGTTGACTGTTTCCTTTGCTGTGCAGAAGGGTTTTATCTTGATGAAATCCCAAAAGTTCATTTTCACTTTTGTTTCCCTTGCCTTTGGAGACCTGTCTTGAAAGAAGTTGCTATGGCCTATGTCCATGAGGTTACTGCCTATGTTCTCCTCTGGGATTTTGATGGATTCTTGTCTCACATTGAGGTCTTTCATACATTTAGAGTTTATCTTTGTGTATGGTATAAGAGAATGGTCGAGTTTCATTCTTCTATATATAGCTGTCCAATTTCCCCAGCACCGTTTATTGATGAGACTTTCTTTTTTCCATTGGAGATTTTTTTCCTGCTTTGTCAAAGATTATTTGACCATAGAGTTGAGGGTCCATATCTGGGCTCTCTATTATGTTCCATTGATCTATGTGCCTGTTTTTGTGCCAGTACGATGTTGTCTGGGTGATTACAGCTTTGTAATATAGCTTGAAATCAGGCAACGTGATGCCGTCAGCTATGTTTTTCTTTTTCAACATTTCCTTGGTGATTCGGGGTCTTTTCTGGTTCCATACAAATTTTAGGATTGTTTGTTCCAGCACTTTGAAAAATGCCATTGGTATTTTGATCGGGGTGGCATTGAAAGTACAGATGGCTCTGGGCACCATAGACATTTTAACATGCTCATGGATCAGAAGAATGGGTTTTTTAAATTATTTTTAATTTTCAAAAAGATTTTATTGATTTATTTGAGAGAGGTAGAGAGAGAGAGAGCATGAGCAGAGGGAGAAGGAGAAGCAGGGGCTCAGTCCCAGGATCCCAGATCAAGATCTGAGCCTAAGGCAGCCACTTAGCAGACCGAATCACCCAAGTACCACAGCATGTGTTTTTTTAGATATCTGTGGAGATCTAAAGGTCTATCAAATGGCTAGTGTCATTGAGATGTTCCTGCTTGCTCTGTGATGAGAATTGATCAAGTGGGCTGGGGAGATAGGACCTGAGGGCATATATCCCTCAGGGAGATAGAGGGAGAAATTGGAATCTTCATCATCAGTTAAACCCACTTTACCAGTGGAAAATGGTCTACTCAAACTGAAGTGTATTGTAAAGTTAATGAAATTTGAGTAGAGATATGTGAAGGGCCAAAGTAACTCCATTTTGAGGCAGTAGCCATTCTGTTGTTTACATTAAACTGTGAGTGTCCAGTCTGCTTATCAAGGCCCAAACTGCTCTGGCCGCTCCCTGCAACTTTAACCGCCCTGGCCCACCCTGGTAATCAGTAGAGCAACAGCAACCACTACTCCCACCCTGGTAATCAGTAGAGCAACAGCAACCACAACTTTCCCGCCCTGGTACAAACAACTTTCAAAAATATCCCCTGGACAAAGTAGCCAATCCCCCATTGTTAACCGCCAGTTCTGCTTCTGTGCTTCCTGCTTGCTAAAGCGCGCGCTCCCTGAGATCAATCCGGTTATGCCAAATACCCTTTTCAAATGTCAACCGATCAGTCCCACTCTACCTTGTTTGTACATGCCTATAAAAACCTTGCATTTACTCACCTCGGGGCCTCTCAGCGTCACCGCTTGCGAGTGCGCAGAGGACCGGGTTCGAACCTGCAATAAATGACCGTTGCCACTTGGCTTTGACTCACGTCTCTGGTGGCCTCTTTGGGGAATTCTCCTGACTCCAGGCATTACATATGCAGGTTCTGTTCTCAGTTCTACTGTAAGTTAGATGTACAAGTGTATAACATTGTAATCTCTCTATGTTAGCAAATACGTATTGAAGATTATGTAAAGTGCAAGATAAGTGCATCAATTATTAGCAATTATATCCCAAGTTGACCTTAATAATGGGTCATCAATATTTACTTGCACTTTTGTCTATGTGGATTTTGGTTATATTTCTCTAAAAAGTCAAATGTCCTATTACATTCCCTTATTAGAGGAAGCACATTTCAAAACACTTTGTAAAAGTACAGAGAAAATAGAAAAAGGCAATACAGAGAGTGAGCAGAACATTGGGCCCAGGGACACCTGGGTGGCTCAGTCTTTAAGTGTCTGTCTTTGGCTCAGGTCATGATCCCAGCCAGGGTCCTGGGATGGAGCCCCATTTTGGGATCCCTGCTCAGCAGGAAGCCTGCTTCTCCCTCTCTCACTCCCCCTGCTTGTGTTCCCTCTCTCACTGTATCTTTCTCTGTCAAATAAATAAAATCTTTTTAAAAAAGAAAATTGAGTCCAATTCTCCCACTTCATTTATGTCACGTGCAATGGTCAGCCTTCAAGGTCACAAAGGAGAGCAAATTCCATTGAAATAGAGGTGGAATTCTACAAAAGTAAATGTAAACTCATGGTAGGGATAGCACTCAAAGGTCAAAAGCCAACTCTCTATTCATAAAAATAGGTATTTTAAATCTATCACATTTGAAGCAATGGGTAAAATAGTGCCTTGTCGCATCATTCCATGAGCATAAAGCTAACTATAAATTCATAAGGGGAATTATATTTATAAAAATCAGTAATAACAGAAATGATGATACATCATCTTGGCCGGAACTCAACTTCAGTTACTGAATCTATCTGTCCATTAAAAGTCAGAAAAAGTCCGTAGTCCATTGTCTCAGGGTAAATACGTGCAGCTTCTAAATGGAGCTGAAGTGCATGCATTTCTCATTCATTCAAGACTTAAGCTCCACAAACCCTACTCAGAAGGACAGTCAGATGCCAGGCTGATAACCTCTACTCCCTCTTGCTAAATTAGGTCCTGCAGAACTCAAGAGTCCAAGGTCAGAGGCCCAGAGCAGACCATAGTTCCTGGAGATGTAACCCGGGAGAGGAAGGTGCTCACAACCCTGCCAGTGGCTCACAATGAGAAATGCCTCTTTCCCCTCTGGATCTGAATCACCAACACTTCTTCAGCCTGGCAGCCTTTTTTCCCCTTTTTTGTAAATGAGTAGTTGACAGCTGGAACTGTGTCCTGAAACCCCTTCTTTGTTTCTCCTTGAAGTGATGATGAATTCGTGGATTTACCTAAGAAAAATAAACCCAGGACTTCCGGCTGCTGGATTCTGTATTTTGTCCCCCAGATTAGATAAAAGGCTTATTGCTCTTTCAAACACAAGGAATTATCCCCAGATCAAAGTCAAAGCCCTAGAAACAAGTAATAAATGATTAAGATGAACTGGCCTTTGGCTACCCCTAAAAGGGATTCTGTGGTGAGGAAGCAAATCTGGTTCCAATAGTGGTAGCAGAAGTTAAGTACTTTATAATCCTATTATAATGCGAAAAGGATCAGACCCTCAGGGCTTGAGCAGGCTTTTACTTGACTGGTCATTGTGTTTGGAAGGCATGGTTGGTCGGGAAGTTTATCTAAATATGGCTATTCAGTCCTGAGGTTATTTTTTTAGCTTTACTGTGAACATCTAAGATATTTTAAAAATGTTAAAACAGTATAATTTTGAATAAGTTGAATAATTAAGAATAAGACATTCTGGAGAGTTTGTTTTCTTAATAGCCAGAAAAATTTTTTTCTGTTGAAAAATTCATGTTGAAAATTTTTCTACAATTATGAGTTAATATCACTGTGCAGCAGAAAGAACATTAAACTAAAGAGTCAGAGGAAGATCGTCTGATTTATTGATTCTTCCACTAACCAGCTGGAGGACTGGTTTTTCTCTCCCAGCACTTCAGTTTTCAAATATGCCAAGGAAGAGGAGTGAGTGATCTCTGAAGCTCTTGCTGCTCTGCTCTTCCATTTCTTTGCCTTAGGGACAGTCCATCCTGCTGAATCCTTCCTTGATTGTGAAGGATCTCCAAAGAGGGTCACCATGTTGAATACCAGTTCTCATTCTATGGAGGTGGGGAAGGAACAGATTGTGCTAGATATACCCTTCCTACAGAAGATATGTGTTGTTTTGTTTAAAGCCAAAACCTAGTATTAATTCTACAGTTAATTTGAAGAAGCATTTTTATTTATTTATTATTATTTTTTTAAGATTTTATTTATTCATTTAACAGACAGAGATCACAAGTAGGCAGAGAGGCAGGCAGAGAGAGAGGAAGAGAAGCAGGCCTCCTGCCAAGCAGAGAGCCTGATGTGGGGCTCGATCCCAGGACCCTGGGATCATGACCCGAGCCAAAGGCAGAGACTTTAACCCACTGAGCCACCCAGGTGCCCCTGAAGAAGCATTTTTAAAAATTATGTTGTTAGGGACGCCTTGGTGGCTCAGGTGGTTAAGCAGCTGCTTTTGGCTCAGGTCATGATCCCAGCATCCTGGAATCGAGTCCCACATCGGGCTCCTTGCTCGGCAGGGAGCCTGCTTCTCCCTCTGCCTCTGCCTACCACTCTGTCTGCCTGTGCTCGCGCTTTCTCTCTATAACAAATAAATAAATAAAATCTTTAAAAAAAAATTATGTTGTTAGTCACCATACAGTACATCATTAGTTTTTGATGTAGTGTTCCATGATTCATTGTTTGGGTATAACACCCAGTGCTCCATGCAATCTGTGCTTTCCTTAATACCCATCGTGGGCTCACACACTCCCACCCCCCTCCCTTCTAAAACCCTCTGTTTGGTTCCCAGAGTCCATAGTCTCTCATAGTTCATCTCCCACTCTGATTTCTCTCCCTTCATTTTTCCCTTCTCCCAATGTCCTCCATGCTGTTGTTATAAGGCCCTTGTTAGATGCAAATGGCTGTTCTAGGTGCTTGTATGTGCCATAAGGAAACAACAAAATGAATGTGGCCTTCGGGAACTCACTAGGAAAGATACCGCTTATGTAGACAGCAACATTTATTGACTAGTGCTGACCTGGAGTGGAGATAAGAAGGGCCACTGGATAATTGGGAAAAAGACCTACAACTAAAGGAAACTAGCTGAAAATATTGAGCAGATAGTTGAAGAAAACTTGCTTGGTATCCTGCAGACTTTTTTAAAAAAGATTTTATTTAGTTATTTGTAGAGAGAGATCACAAGTAGGCAGAGAGGCAGGCAGAGAGGGAGAGAAAGGGAAGCAGGCTCCCTGCTGAGCAGAGAGCCCAATGCGGGACTCGATCCCAGTACTCTGAGATCAAGACCTGAGCTGAAGGCAGCGGCTTAACCCACTTAGCCACCCAGGCACCCCTTTTTGCAGACTTTTTAACAGAGTAGTTTAAAGGGGAAAAAAATCTCCATTGAATGAGGACTCTATTTACTTTTGGGGTTCATTGCTTTGCAATTACTAGCCCAGACCAGGATAGCTCTCCCAAATGGGCTATAGGGAAATTTATTTTCCTTGAAAATTTCCTGATTCTGTATCTGGTAGGTTACATGAATGCCCAGGCTTTAAAACCACATGACTGCTAGAAACAGTTTGGCATTGAAAATAATTTCCTAATGGAAATGACAAAATGGGTTAAGAAAGAAGGGTTTTAAATATCTCCTCAGAAGGTCAAAGAGAACAAGAGACATCTGTCCCTCTGAAGGGAGGAATAAAGAAGCAGATGACATTGGGGGCCCCTTCTAAGTACCAGATTTCAAGGATTGCAGGCATATTTCCTAGGGGTGTGTTGGGTCCGTAATCAAAGGAGCGAGACTAATACAAAGCGAAGGTCAAGCAAAGCTTTATTTCGCGCCAAGCATTAAGAATCAAACTGGCCAGCCAGGGCCGTCTCTTACAAAGAGAGGCGACCCCTCTCTGCCTTACAGACTGGCTTTTAAGGGCAAAGGCCATGTGGTTGGGCCCGGCCATGCACAGGTGGTCAATGACACAGAGAAAACTGCACAGTCAGGCTAGGTCACACATAAGTGACCGATTGAGTTACAATTTACCCTATAGTAGGCATTTGAACTACCCTATCACTTTGGTCAGAATTGGTGCCCAAAGGGTGGGGTCCACACACCTTGGTAGCTAGGGAGACAGTATGCACACCCCACTGATTGGATACCTCCACCAGGCCTGACCCGCCCTTATATTTGGGCTTTGTTACCAGGGACTGGCTTCCGGGACTTGTTTTAAGTAAATTAAATTCTACGAAGATACATAGTCCATTGAGTCTATGTGTCTCAACAACTTACTGAATTCAGTTTCATCCGTCATAAAAATGGCACTTTAAGGGGCACCTGGGTAGCTCAGTCAGTTAAGTGTCATGATCTGCTTCAGCTCAAGTCATGATCTGAGGGTGCTGGAATTGAGCCCAGTGTCTGGCTCTGTGCTCAGCAGGAAGTCTGCTTGATTATTTTCTCTCTCTTCCTCTGTCCTTTCCCCCTCTCATATGTTGTCTTCTTCAAACAAATAAAATCTTTTTTAAAAATGACATTTTGATATCCATCTATTCAATTCTTGTATATAGTCGATTAGTTCCTAACTTAAAAATAATTACAGGTGTGATCACTCACAAACCTCAAGGTCTCAGAGTAGGTTTATTAAGCAAAGTAATTACTGAGTGAGCTTGAAAATCTCTAAGAATTCGTCTACATAAGGTCCTGTCCTTTTTGGAGGGAGGAAATGGAGGAGAAAGGGAGGAAGTGAGGGAACATGAAAGGGAAGGAGGAAGAAAACAAATAGGGTAAATTTGCAAACAGGACCCTATTATTATAATTCTTCATTTATTTTACCCATAATGCATAACCTAGTGGTGGGTGCAGATCAGTAGATAGAAACAGCTAAATTCATCGCAAATTGGTGGGGGTGGGAGGTGGAAGGGGTGACATTCCAGATTTTGTCTGTGTTGACATAGCTTGCTTTGCTGAATACCTTCTCCACTCTGACATCTTATAGTTCTCACCAAAGTCCCAATGCTAAGAGAATATTATAAAGGAAGTATCAGCATCTCCTGAAGTCTGGGGATTCTGAAGTCTCTTCTCTGAGGATGGAACTGTCCTAGAATGGAGTTCTGGAGCTTCCCTGGCTCATCGGCTTTCTCCAGTTAAAGACGGGAAGCAGAGGGTTAAGCAGCTGAACTTCCCAAGAAGGACATGCGCCCAAACTGAGTCCAAATGACTGATGGTATCATTCATTGCCGAACTGAAGCCTGAGATTCTACCTGAGGACTTTGACACAAAGATGGGGGCTGAATAAAACCCTCAGTAGTTCAGGCACAAACCACTTATTCCAGATGATTTGGGAGAAGTCACATGGGCTGCCCTAAACTGATCCCTCCCCAAATGGATGGGTAAGGCTACACAGCAAAGATGTCCTCACATAAGATGGAGTTGGACCCTGATTCAGTCACTTACTAGCTGTGAGAACTTAGGAAAGTTACTTTGCTTCCTTGATCTTTGATTTCCCTTCTATAAATGGAGATTAAAAACAACTACTTTTTTGTGTTATTCTGTAAAAATAATGATACTGCGAATTTATGGAAAGTATCTAGAATATTTCTCCGTATATAGTAAATAAATGGTACCCAAGGTTAGACAGTCTTTCTTCATTTTCAGGATAAATTGATAATCCAAAAACCATATTAAGTCATTGTGGCACATAGTCACACAGCAAGACTCCTAGAAATATACAAAGGCATAACATATTTATACAGGTCCACATTTGTGAACACTTTTAATTCACCTGGAGAATGACTCACCTGGAAGATTAGCTCTTCTGGGAGATGTTTGACACAGATCTTCAGAATACTGAGATGCCAATGGCTCATGTTGTGATTCAGAATCTCCCATTTTCAGGTGATGCCTAAAAAAGGAAAATGATAAGGGAGAAATGGTTATCCAGAATGGCAGTCGGAAGGCTAGTTGTTGGAAGGTAGGACTAACATAACTCAGTCATCTGGAGGACAAGATAGGTGGCCAGGGGAAGCTGGAATAGAGCATCTTCCAAACATCTTAAAAATGGAAAAACAACATTTTCTAGAATCAATCTATTAGAGAGTGAAACTCTGAAAGTAGATTGAAGTCAAGGTTATGGGAAAAGAGAAAGGACAACAGCAGGGGTAGTTTTACATGGGGTACACCATGAAAGAGGCTGTGAATGTGGGGAGCCAAAGTCTGATGACAGAAAGTTCACTTTGGAGCAAGCAGCAGAAACAGATTGTGGGGAAATTGACTTAGAAACTAATACCCAGAGCATTTCCAATCTGGACTACACACAACTGTGTTAAGGAATTATGGCAAACTTAGAGTTATAAAGTAGTAATTAAGAGATAATCCAGTCCTACATGCTCACTTAAAAGCTGTAGGAGGCAGAGGATACACTCCTGTATAAGAAAGTGTACAACATGAACAAAGGCATGGAAGAGTAAAAAAAAAAAAAGGACTAGTTGAATGGCAGAATGCAACTTACTTATTGTAATATGATAGGATTATTAAAAAAAAAAGACTTTAAGGAGCACCTGGGTGGCTCAGTTGGTTAAGCAACTGCCTTTGGCTCTAGTCATAATCTCAGGGTCCTGGGATTGAGCCCCACATTGGGCTTCTTGCTCAGCAGGGAACCTTCTTCTCACTCTCCCTCTGCCCCTCCCACCCTGCTCTTGCTCCCCCTCAAATAAATAAATAAAATCTTTTTTAAAAAAGAAAAAAAAAATCGAAGTAGGACTTTCCAATTTTCCTTTTTATTTACAGAATTATCATTTTTATTTGTTGAGCCATTTTAGATCCTTCCAGGCTTACCTGTTTCTCTCTAGCTCTGGATCACTTGTTCTGTGGAAAATACATATGATTCCAACAAGTACAACCCAAGAGCCCTCATCTCATGCCCCTGCTGTGTCCTCTTTGTTCCCACCTTGGGGTTTCCCACTGCCAGCTGGGGTATGAATCACCAGGAATCTACTAGATAACCCTACATATTTAACCTGAAGTTCCAAGGCAGTTGATGTGCATTCAGCAAAACTTTCACAGTTGAGACATAGGAGTTAGTGGATATGTTTCCTCCCTTCTCCTGGATAGACTGGCCTAGGTATCAAGCATGGCCATCATGAGAGTCCACCGTCACATTTGTTCATCCCTCGTCCCTGTCTCACAAGTCGTTCTCCTCACTCATGCTTCCCAAATAATTAAACTCATTTGATTTACTTTCAGATTCAGACTGCTCTTGGTGGGATCTATGCTAAGATGTTGTCTATGGTGCTTCTCAACTGGAAAACCCTTCAGAACGAGTATTATATACTTGAATTAAGTGCTAAGCTATCTACTGAGATGACTGAGTTGAACAGAATTAAAGACCTGAAGAAGGTATAAATAGACAACAAGCTCAATACTTGTCCTCTATGGGATCAAGCTAGGAAAATAAGATGATGCTTTGGAAACGCTAAATAATCTTAAGAAGCAGAGATCCCTAACACAGGGCTTTTATCTTCAACCTTCACCTCCTTCACACTCTTGTCTCCAGGACTGGACAGCCCCAACCCAAGTGGAGATACAGTCTTCTTAGCTACCTGCAAGGAAGTAAATGTCTCAGCCTCCATCATAGTCTGGATAGTGAAATTAGTGAAGCTTGAAGGTGTCTGCTATCCCACCAGCAGGGCCCATCAGACTGCCCTCAGACCCCAGGACCCTCCTGCCATTTCTACCTTCTCCTCTCAGGAAGTCAGCTTTAACTGATTTGCACTAAGGAGTAAGTCTATGGTTCTTATCTCCATCACACCCAAAATCTGCTTTTTTCTTTTTCTTTTTTTTTTTTAATTAACCTCTTATTCGTTTTTTGTTTTACCTCTTAGCCATTTTAAAGTTCACTAGTGCTATGTACATTCAGTTTACATAGTTGTACGATCTATTTCCAGGACTTTTTTTTTTTTGTCTTGTGACAGTGATGATGAATTCCCCCTTCCCCTAGCTCCTAGCAATCCCATTGACTTTATGTTTCTGTAAATTTGGCTCCTCTAGGAGACAGATGTAAGTGAGATCACACAGTATTTATCTTTTTGTTACTGGTTTATTTCACTTAGCACAATGTCTTCATGGTTTATCAATGTGGCACGTGTCAGAATTTGCTCCCTTTTTAAGGCTGCATAATATTCCATTCTATGTTTATACCACATTTTGCTTATCCATTCATCAGTTGATGGACTCTTAGATTGCTTCCATTGTTTGGCTATTGTGAATAATGCTGCTATGAACATTGGTATATAAATATCTTTTTAATAATTATCCTTCAATTATTTTGATTATATACCTTAAATGGAATTGCTGGATCAGACGGTAATTCTATTTTTAATTTTTATTTTTTTGAGAAATTGTCATACTATTTTTCATAGCGGCCACCCTATTTTGTATTCCCACCATAACAATGCACAAGGTTACAATTTCTCCATATCCAACCCTTGACATTTTCTGGCCTTTTTAAAGCAGTTCGTCCTAATGAGTGTGTGGTGATATAGCACTCGCTTGTTATAACAAGTCTATCTGCCTATAACTTCCTATACTCATAATATGCAAACAATGAAAGCTCTGCTGGATATAAGAGAAACAAAATGTATAAAAATATGTGTATTTCAACAGGCCAATGTTCAGGTACCACTGTACTTAAAAAAAAAAAAAAAAAAAAAAAGAAAAAGCTGTTCCCACAAATTTCCCAAGAGCTTCCTTGGAAATGTCATTGCCTCAGCTGATGGTCCTTGCTGTTGGTGACTGATGAGAGCCATGTGTTCTTCCTCCTAGAGATAGTTGGACTTCGATAAGAGTCAAACATTAAGCCTAGAGAGCCTTACCCTCATCCAGTATTCAGGAGTCATTTTGCAGAGACAGACTTCAGAAATGCCCCTGAGACATGCTGTGAATAGAGCCAACTCACTTACTCTCCCAGCCACACAACATCCACCACAACCCTCTCGGTCAACAACTCCTTGAGCAAATCCAACCATCACAACCCTGCTTGGAACTGCATGGTGCCTCCCCACTGACCTTAAGGAAAAGGGCAAAACTTTATCACTCCAGAGCTGAAAAACAGGACGGTTGAAGGAGGAGGGGGAAAGTCACTGCTTCTGGGCCACCAGCATGTGGGTGAGAGAGATGGGACAAGTCTTGTAGTCTTGGTCTTGTGCTTTTCTGAACACACACACACAAGGATGTCCACAGTCCTTATACCTGAAGAGATGGTGAAAGTAACTGGAGGCAGCTCCTTTGAAGTGGCTTGAATGCCCTCTTTTCTGAAGGCAGAGGGATGACCAGCAAAGGGATCGATGGGATTGTCTAGACTAAAAAGTGATGAGTATAGACCAATGCCAAGCACAATGGACGTCATAACCAGTCAGAAAAAAAATCCTATAAATCTCTGGGCCATGAATTTCTCCCAGAGTTAACAAATTAACTGATACCCCTTCTGCTCTAATCCAGAGGCATTTGAGCAATGCAGAGCAGTGAATTTTCCACGTTTAAGTCCAATATCATAAGGAATTTCAATTCCCCAAATCCCTTCTCTCTTTTCAGCCAGCTGCCTCCTTTCTTCATAGTGCTCTTTGTGTGGAGGCCTCTCTGGACCAGTCGGCCCCTATCATGGAAATGATTCTGTTTCCCACTAGAAGGGAAAAGAAAATTGACCCATTGAACCACAGCAAATTGCAGTGACAGCATGGAGACCCTGGAGAAGTGCCATATTGATTAAAATGTTCAAGTTAGTAAAGAAGGGAGAAAGCAGGAGGGGGAGGAGGAAGAAGAGGCAGGGAAAAGAGCATCCACCTTCTGGCTATTTGTCCCCATGGGTACCATCCAAAGTGATATGGTTGGGGCAACCAGGAGGAAAGGCATTAGAGTGGAGAGGTCCCAGCAGGAAATACTGCACATCCCTTCACATGCTCCTTTCAGATGAGCACTCCACTGTCCCCCCCTTGTGGGGATCACCACAACCAGGTGCAGCTAGGAATTCTGCAGAGCCGGCCCTAATGGTATAATGCACAATTGGCAGTTGGGTGCTGCTTGGACATGTGGGAGCAGCCATAGCCTGAGCGAGGGTATTTTCTGGGAAGCACTGAATCTTTCCAAAAGATCCTGGAAAAAAAAAATGGGTCCATCAAAAGTATAAGCTTAGATGGTTCTATTTGCATTGACAGTCATTTTTTTTTTAACTTATTTATTAGACACACAGAGAGAGATCACAAGTAGGCAGAGAGACAGGCAGAAAGAGAGGGGAAAGCAGGCTTCCTGCTGAGCAGAGAGCCCAATTCGGGGCTGGATCCCAGGACCCTGAGATCATGACCTGAGCCAAAGGCAGCGGCTTAACCCACTGAGCCACCCAGGTGCCTCGACAGTCATCTTTAAATAGAGTAGTAATGGCTCACATTGTCACTGCACTTGACAATTTACAAAGTTCCTTGTCTCATTTAATCTTCACTGCCTCCCAATATGAGAAAAATTACTGTCATTTCTTTACAGAATAAGAAACTGAGGCTCAGTGAGATTAAGTGATTTTCGCAGAAGGAAATAGGAAACTCCCCTCTTTCAATCCAGGTCTCAGTAACCATAAAACACCCTCCAGGCCCCCGAAGGGAAAAAGATTAGATATTCCCTCCCTCTCCTCTTGAATGTGGCAGTGATATGCACTCACCCACCCTGGCACCTGTTCCCCAAAAATCAAGCTCTGATGTCGCAGAATTGGTCTGACTATAACTCTCCATGTGCTTTCTTGGGGGCATGTGAACTCAATCAGAACATTTCCAAGCAGAGAGGATTCATTCAACATTTTTGAGTTCCTATTAGAAACTGAGGTATTCCTACTAGTTACTGAGGGATTCACTGATTTTTAAAAAAAATCTCAGATGCAGTAGGCCACAAATTATTCTCCCCACTCAACAGAGAAACAACAAAAGCTCAGAAACAGCCAGCTGCCTCAGTCATGGTGCAAATCAACCAGTCCAAATCTGAGACTCTTTGCACCCAACATGTCACCTGTATTGGGGGACCAATCTCCTCTGCTAAGTCGTGAGAAATGGGATAGCGTGACTTTGGGAATGACCCTGGCAACTGGGGTCTCTCATGCAGTGTCAAGCTTGGAGGTGTTTTATTGATTCTGTCAAATTTAGTCTTGTCTAGGAACAGTGGAATGGGATTTGGAAGGTTGTTTTCTTAGGTCTGAGTTTTTAGATGTAAGTACAGGGAAATTATTTCCCCTCTCTGGATGCTGGCTTTCCTGTGTGCGATGTGAAGGGAATGGATACGCTGGTTGATGTGCTGGCCAGAGAGTGAGACGGCCTCGAGGGTGGCTTCTCTCCCTCTGTTGGTTGCTGATGAGGCTGTTGACTGAGTTCATCTGTTTACCAGGAGAGACGCAGCTGTCCCCCTCCGATTACTTCATCATAGGCGCTGACAGACCCTCCTGGGCAGGGCTCTTGGCATCGCCTCACTGAGGAGCATCTCCAGTCATTGCCCGTCCTAATCAAATTCAGATTTATGGAGTGTGAGGCTGGAAGAGGCCCCAGGAAGGTCATGGAACACATGGTCTCCAGGCCCCTGGGAGCTCATGTTCTGACTCATGGGTCATTTCCCAAGACACTCAGCCAAGCAGGCCAGTGTCAGAGTTCTCACCCCTCACTCCGTGGGGAGAGAGGGTAAATGGGGCCGAAGAGTATGCCATATTAACAGAGTCATTCAGCAGCTCTGCCTCAGTGGCCGGACCTTCCCCTCCGTTGAAGTCCACATAGTAATTCTATTTCACCTGTATTTATGGACCAGTAATTATGCAAGTGTGACGAGGGGCAATACGTGGGAAGAGTCTTGGATCTAAACAAATTCTACCCTCTTCATACCAATAGACAGTGTTTTTATTAATTTTTACTTTTCTAAGGATTGTATTTATTTTTTTGAGGTGGGGGGAGCAGAGGGAGAGGGATAAGCAGGCTCTGCAGGGAACATAGAGCCCAATGCAGGACTTGATCCCACAACCCTGAGATCATAACCTGAGCTGAAACCAAGTGTCAGATGCTCAACTGACTGTCCCACCCAAATGCCCCTAGATAGTGTTTTTAAATAGTTTGTGTGTATCAGCTATTAGTCTTAGTCCTTTACATACTTTTCCTCATTTCCTTCTCATAAGAATCCCACGAGAGGGATATGATTAACCCCATTTTACTAGCAAGGAGGCTGTGTTGTAGAGAGTGCAAGTGTTTGCCTGGGACTTAGACCAAGGTCTGATGCCTCATTCTCCCCCAGCTTTGTTAGGGTAACAAGTTCCCCTATGTGCAAAACAGTGGCAGACCACAGAATGGCTGATCAGTAAGTGCTAGCACTGAGTGGCATAGAGTGTTTGTGTGGGGGGACTGGGAGGAAGGAGAGAGCAGTGTGGGACGGAGCATTTGGGGGAAGTTTCCATGGGGAGGGTGGATGGGACTGGCCTTTCCAGGATGGGTGGGATTTATCCAGAGGAACTAGAGGGGCCGGTTAGGAGCAGGGAAGAGCACAAGGTGGGTGGGGGACTAGTCATAGCATGGTGAGTGGGAAAGAAAGTGAAGTGCGTTCTCTTTTACTCTTTCTTTTCACTGTCCTCATTGATTCCCAGGAATTCTGAGCCTCTGTGAAATACTGCACTGTGGGGATCACAGACAAATGCTTGCTTTCTGATGACAAAGCACAAGAAATAGGGAAGGTGAAGAGGATATGGCCTCAAGGGTTTTCTGCACCTATCTGCAAAGTCGTTTGACTGTGGTTTCCAGCCATTTTTGTCTTTGAGGCAGAAATTCATCCACTAGATTTGGGGGCTGTATACTACAAGGGATTGAGTGTTATTCCCCCATGACTGCACTAACCTTGTGTTGCTTTCCCTGCCCTGGTTTGCTCTTTGACACCCATGAGCAGAATTCTTGCATGTTGTGATGACAGTCTGTCCTCATGCTATGCCTCCCATCCTGTGATATGTCTCAGTTCAGGTGGACATCATCAGGGTAGTATGCATGCTCAATGAATGCAAAGTCAGTTTTAGAGATGGATCAAAATTTGGCAGCACACCTGTGAAGGGGTTGGGTGCTTGTGTGCATGCACTGTGGCTGAGGGATGGATGGTAGAGTAAATTTGGGATGAAGATTTAGGATGCTGAAGCTTTAGCAAACCAGAGACTGCCAGGATTGGAATTCTGGCTTTTCGTTTTAGGTATGGTGCTAACCACCGCGGCCACCAAGTGCTCACTTCACCAACATAACTTCTTGGGATCAGGGCTGGAGACTTGGCTCTCCTTCATGTCCACCCCACTTCCGCTTCCCCCACAACGCACATGCTTCACACACATTCAGAAATAGAAAAGGTCAAGCCACAAACCCTCCCCTGATTGCTGTCCCTATGGCTTTATTTTTAGGTTAGAAAAGACCCTTTTCCTTCTGACTCATGGTCCTGCTGACAAATATGCCCTAAATGGAACAAGCTACATAAAAGAGTCCTTCCTCATGTCACGCTCTCTCTTCTCAAAGACGCCCTTGTGGCTTCACCCTGTTTTGTCATTTGCCTCTCCCTCTCCAGTGCCCATACTCTGTGGGCATTTCTGCAGACCAGGGCACCATAGCCAAATGACCCCTGCTCTCCCCTCCAACGGCTTCCATCTACCCTCCTCCACACACAGCTGGTTTGACTTCCAAGGTGATTTACTGTAACTTCTTGGGCAATACTCCTGGGCATTTTTCTCAGGAGTCATCCCTTTGAGATCTGGAGGTGACTAGGGCCATGTTAAGAAACCAAGGTAAATGCTAGTAGATTACTTCGTTACTGGCCTCTTACTAGTCTCAGCTTAGGGAATTGCAGAGTGTTAGAACCAAAAATCACTTGCCCATGAGAACATGATGGCAAGCCCTGCTCTAAATTATGATCTTGTAGCCAAAATCTGGTCCCTTTTCTGAACCTCAGTCAGTTAAATATAATCATTAGATCCACACCTTTCCTCTGTGATCTTCTAGTCAGCCTGTTGTTCACCTATCCCTCTGAGTGGAAATTAAGGTATGGATGTCCAACATGTCCTTTTGCCTATATATTCTCTTTATATATATATATATAAAAGAGCTAAGTGATTTTTTACAGTTTGACACTAGAAGCTAAAATGGAGATATCTGAGTCTTCTTTAGGTTTCAGTTCTCTGTGTTGCTTGTCACCACGGAGAACTGACACTCAACTGTATTTTAAATGATATCATCTGCCACCAAAATGGCTCAGGTTTTTCTAGAAAACTTCTCCATGCCCATGATTTCATATAATATTCATAACAGTCCTGGAAACAGGTATTACTGACCTCATTTTATAGCTGAGAAAATTGAGTTTCAGAAGAGACTTCAGTCTTTTGCCCAAGACTGTACTCTTGCCTGATATAAAACAGCCCTGATCCTAAGTTTTCTAACCTCTAGCTAAGAGTCCCTCAACCTGGTCATTACAGAAAAAATTCCTGTCACACTGCATGCTAGGACGTTCTTATGATGATGAATTTCTAGACTTTCGCACTGGGGGTCATTGGTATGCTCCCAAAATGCAAATGTGAAAAATCTTCCAAATTCTCCCAGGCAATCCCCCAACTTTCCTGGAAGTTTTTCCCCCAGGGTCACATGGACCCAGGATTGCAGGCGAGAGAGGCTGAGGTGTACAGCTGGCTGTCCTGCCACTCTCCCTCCTCTTCTCCCATGGAAGAAACCCAACCTCCCAGCCCAGTGTTTGGACTCCTGGGAGCTCAGCCTGGCAGTGGCCAATTAGATTATCTTTACTGGCCTTCCTTCCATTGCTAAACCTCTGGGGAAATGAACCAGATGTCCCCATTTGACCAACCATTGCAGTTGTGTCCAGCAATGTCCAGCTGTTCCAGGGTCTGTTCACAGAGCGTCCCATTTATCTTGAATTTCTTAGTGCCATAACCAAACTGCCAGAGGAGAAAAGGATGCTCCATTCCTGACATCAGAGGGAAACTATGAATCAGGAATCTAGGAAATGCTGCTAAGCATTGTTTCTTCCCTATATGCATCCACCCCTCCCTTTTCTCCCTGCTGAACCAGGGAAGTATGCTTTGCTTTCCTTCCTTGAAGAATCTGATCCAGGCAGCTCTCCTTTCAGAAACAATTTTCCAATCGTTTCTGAAAATCTGCTGCATTTTAAGGTCAATCCCATTAAGGGATTAGCTTTTGGGTTTTAGTTCCATGCCTTTAGAGAATTAGGGTAACACAGCTGGATGGATAATTCAGCACCACAGATCTACCAAGGAGAGCTTTAAATCCAGGGAATTATTAGGGACCTTCAACCCTCCATCTCCCTTCCCTACCCAACTGTAATTTCATATTTATTTCCAAGATCTGGGATAAGATGTCACCCTCCCTTGAGTTTGATCAAGACAACAAGTCAAGTTGTCTTTGATTCAGTGCCTAACATAGGTAAAGGTGTTGAAGAAAAACTCACACTGCTTGGGAAGTCAAGAGAACTGTGCTCTAGTTCTGGCTATGCCTCAGATTTGCTGTGGACCTCTGGGGAGCTCCTCATCTCATAAAGATTTCTAGGGAGTATTCTCTACCCTGTCCCAATATTGAGGTAGATGCACATAAGCAACTTGGTTTTGCATCTCTGGATCCAAACTAATGGTCCAAGGCTTGGTTACTGTCCCAGATTGGATCATCCAGAATCCCTTTCCTGGGGACATGGGTTTGACATGAAGAGTTCATCTCCTTGGACTGGTCTCTTAACCTGAAGAGAGATGCTGATGGTAGCCTCTCTCTCCATCACACACACTGGAAAGCAGAGACAGCTATGCAGAGAGAGAATAATGAAGCAGATCTAAAGAGAAAAAGCTGACCCAAGTGACAGATAAAGATAGGCAGATAGATGATGGTAGGAAGCCAGGAATCATGTTATTTGCACTTATGCATTTTTCCTCAGGAATTCGTGTGATTCAGCTTATAAGAAAAAGTTGATTTATGAAGAATGTTAAAATTAGTGAGCAAGTTTTTAAAATCCAAAATGATACTTGGGTGATGTTAAAGTAAAATTTGTTAACTACAAAGGGAAAATTGTAACTTTACAGTGAAGAAACCTAGGAAACACCACCTCAAGACAATGATCAAGGTTAACACCACCAGTAATGAGACATGGCACTATCACATTCTCCCTTACACGACGTGCTGAAAATAACACTGCATCACTTCTATGGTGATATTCTCAACAGTCAGTAACCTTCACCCAGAGAGACTGACATGAAAGAAACATCAGAGAAACACAATTGAGAGACATTTATACACTGTCTGACCAGTACTCTTCTAAAGCGTCCAGATCTGAAAGACAAGAACAAACCGAGATTGGAGGA
This sequence comes from Taxidea taxus jeffersonii, assembly GCA_003697995.1. NCBI lineage: Eukaryota > Metazoa > Chordata > Mammalia > Carnivora > Mustelidae > Taxidea > Taxidea taxus. The sequence continues at coordinate 549,506 of ML103953.1, forward strand.
AACATGACAACTAAATGTAATGTGAGATTCTGGATTAGATCATGGAAAAATGGCAAAATCTGAATAAAATCTGCAGTTCAGGTGATAGTAGTTCACCAGGGTTAATTTCCTCATTCTGTTCATTGTGGTATGATTCTGTAAGATGTTAACACAGAGAGGATTGGGTAAAGGATATATGGAAATTCTATTTCTGTAACTCTTCATTAAGCCTAGGATTATCCTAAAACAAAAAAGTTTTAAAAGGGGTGGGGAAAAATTTCTTATCAAGATAGAGGGATCCTTCATGGAGTTCAAGGACACCTATATAGATGAGCCTCTGGCTTATTTATGTTAGCCACGGTGACTTGTTCCTTACAACTAAAAAAGTCTAACAGGTATAACCTGCATAAGACATTAGAATTCTCAGCACCTCCGATGGAATCTTCCATTAACCAACACAGAGCACTGAATGTAACACTGAGCACCTTTGTATTGTCATCATCCTCTCCTCCTAGGTCACACACATAATGTTTGAGCACCATAAGGACCTGGAAGAAAGAAATGGGAATCTCATTTAATCATCTTGGCAATACACATGATCATTTTCTAAGTTGGATTATGGGTGTTTAGAGCTAGAATGTCATCCGACAACAATCTGGCAACTTGGAAGTCATCTGGTACCAGTAACATCCAGTAACCTCCAACCCCAAGCAGGGAATCTCTGCACATTCATGCCTAACAATACAATATACCTTAAATAATGGAGGGTCAGCACTGTGAGTGAACCTTTCCATTTCTCCATCAGTCTCTGCTCATGAAGAAAGACTTTCTTGTTTCCAGGGGGATGATCAGCATTCTGGTGTGCCTGGGGGATCCCCAGGGTAGGTCTGTTTTTGGCTGTAATTATGACTGGTCTTTCTTTCACCCTCAGATGTGTCCTGGTTCAGGTGATTGGTCACCTTCCTTATGCTAGGGGGGGAAATGCCCTAAGTTAAATATGAGGACTAAAACTTTATTTATTTTTTTAATTTTTTTAAAAGATTTTATTTATTTGACAGACAGAGATCACAAGTAGGCAGAGAGGCAGGCAGAGAGAGAGGAGGAAGCAGGCTCCCTGCTGAGCAGAGAGCCCAATGTGGGGCTCGATCCCAGGACCCTGAGATCATGACCTGAGCCGAAGGCAGAGGCTTTAACCCACTGAGCCACCAAGGTGCCCCAAGGACTAAAACTTTATAATACAGAATAAGTTTGCTCTCTTTTCAAACAGTGTTTCACTTGCACTCCCCCATGCCAAATAGTCTTTGTTCAACCAGCTAAGCTTCATAAGTCATAGTTTCCAGAATCCTCACCACCCTCAAAAACGTCTCTGATGTGCTCTGACCATGAAGGCCAGAATGGAATGCAAAACTCCATATGCGGTCTGACTGATTTTGAGCCATTAGAATTATTGTATTATTCTTCTATCAGTGTTCTTAAAGTACCATTGGCCAACATTATCGGTAATGTAGAAACTGGAGGACAGTTAAATAACAGACAATATGGGGATGATTAAAGAGTTTATGGTATAGTCATACCATAAAATATTATATAGACATTAAAATCATATTGTAGAGAAATAGCTAAGACCAAGAAAAATATCTCATGATATAATCATAAGAAAGCAGGACATATGGAATGAATGAACCTGTAACAACAGGGAAGGATCTCCTAAGCTCAGTGTCAAACCAAAGAAGCAGACACAATACAGTGTGATTCCATGTCTATAAAATTCAAATCCAGCCAAAACCCACCTATGGTATGAGAAGCCACACTTGTGCTTTCTCTTTGTGGGGCAACATGATTGGCAAAAGGCCACGGGAGCTTTTGGAAATTTGGTGATGTTTTGCTTCTTGATCTGGATGTAGGTTAACAGAATATGCTCACTCTGTGAAAGTGCAAACCTTACACTTTTGACTTGTATACTTTTATATGTGTATTTTATCCTTCCAAAAAGCTTACATTACCTAAAAGAAGAAGAACATTGGTATATTGAACTCAGTGTGCTGGGGTATAGGTTAACAATTCTGAAACTACATACATTAGGGTTGAACAAGTAAGTAAACAAGTTGTGGATAAGGGGAGCCATGTTTCTCAATGTTAGAGAAAGAAATTTCAAATAAGTAAGGGTGGAAACATAGCTTGAATCCTGCACTGGGTTCAAGTTGGAGGTAACCTGTGAACTTATGTTTATGTATACAGATAGATAGATACAGAAGTAATGACAAGTATGTGTATACGTGTAGGTTAGTATACATCCATGTGTTTCCTAGCTTTGTCTGCTGAGAGGGCTTAGAAGCAGCAGGACCCCAGAAGCAACGAGCATCCCAGTGCCCAGATGTTGGGGTCTAACTATCACTCTCAGATGAAGGAAACCATGCCTTCTAGGAGAAATGTATGATTGTAGGCCTCTGCAGTGAAAATACAAGATGAACCCAGAGTACCTCAGGGCCAGAAGTAAGGAAGAGTGTGCAGAAGAAGGATGAGGAGTTTAGGGACTTGCCGAAGGATGAGAAGTTTAAACAGCAAGTTAAAGAGATCTCAACGGTCAAAACTGGGACAGTTTTCATGACAAAATAAATAATGATAGTAATAGATTATAACCTTGCAAAATAAAATACATATCTGTGACACCATAGTGATACTAATACACTATTGAATAAGTAAGCAAATAAATGGGAGAGAAAGGAAAAATCGTCCTTACTGAAAAATTCCAAATAATATCCACAGACACTCTCCTTCTCTCCCCAGGAGGTGGAGCTTGATTGCCTCCCCTGAGTGTGGGCAGTCACTTAGTGACTCATCCCCAAAGAGTAGCATATGAAAGGAAAAACCAGTAGCTCTACAGTGAGAAACCTGAAGGACACTCCTATAACCAAGGGGGTCGGTCTTGTTGCTTTCATGTACCCTCAGGTATAATGTGAGGGGAAGGGCTTTCACGTCTATGGTCTTCTTCCCATGGACGCACAACCTGCATCTAATCATGAGAAAACATCAGACAAACTGAATTGGGGGGCATTCTACAAAATACTTGACCAATATTCTTGAAACCTGTCAAGGTCATGGGAAACCAGGAAAGGCTGAGAAACTAGAAGACTGCGGAGACATGATGATTAAATGCAATGTAGTATCTTATATTGGATCCTGGAACAGAAAAAGGACATGAATAATTCTAAAAACCTAGTGAAATCTGAGTCTATCATTTAATTAATAGTAATGAATTGATGTTAATTTCTTAGTTTTGACAAATGTACCATGGCTATCTGAGATGTTAACCTCAGGGAAACTATAAAAGTATAAAAGTTTCCTCAGGGAAACTATAAAAACTATAAAAGGTATTTGGGAACTCTGTACTATTTTTGAAACTCTTCTATAAAACATCTAAAATTTTCCAAAATAAAACATTAATTAATTAAAGTAGAAACTCTATGTGTCCCATGATTCCAGTTTTATTTAAATATACCCACATGTACATGCACACACAATGACAAAAAGATCAGGCAGAAATATACAGAATGTTAAACACTGTGTGAGTACACACACCCCTCTTGCAGGAACAATGTTCACTGAGGAAACTCATGGAGATGAGGACGGGGCAATGAGCAGGAAATCATTGTCCACTGCCTTCCAGGACAGTACCAGAGATTTGATAGGGCTGGTTATAGCGTCCAAGACAGGCATCTTCACTCTTGAATGGTGGGGTTTGAGTTTTCTGATTAATGAGGCACCAGCTGTCAGGATACAACTGCAGAACAACGTGGCAAGATGTGGCTCCCATCCCATCTGGACAGCTCAGCATTTGTGGTTCTGCAGAGCACCAGGCCCTCCCCTCCAAAAGTCAGGGAGCTGGTTCAAGCTTTGCAGTATGACATGGCAAACTAGTAGTAAGATTCACCACATCAGTGTTCAGAGTTAGAGAATATCAGCCGCTGACTTCCTAAGCACTGGGCCACTCCTGACTACCAAGAAGCATGGCAGGAGGCTATTTCCTTTTCCAGAAGACTAGTTTGCAAGTTAACCGTTACCTCTCATTCACTCCCCAATGAACAGGTTGGCTTCTAGATATCATAGCCACCCTGTCAGCAGCCCATACCATTTCAGCTCCAAAAGGTTGGGAGGCTAGGCATAGACATCACTGTAGGGCACCCAGGAAGATGGTTAGGAATGGCTGAGTGACCCTCATGGGTGTGATCATCTTCACTCAAAACAGACAGGGTAGGACTATTTAAAAAAAAAAAAAAAAGGCTTATGGCACCTGGGTGGCCCAGTCAGTTGAACATCCAACTCTTGGTTTCAGCTCAAGGCTGTGGGATGGAGCCCCATAATGAGTTTCATGCTTAGTGGGAAGTCTGCTTGAGATTCTCTCCCTCTGCCCCTCTCCCCACTCACACTCCCTCTCTCCCTTTTTCTCAAATAAATAAATAAATCTTTTTTAAAAATCCTAGGAAATGTATCTCTCCTGCATCCTTGTCTCTTGGTCCTGAGCATGAGTCTGGGAAGTAGAACAAGGTCAACATTCATGCTTACAGTTGGAAGTCAAGGAGAAGCTCACTAGTATGGCACCAATACTGCTGCCCAGTATCTTCTAATGGCTGGAGGAAGCTGAGTGGTTTTAGAGGAAGGAAGAGTCTCCCTGCAGGGCTGACTCAGGCCTGAGTCCTGTAGGCCAGGAGGTCAGGACCTGCCAGGAGAGCCTTGTAATGACAGGACACAGGTATGGCTACAACGGGTGGTAGATTTAGCATGTGGAACAGGTCACAGAAAGATGTACCTGCACATTTGAGGTGGCCTGGTTGACATCTTTCCTGAAGGACAGTCCTGAGGGACAGTTCTCCTTGCTCCTAGTATTGAGGCTGCCCTTCCCGTGAGGCCAAGAGACCCAGGCGCAGTCATCCTCAGGACCTGCGGTAGCTGAAGTATACTCCTGTGTCTAGCACAGTGCTCACAACAGGGCATTTGGAGCAGTAAGCACCGTATGACACCGGGTCTGATCGGCTGGTGTCACAGCCAGCAGGGAGAGAGCAACGCTTTCACATGGACGTCCACCTCCTGACACAGGAACCCTCTAGACCCCCCAGCCCTGGAAGGAAGAAGGGATGTGGAAAGGATGTCCATATTGGTGTCCCTGCACAGGCGCACTATTGATACCTCTCCACCTGCCCATCCCTGAGTGCCTAGTGGACATCTAAGAGCAGAGGGACCCCTGGAAGAGATGGCTCAGCTCAGCCATGCTTAACACTAGGTCCGTGGCCCGGCCAGTCTGCCATGAGTAAAAGACAGGCCTGAGGCAATTTACTATTGATTCAGCTGTTCTAGGGTCCTTTCACTCCCTCTCTCTACAGTGGGTAAGGGGCATGGAATTGACCCCATGTAGGGTCTTGACAGAGATACATCTTCCCAATAGCCCATAGGAAAACCTACACTTTGTGCATTTATCACAGGGCGTTGAGGAGGCAACAGTGGGGCCAAGTCCGTTGAAATATCCACCTCAGAGGCCAACCCCATGTATAAAGGTCACTGCACACAAACACGCTGCTCTGTGTGCGAGGCAAGTCTGTGGCCTTTTCAATTCTCTAACTTACCCTAGGGGAACTAAAAATACGGTCAGTAAAATGGAGCCTCTTTTCAGAATAAGAATATGAAGCCAAATATCACTTCATTCACAACAACAGGCTTGGAAATCCCAATATAGCAACATGGGGAGACGGCCCAGTGCCCCCACCTCATGCTCAGGGCCAAGAAACAAGGGTGCAGGAGGAAAGATGCTCAGCAAGGATGCTGGAGGAAAAGCAAGAGACCAAATGAAATGTCCAAACATTGACAGAGAAACAGGGCAAAGGTCAAAGGCCCCGCCACGGGCTTTACGGGGTATTTATAGGGACTTACAGAGTATGTACTGTGAGCATTGTGACGGTGGCAGGGGATTATATAAAGCCAACTCTGCCTTGGTGACTGTGGCTTTGCCTTTTCATTCACTCACCAAATTTTAGTTAAATACCTCTTAGGGGCATAGGATTCTGCATCTCGTGATCACTCATGAGGAATGCTGACTCTCGGGCCACCCTCCCAGATTCCCTTCCAAGCCTCCCTTCCCTGATCCTTCTGCAGTCCCTTGGCAACAAACAAAGCAGATCCTTAGGGCAGAGTTACCCACTGTGTCTGCTACTAGCCCACGTAATCAAGGGCTACTGTGCTGAGCAGAAACTCGGGCTGCAGGAATTCAAGGGACGGCAGCCTGAGAAAGGATGGGAGCAGGTGCTACAGTTTATGCTTGGAGGGGGGAGGGGCTGCTATTATGGGGAGGTAAGGCCTATGCGGAGAGATGTGGCACCAGTCCAACCCCTTTCTGTGCACACATCTGAATCCCAAATAGAGGGTGGGAGGCTGAACACCACAATGTACAGCGTCTCCGAGGCTTGGCCTGTCTCCTGTGAAATGAAAGGTCATTCCCATCCTTCATTCCCAACAACCCACTCAGCACCACTCCTGGGGCTCTCCTTCCTGGTGGCCCCCAGGAATTCCGCCTTGTGCTTTAGCTCAATGACATTGTGGGTGCATTCAGGAGACCCCGCTTAGAAGCTCAGTGTGGTTCCTGTTTCACAACACGGTGCCTGATTAAAGGGGGAAAATCCAAGATGATAGCCCTGACTTAGCAGCACACATCCCTCTGACATGACATTCTCCCAGTCCAGACAGCCTCTCTCCCTCAAGCCTTGAGTGCAAGATATTGAGGACTCGTAGGGAATGGCTCCCATCTTTAATTGGGCTTTTCTCCCGAAAGCTGCGCCACTAAGAGCCTGTGTGTTCTTGAGCAGGGGTGATGTTGCCCATGGGCCCATGCACACCCCAAGTGGAACCAGGGAAATGACTCATGAGAACAAGGGAGGAGTCAGTGCCCTAGGATCTACATAAAAATAAGAGATCTACATAAAATCCAAACCCAAAATGTTGAGGAGATCATCAGCACCACAGTCTTTCCAACAAAATGTCTCTGTTGTGCTTGAATTGATTCACTGAACAAGCACTTTGACCTCATACTGCCTGCTAGGCCGTATATTGGGGACCATGGATACAAAAGTGAAGTTGCTAATTGTGCACCCAGCTAATCCTGTAAGGGAGTGTGAATGAAAGGCACACGTGTGCAGCACTGGGTGTGAGGATGACAACTGTCACCCCAAAGGAAGAAGGGTGCAGGAAAGTCCTCATGGGAGAGGGTGCTCCTGGCAACCACACTGAGAAGGGGCAACTGAAGAGAGGTGTGGCATGATGCAATATGGCATGTGCCCACCAGGTGGCATCCATGGCCCGTGTTTGAGATTCAGCATTGTCTCCAGCCTGTCATGGAAACTTTCTGCTCAAAATCCTGTCCAGAAGAACCAGAGAAGATCCTGCCGCATTTACAATTTGTTCTCTATAGGACACAGTCTGTGGTGACAGTGGGAAGCCCCTAAGTCCCTAGGTCCGAAGGAGCAGGTGGTTGGCAGGGAAGTCGGATGCACAGAACTCACAGGTGCTGTGAAGACAGAAGCTTGCAGGACTAAGAGGGCTCAGGAAGGGGAGTATGATCATCCCCAAATCACAGCAGAGAATGGGAGTTGAACATCCTAGCCTTTCTCTTTGCCCTCCCTCTGAGCCCCCGTTAGTGCAGGGTTCATGAGAAATCTAACTGAAATGCAGGTAGCAATGGACTAGGTGATGGCATCCAGGGCAAAGGAGAAGGGGAGAATGGATATAGGGGAGCAAAGACAATTACCCGCTGGTGGTGGTTTTGGAGCTGGACAGGGATAAGTTGAAGAAGACAAGGTCCGAGAAGAAATCAAGGAAGTGGGCAGTGGCCAGGTGTTGGGAGCATGGGGAGCAGTGATCTCCATGTCTGGGATTCAGATGAGGTGTGGAGGTGAGAGTGGGGGCAGAGGAAGTAGAGGAGGTAAGAAGCTGAGGATGAGGGGGTTAGGATTGTCAGGGGTCGGGGATGCTGAGTGGCATGCTAAGAGGAGTACGCTTCCCCTAGTTGCAGTGGAAACCATGGAAGTTCTGTTTTCATTTTTGAAACTAGGCTAGTGGCATGGTTGGATCTTTGTCTTAAAAAGCACATTTGACTCCACTGTAGAAGGGACCTAAAGGAGAAGAGATGAGAAGACCATCACTGCCGTCACTGCAGCGAGAGATGGGAAGACCTCACCGTGGCAGGAAAGCGAGGCTGGAGAGAAAGACGAGAGAGAAACCACTGCAGCATGGACAGAGCAAGGCTGGGAAAGCAGATGGGAAGGAGACTGCCATTCTTGGCACTCTGGTTTGGGACAGGGCATTCCAACTTCCCTACAAAATAGTTGGGAGAATAACGCTGTCCTTGCTGGCTTCCCATCTGGCTCAAATAGCACAAGTACTTTGAAAAAGTAAAGGGAAAGACAGGAAAGTGGAGTGGGGTCCCTTTCATGAGTATAGCAGAGCCCCCGTGGTGAGGACAATTCTGCCAACGCCATGAAGCTGTAATCAAAGATGATTCAAGTCACGCTTTCTGGGGTTTTGGTGAGGTGGGGTGATTCACACTGAGCACTATCCTCCCACCTTCTTAAGTCCCCTTCTCCTGACTTGGATATCCTAGTGGGTTTGATCCCTGTGCTGGCCAATTAAAATGTAAACGGTCTCTTGCTCAGTAGCGCTCCTTTCTACTATGGAATGGTAGGGCAGGTGGTTGCAATGTGGCATGTGCCCACCAGGTGGCACCCATGGCCCGTGTTTGAGATTCAGCATTGTCTCCAGCCTGTCATGGAAACTTTCTGCTCAAAATCCTGTCCAGAAGAACCAGAGAAGATCCTGCCGCATTTATGATTTGTTCTCTATAGGACACAGTCTGTGGTGACAGAACAAGGGCAGAGGGCCTAAAACTACATCTATCATGGCAGATGGAACTGAGACAAAAATAAGAACATTCCAGTCTTGATAAGTGCTTATCTGCAGAGTGATGACCTTCATCTGTAGAGGACTTTCAAAAGGGTGGCCTCTTGGCAGTCTGGAGGCTGCAAGCCTAGATAGAGATGGAAGATGGGAAAGCCACCTTTTCTAGAAATCTGCCATTGCTTCCAGCCTGAAATGCATATTTTTGAGAATGCGAAGATTGGCCTATTGTTGTAATTTTATAGCTCCATCTTGAAGCTATAAAGTTTGGGTCACTCTGGCTGTGTAGCTTGGGAGTTTTAGAAAAGATGAGAAAAAATGTGGATAAAAGAACCCCATGAAATTGCACACAACATTCTTTTCATCTAATAATTATAGTTGAATTTGATTGAGCATTTAGTATATGCAAAGCATTTTTCAGGGCAGGGTATGACTTAATCATCACAATCACTCAATGAGGCAGAGACTTCTCCTCTTCATTATACAGATGGGGAAGATAAGGCTCAGAGGAGTAACACGGTGAGGGCAGGGCCAGGACTTCTCCCCAGATCTGTTAGATTTCCAGGTTCAGATTCATACTAACTATGATAGCTCCCAAGAGTGTGCTGCTAGTGGGGGCTAGGGCCTTAGGGAATATTCAGAGATATAGACACGAGTGAAATACAAAGAGCCAAACCTAATATACAGGTGTGTACAAGTGCTGTAACAGTCCAGAAAACAGACCAATTAGCCTGTGAGGTCTTCAAGGAGGGTTTTGAAAACTTAGAGGTGCAGAAGGGCATCCCAGCACAGAGAAGATTGTGCAAAGGCACAGAAGCATGAACTTGCACAAGTAAAACCCTCACTTAGACCTGGCACAGAAGAGCTGTATACAGCATGACATAGTGGTTGAAGATGGTTTGGGCCAGAGTTTGAGTGAGCAGGTTGGAGAGGTGCCTCTCAGAGACCAAAGATGTCCTTGTCCACTGGCTACACGGTGTTGAGTGCTTTTCATGCTCCCGTGGTGGACTCAACAAAGTCCTTGGTACTTTAGTTCAGGAAAGGGAAATGACAGCTTCCTTCGTTGGCAAGGAAAACTCAGAAACTTGAATACCACCTAGAAAACCTACTGGGGATATCCAGCTCACCTGTTGAGGTACCCAAGGACAAAGACCTTTCAAGGGCAGAGAGTGGTCAGACACAGCAAACATTTGATAAGAGCTAGCAGGAATTGGAGATGGGGGCTGGAACTGTGATTTTTAGGGACGCTACAGTCGTCTTTTCCCATCAGTCTCCTTTGAGGCAAATAGCCCCATCCTGAGTCAGGAACTAGAGTTCTCAGCTCATGTTTGCTATCCCTGTGGATCAAGAGTTATCTCGCCTGTGCTGGGGCATGCTTCCTTTTTATGGAATGGCAGCTGGGCTAACGTATCTTTTATCTTTTATTTTCTCTAGGCTACTCCTTAACTTATATAACTTCAGAACCCTGACATAGTGCCCGAAAGTAGGCAGAAAGGCCAATCATTAAATGTTGGGAACCAATGGACCCAAAGGAAAATGCAGTGACAACGTTCTTTTCTCTGATCTCCTTTCCCTATTCCCTAGGTAGAAAATTCTTAGTACCTAGATGGTCCTCCTGGACATGATCTCAGTGACTTTGAAAAAAGCAGCCTGACCCTTCAACAGGCACTTGACCTGCTTTCACTCCCATGATCCCTGCATTGGGGTGAAGCGAGACTTATCTGGCTTCCTCTCCAGGCGGTTACATCAGAGTGAGCTTATCCCTCATGCACTCCATGCCTTTATCTTGCTTAAGAAGATAGATTTGGCAGTACTAAAAATCAAAACATTTCTCTGGCCATGTCTTGCTGACCAGAACACAATTATCTCTGACCCACTGAGAATAGTAAATGGCTCTCATTATTATAGAAATAATTGTGTGTTGAGGATCTTAAAAAAAAGAGTTACATTTCAGACAGGCAGGAAATGAGGAAATTTTCCCTTCTCTACCTTCCAGAGACAGCTGCTCTCACCAGTGTGTGTGTTCTGTTCACCATTGTAGCATAAAATAAAATGTCTATGTCTCTATTTCTCGGTTTGTCAAAATTCGACAGAAAGCATTGTCTACCAACTGTCACAGTGAGGTATTTACTGAATTTCACAACCACATACTTTCCCTTTCCCATCTGTCTCCTGATTTTCATTAGTTATACTATTTTTGTTTTATCCCTTAGCAATTATTGTGACCCAGATAATATGCTTAAAATGATTTAAAATTTAAGATATACTTTCAAATATACTTAGAATTATTATTTTAAGATAAGCATGTACTATGAATATCTCTACAATTTTAATTTTAGTATTTACTCAAGTTCAGACAGAATCTGTTAGTCCCTTTCTATGAAGGATGAGGAATTTGATGTGTTTATTCCTCCTTTCGCCTTTCTTTCATCCCTCAAAATCCTAATTGGTGGTGTTATCATTCTTTCGATGCCAAGATAACGGCAGTCATATTCATGCCAAAACATACCTCTGTCTGCGATTTTAACCTTAGTAAGACCCTGGTTTTTCGTTCTCAGTGTAATAACTCATCCTCATGTTAATAACTATCCTACAATGGAAAATCCCCAAACAAGTCAATGCCTCCCTTGCTTCAACACCTCTGCTTCCCACCTCAATAAGTGAAGGGCCAAAACTTCCATATCAGCTTCTAATACCACAGGAAACCCTAAGTAGAGAGATCACAACCATGGTTGCAAAAGGAAGGGGAGATGCTCCTACCTCCTCTTCCTCAAGGAGGTCATCCATTACAGTTTCCCTGTGTTCGTCTGTCACCTGGCAGTGTCTGCTTGCCCTGGCAAGCCCAACAGAAGTCAGGGAGTGGGGACAATGCAGTCTAGAACTTAAGCTTCCACGTGGTGTGAACCTCCTCTCACCTTGGAGAGAAAATGGATATTCTGAGTCTCTAGCTGTTAGTTCAGCCTCAGTAGAACTCCATAGAAAAGTCTGAATGACAGAGGTTCAGTCTACTAATCCAATTAAGGATTTCTTTGTCTGGGAAGGAATCTTGAAATGGTACACAGTCTGGGAATTTTAGGTAAGGGGATACCATGAGCTAAGCTCTTGCAAGCTTCCATCTCAACATAGAAATGTTAAATAAAATAAGTTTCAGAAATTAAATATGCAGTTGGGCTCACAAGAAAGAAAGGAAAATCCATAGATGTCTGAAATAATGATGGAAATGAGAGCCAGAATAATAATATTCTCTTCTGCAACAGCCCTGGGAGAGAGGGCAAAGGCTCAGAGTCTGAGTCTTCTGAAATGGACACTGACAGTCAGAGGCTTCGTTAGCAGACATAGAACAGGAGATACCGCCTTGAGGAGAAGCATGTGAGAACCTTATGTGAAGCTGTGATCCCCAAGTGAAAAAGAAACTATAAAATCTCTGCCTCATTTGCAAAGGACAATAACCTCCGTAAAAAGTGAGTATAAAATGTCTCCCCTCCACTCCTCCCCTCCTTCTGGCCAGGAAGCTTGCCTCTACTCAGAGTTGTGAGCGGTAAAAGACTCCCATGAGAAACCAAAAATCTCAAGGCTGTGTTGAGCATGGGTTTGGTGTCCAAAAATACACTATGCACGTGATGGAGAACATCAATATAGAAATTGGTCCTGGGCCATCGTACCCACACTGTGGCCTCTTGTAGAAGGAAAGTCTGTGCGGATCAACAGGGACCCTTCAGCCAAATGACCTAGGATTTCCTCTTAAACAATTCTGGTAAAGATGAGCTCACATTAAAATCCTTCAAACCACCTTGAGAAATAGTTTGAGTGAGAAGCAGCTTTGCCAAAACCTGTTAGGTACTTAGCATAAAAATTTAAGATATACAAACTAGATACCATAAAAACACTATGAAATTACCTCATCCAGACTTGATTTCTCTTGAGTAAGGCTGCCCCCCAGACATCTCAGGAGAGAAAAGTCAGAATGTCAGAAGGGACCATGCATCCTCTTACCCAGCCGCATCCCTAGTCTTACAGAGGTGGGCACTGAAACCCAGGCAGCTCTTGACCGTCTGTGAGACTGCTGAAGGTGGTGGGGCAGCAGCTAGCCAAGGAGTAATACTACCCTTTCCCATATCCATAGAAATAAACAAGGAACTGCAGGACCACTTCCATAGCCTGAGACCCACAAGGCCTCAGCACTAAAAAGCCAGTGGACTGGAAGGATTCTGGGGCTGGAGCCCTCTTTTTTAGAGGCAGAGACCATGGTTCCATTAATCATCTCCTCACTGAATTGCCTGACCCTGCCCCCCCGCCCCATCTTTTCCGCTCTTGGGACGTCTAAATGTGTGTTTTTTTACATTGCAAAGGCTGATTCTCTGCTAAGGAAGACAAGAGAGGGAACTTGAGGCACTATGTTTTGCTGGGACCCAAAGTGGAACACCTGGTGTGGTTCTGGCTGCATTTGCCTGGTTCAATGCAGTGCCATTCTCCTTGCTTATTATATGATCTTTAAAGGAGAAGCTTTTTTAAATTAGGGTCTCTCACATCTTTGTCTTCTGAAGACTTACTGAAACTCCTGGAGTTTCTAATGCAATAGGTCTGAGGAAGGGCCTGAGAATACATTTCTTTTTTTTTTTAAGATTTTATTTATTTATTTGACAGACAGAGATCACAAGTAGGCAGAGAGGCAGGCAGAGAGAGAGAAGGGGAAGCAGGTTCCCCGCAGAGCGAAGAGCCCGATGTGGGGCTCGATCCCAGGACCCCGGGATCATGACCTGAGCCAAAGGCAGAGGCTTTAACCCACTGAGCCACCCAGGCACCCCTGAGAACACATTTCTAACAAGCTTCTGATATCGATGCTGCTGGTCCATGGACCACACTTTGAGAACCACTGGGGTAGCACAGACCATCTCAAACTTTCATGGGCATAAAAGTCACTTAAGTATCTTGTTACAAGTCATATTCTAATTCAGTGGTTCTGAGGTGGGGCCTGAGGTTTTATAAGTTTAATAAGTCCCCGAATGACACCAAAGCTGCTGGTGAGGGGCCACATTTTGAGGGGCAAGGCTGTTATTTTTCTATTCTACTTCCTTACCTATACTACCATAGACAGATATGGAAAAGAGAGAAGAGTCAATACAGTTCTCCTTAAAGGCTCTTTTCCTTCCAGAGAAGTGGTCCAGCTCACCTGCAGTCACTTGAAATGATGGTGAGCACGTTAATGAGGCCAGCACTGAGCTTATTGCATCCGTTCTGGAAGCTGAGGTCTTCTGTAGAGTAGCCTCGATAATATTATCACCCTTCAGGTGGGGTGGGTGATACTGGGGGAATGTGTGGAAGGGGAAGTGAAGAACTGGGACCTGAGGTACAGGAATGATGGAGGGGAGAGGAAGTGGCCACAGCCGGAGAAGACTCAGGAGTACCTAAGCATGAGACCAGTTTGGAATGTCCTGTACTGGCACCACTTTGCCTAGAAAAAAAGAAAGAAAGAAAGCTGTTCTAAAATTGGCCTTTCTTCTCTTGGGAAAGTCAGATTCTTTCCCAACTGCCACCAGTCTGAGGAAGATTGGGGAAGGGGGAGGGGAGACAAATCCTTCCACACACCATTACCTTCTATGATGGATGACTTCTCCCCTGAGGCTGTACTTAAAGCCAGTGTTCTGAGTCTTGGCTCAGGTCCAGGCTGTCTGGGAGCCTGGGCTGCCATGTCTGATAGAGAGGGCACCAGGAACCAGAGCTGTGTTGGGTTCCCAGCTCTAGCTGTAGTTTTCTAATTATAATCATCTCTTACTCTTGCTTCTCAAAACGCTTCATTCACTCATTAATTCCTTTCATTAACAATTATTTACTGGGTATGTACAACATGCCTTATACCCCCTAAGAAGGATATGAGAACTTAAAAGCCATATTGATCATTAGACTACAAGATAGAGGAAAATGCTGCCTTGGTATTCAGGTCTCCTTCAGTGCTCATTCCTTATGACAACTTCATATGTAGGGAGGCTCAAGAGAAGTGCCTTTCCTAGCCCAGAGAGGGGTATCCTGGTTCACAGGGCAGGAACAGTCAGCCCCAGAGCCAGAGCTGCAACTCAAGGCTATCCCATCCAAGCACGACATGTCCTACATCAACTACTGTAGCTTCATGCAGGGGTTGCCCTACACCTTCTCTCAGACCCAACAAGAGGAAACAGGTTCAGAAGAGAAGTTTTGCAGCCAAAATGAGACAAAATAAGAACCTACCAGGGAGGGCTTGGAGATGCCAGCAGATGCACACACAGCTTCCCAGGACTGCTGACTGTGGAGTGGTTTTCATGACCAACTTCCCAGAGTGTTTGGAAGTTCCCATGACAAGGCAGGGAAGAGGTGAGATGGCTTTTTACACAGCCCTGCAACCTCAGCTGTTTTGACAACCTTTGGCAGAATAGAACACTACCAGGGGTCTCTAAAATAGGGGGAGCTGTTTTCTCCCAGCAGAAGCTTAATCCAGAAGTGCCTACTGAAGTGAGAACGAAGTCCCCCTTGGTAAAAGGCTCTGCAGTGTAGACTTTACAACTGGGTAGACAGATAGCAGCTGTTATGACATCTCATCTGACCCACGTGGGGTCAGAATCATCATGGAGCTTTCAGAAAAAGCTTACCTGAGCTTCATCTTCTGAGACTCTAACTTTATTTATAAATCTGGATGGGGGCCCGAGTATCATTGGTGGTCCTGATAATGCAGTCAAAACAGAACCATGAGTGGGGGTGACAGACATAGAATACCTCTTTGTGGCCAGATTTTTCCTCATCTTTATCCCCTTACTATAGTCTTTTTAGAAAAGTTTTCATCTGTGGGGTGCCTGAGTGGCTCAGTGGGTGAAGCGTCTGTCTTAAGCTGAGGTCATGATGCCAGAGTCCTGGAATGGAGTCTTGCATTGGGCGCCCAGCTCAGCGGAGAGCCTGTTTCTTCCTCTGTCTCTCCCTGCCGCTCTCTCTCTCTCTCTCACTCTCACTGTCTCTCTCTCTCAAATAAATAAATACAATCTTAAAAAAAAGTTTTGATCTATGGAACCTTCAAATATTCAAAAAATAATCCATGTGTCTACTGCCATAATGTAATAGATTTTATGTACCTCAACACATTTGCTCTGGATATTTTTGTCCAGAAATAAAATTACAAATAAACCTGTAAGTAAAGCAATAGGATTTGCTATCTGAATACCCCATCTTACTCTCTGCCTTCCCTTCCAAGAATAAATCATTCCCAAGATTTCTTCCCCATACATGGGTTCTATTTTTCTACAAATGGGCATGCTTCGTTAAAAAGTTTGCATGAAAAAATAAAGTTTGCATGAATGATGCACTAGGGTGCGTGTATCCTTTTGCACCTTGTATTTTTCACTCAACATTACACTTCAGAGTGTATCAACATTGATCCATAATACTCTACTTCATTTACCTTAACTGCTCTTGGCAGAGTACCAATCCCTTGGACCTGGATCAGTGGCTGAGGTCTGGGTGACTTGCCTCATTACTCTGGAGTCTTTCTCCTGGGGGGCTTGGATTGGGCACTTGAGATCAGGCACTTAAGACTCATGGGTTCCAGGGATACCTGGGTGGCTCCATTGGTTAAGCGGCTGCCTTCGGCTCAGGTCATGATCCCAGCATCCTGGGATCGAGTCCCACATTGGGCTCCTTGCTCGGTGGGGAGCCTGCTTCTTCTTCTGCCTCTGCCTGCCACTCTGTCTGCCTGTGCTTGCTCTCTCTTTCTCTCTAACAAATAAATAAATAAAATCTTTAAAAAAAAAAAAAAGACTCATGGGTTCCAGAGTTCCACTAGAGTTGGCCCACACCCAGGGTTGCTGTTGCCATGGCGTCCATACTGTTCACCCATGAAAGCATGTCAGGAGAGCAGCCCACCTTGTAGCCATCACAGCAGTGTGGATCCTCTTACAGGGCAATTAGAAAATTCCAGGCCTGTGGTGCCTGGGTGACTCTACTGGTTAAGCATCCCATTCTTTTTTTTTTTTTTAAGATTTTATTTACTTATTTGAGAGGGAGAGAATGAGAGAGAGAGAGAGAGCACAAAAGGAGGAAAGTCAGAGGGAGAAGCAGACTCCCTGCAAGCAGGGAGCCCAATGTGGAACTCGATCCCAGGACTCCAGGATCATGACCTGAGCCGAAGGCTGTCGCTTAACCAACTGAGCCACTCAGGCGCCCAAGCATCCCATTTTTTATTTCAGCTCAGGTTGTGATCTCAGGGATGTGAGATCAAGCCCCATGTCAGGTTCCTGACTCAGTGTAGGATCTGCTTGGGATTCTCTCTCTCATCTCCCTCTGCCCCTCCTCCCACTCATGCTAAACAAATAAATAAATAAATATCTTAAAAAAAAAATTTCAGACTGAGCTTTCAGGGGTCCTCTTGTTTCCTTTCCATAAACTTGAGAAAGGAAGAACCACTGACATCAGCAGGAGCAAGGGCACTGCCAGGATGTGGCTCTCCTTTCATGTAGGTACGGAATTTTCATTCTGACTTTTCACTTTTCTGCAAAGTAAGGATCAGACACAGTGAGACTGAGTGCTCTGTTTACTCCAGCAACCTTTCAGAATGGGCAAAGACTGACCCAAGCAAACCTCTGAGTTTGTACCTTACCTGCAGACTCACAGCATAAGTTGCATGAGACCCGAAGTTTTCTAGTTTAGGTAACTTAACGTTTGGGTTTCCCATTTCTACTTTCCATCCCCCCTTACTGTGCCTACTGCTTAGGACATAGTTAAGAGCACAGGGTCTTCATTAGTGCTTTCTAGAAAGCCATGTCAGCTGCTGTTATGAGCAGGGAGGAAGGGAAATGAAAAAGTAACCAGGTCCAACATGAAAAGCCAGGTGTAAAGACCCTCTCTTCACCATCTATAAAGATTGATTGATTGACTGATTGATTTAGAGTGAGCACCTGAAGAGGGGTGGAGGAAAAGGGAGAGAGAATCTCAAGCAGATTCCCCACTGGGCATGCACCCTGATGTGGGGCTCTGTCTCAGGACCCTGAGATCATGACCTGAGCTGAAATGAAGAGTCAGATGCTCAATTGACTAAGCCACCCAGGTGCCCCTCTATTCACCATTTGTAATGTGGACAAAGGCTGAGTGAGGAAGTGAGGAAGGCAGCAGTGACAGAACACAGAGAGGCAGGACACCGCCTGAGCCTTGTAGGTCAAAGAAGAGTCCAGACCACATGGTTGACCACAACCCAGACGAGGAGAGGTAGTCCCACAACACACTGTAGACAATATCTCTGATCCTTCTGTGTTCAGCTTGTGGCAGGATCATGGCTAAAACTTGCTCCAGGGCCAGGGGAAGATATTTTCTGCTTTTCCAAAGGAGAACCCCACGAAATTGGAAGATATTTGGAAGATCCTTGAAATCTCAGTAATAATTGTATTTTACCTGTGCCTTCATCAACATGGACTCATTAGATTCACAAAAAACTCTGGGATTTAAGCCATACAGTTCCTATCACTATTTTTTTTTTTTATAGAAACTGTTCCCAGAGACTTTCAAGTCAGTTCTCTGATAAGCCAAGGATACAATTCCCATCTTCTGATTACAAATCCAGTGGAATTTCCACTGTGCCGTACTGTCTGTCTCACAGATATTATGTAAGGGACAAACCCTGACAGCAGTGTTGTCAGAGGAATCAGCTCAGGGATTTGGCAAGCATTTTCTTTCCTTGTAAAAGAGCACTTCCACCAACCATGTGAGAGGGTGGGAAGAAGGCCCATTTGATAAAGAATATCCCCACAGTTAGAGAACAATCCCACATTTAGCTGCATTTTTCTCAAGCAACAGAGGAGTTATAAAGAAATCATGTGACAATGAGCAATCCAAGAGTGTGTGGATAGATAGCTGGGTCTAGGGATCTCAGAAGCAAGAAGAATCTAAATAAGGTCCTGTGGAATGCCTTGGGCTACCAAATCATTAGAGGTTGACCTCAGTCTAAACCAAGTCACCCTCTTTCCTCACCATCTCCTGACCCTTTGCTTGTCATGCACTCTGATCATGTTTTGTCCCAACTATTGATGCTGGCCAAAGTTTTGGCAAGCCCTATGTCCTTAATGGAAGCTTGTATCCTTTGGGGGCATTTTTGGCTAAACTAAGTTTCTGAATGCTATCTGTTGCCATCTTAAAATATTTTTCTAAACCAAAAATAATTTTATTTTTACTCCCAAGTTAGCCATTCTCTTGATTTCAGGAAATAGAAAAATAGAATCATTTGCATTTTGGTTTGCTTTGATGTTATAAAGCTGATCCAGAAGTCCTCAAGTACCTTGCAGATAATAGAATGACAATGCAAAATGAGTCCCAGGCGCCCTGCCCATCTTCTGCCTTCTGCATCTTCTTTGACTCCTCATTCAAGTTTGTAGCATAATGAGCAGCTAAGTAAGCATCTTGTCCTTGGATCATCTGTGGCCCTATTTGCCCCTACCCCCATCTGCCTTCTTCCCACCTCATAGGAGGAGGAGGTGGAGGAGGAGAGTGTGTTCATTCTCCCCCATGAACTGGAGAGGGTTCCTCTGACAACTTCGCATTTCCCATTCCTGGAATGAAATAGTTGGAAATAGTCTATAGGGGGGCGGGGGAAGGCAGATAGTGGCATGGTATGAACTAGAACTCTGGCTCTGGGGACAGCTGCTTGGGACGATAAGTCATAATATCAGGCCCTCTGTAGATAAAATCCCCTCCGTGGTCCTCCCCTAGGGTAGTCACACTAGGAAATACTGCCATCTGGTGGGAATCTTCCAATTTTTCTCCTTTTCCTGGTTTCATGCCAAGGAATGGGAATTGTTTCAAAATGGCCAAAGGGCTAGGCCCTAGAGTTCCAAGGTCTCCTAGATGTAGCAAGGCTTGCTGTCATTAAAACCTGTACCTC
This sequence comes from Taxidea taxus jeffersonii, assembly GCA_003697995.1. NCBI lineage: Eukaryota > Metazoa > Chordata > Mammalia > Carnivora > Mustelidae > Taxidea > Taxidea taxus. The sequence goes on from ML103953.1 coordinate 569,304, forward strand.
CTTAGGGCATGAGAATCCAGGGATGCTGCCTCAGGTTCTGTGCTTTGCGATCAAGTCTCTCTCATGCCAACTTTCCCCTTATACCATAATGTATCCCACCTCTGTGTCTTCCCCAAGGTTGTGCCTCTGTCTGGATGCTCTCTCTTCTGTGGGCGTAGATCCCTCAGGACCAGCTCATTGTCTTACTGTGTCATGGCCTCCAGTTTGACTTCCCTAGTCTTTACACATTGGATGAGACATTTAATATTTCCATGCCCTCTCCACTCACCTGGCACATTTCCTTGCATTTCGAAGATGCCTAATACATGGCTGTTGACTGATATCCAGCTTATATCCTTCCAGTTATAATACACATATTTCTTGAATTGGGGATCTGGTGGCACCCAATCCTTAGAAACAGAGGAGAAACAGAGACTCCTTTCAATTCCATTTTTACAGATAAGACTATAAAGCAGAAGATTCTGATTCTGTTTGTGGATCTATGTAAGCCGACCATTATGAATACAGAGGTCTTAGGCATTCATTTCTATAGATTATTCCAGGTGGATGGGGGTGGGGCAAAGTGGGGAATATTAAAATGTGATGACCCTAAGGGATACCCAGCTGTGCGTTAAGATAGAAAGATTTTGAGTCTTGAATCTATTTATTGAACACTCATTATTAAACCCTTATTATCAAACACTGAATCTTTGTTCCCTTATCTAAAAAATGCAATTAATAATTCAAGATACACTTGACCAGAAACAATTTCTTGACCCCAACACCTATCTCCAATCACATAGCCAAAACTCAATAAATATGTGTTGAGAGAGAAAAATTACCTAGCTTAGTGGTGTTGTGGAGGATAAGATGAAAAAACACACAAGCAGTATAGAAACTGAAATTCCATACAGAGTAGGGACTGCAGTGGGGATGGACGGGACTCTCAGCATCCAGTTCTTCCTCCTCCTTTTCCTCCATAACAAGATTCCCATATTATTGTTCTGGGTTTTTCTCTGTCTGCCTGTCTTTGTTTGTCTGCCTCTCTCTGTCCTCCATCATGGGTTTCTACTTGGATGATAAACTATGAAAGGCATGAGGAGCCCAGAGATACCATGAACAACACTCAGACACTAGTCCCTCTTCTTCAGGGTCAACCTCAGCAAATTTGTATTCTGGGAAGCAGGTCACAGTGGATCCAGCCCCTGCAACAGCAAAATGCATGATGGCGGTTCCTTGTTTTTTCCTTTTGTAAGTAGGTCACTGCTGCCAGAGCCTCTCAAGGCCCTACTTCTGATGCTTCCTTGGGCCAATGCCAAATGGCTTCTCCAGCACTTTCTCTCTCTGCTCCAGTGAACAGCCCAGAGCAACTCAGAGCAGGCTGGTTTGCAAAGCTGCTGTTGTGTGAGGAGCACATGGGCAATGGTGGTACAAGCAAAGCTGTCTGGGAGCTGCGTCCAGCCGGGAGATGTAGGCAACCTTGCTCTAGCCCCAGAGAGACCCCAGCTATCACTCAAGTTTACCTCTCTGGTGTTCAGTTTCCTCGACTGTAAAATGAAAGGCTTGGATTTGAAGATTTCTAAGCCCTTGCCTAGCTCTATAGTATTAGGAGAGACTTGGCAACACAGACAGGCTGATATTTGTCCCCTGATAACCTTCACTTTCCAAGAGGGAAAGTGAGTATCTGCCCCCTTAGCTCCTTACAGTGAACATGGAGCTCTGCAGATCAAGAACTTACCACGTGTCAGGCATTGCAGTAACTGCTTTATATACACTTAATTTGAGCCTTCTAACAAGCACATTAGGTCAGTATTATCATTCCTGTTTGAATTAAAGGGACAGAAATTCTGTTCCTTAACATGGTTAGCCTAGTTAGAAGGAGGGAGAATTATTTTTAAATGCAAGACATTCTGACTGAAGCCCTGCTGATAGCAGGTTGACAGGTTGCCAGGGAACGCCCTATAAAAAGGGAATCGTGCCTGTATTAGTCAGGATTCTCTAGGGAAAGGGAACCAATAGGACTCTTATAGATACAAACACGAGGAGATTTTTTACAGGAATTGGCTCACATAGTAATGGAGGCTGAAAATACCCACGATCCGCCATTTGCAAACTGGTAGAGCAGGAAAGCCAGTGGTATAAATCAGCCTGAGTCCCAAGAATTGGAAGGGTGGTGGGGAGAAGGCTGATGATGTAAGTTCCAATCTGTGTCCAAATACCCAAAAACAGAGCAAGGAAGTCCTAGGGAAAGTAGAGACAGATGTCTCATTTCAATCAGAGAAAGTGAATACACACTTCCTCCACCTCTGTGTTCTATCAGGGCCTTCAATGGATTGAATGATGCCCACTGCACTGGTAAGGGTGATCTCCTTTACTCAGTCTACTGATTCAAATGCTAATCTCTTCCAGAGACACCTTCACAGACATCCCCAGAAATCATGTTTCATGAGATGTGCAGCCATCTTTTAGCCCGGTCATGTTGACACATGAAATTCACCATCACAGTACCCTGTAGACATGACAGCACGCTTGGTTAATCACACACGAATAAACTTCATCCAACCAGTTTTCAGTCTTTCCATTTATCCTGTGTTGTCTCATTTCATAGTCACAAGAACCCATGGGGAATGTGGGATCACCCTTGTTGAGAAATGGGGGTGGAGTGGGGAAGAGGCTGCAGAAAGCTGACTCGCTGACAGTCACTCAGCTGGTAAATGAGGGAGCCACTAGCTCACGCCTTGGTGGTCTGACTTCAAGTCAGGCTTCCTGCTGCTATGCCAATTTGGAAAAGATGGGGCACCAAGTACTCTTTGCCCTCCCTGTCCCCAATTTCCCAGTTCACAGCCACGATCATGGAAGCATGAAGAGTCTGCATCGTGACCATTCCAGAATAAAGATGGTATGTGTCAGCACAAAAGCCAACCTCTCTCCTGCTTCAAGCCACAATTCTTCCTTTTGATAGAGTCAAACTCCTTCCCCTGGCCCAGGAAGTCCTGCCAAATCCACTCACAACTCCTGTTTCCAACCCACTTTGGCCTCATGCTTGGACTTGTATCTGAAAGAAAGGAAAGTTTACATATTTTTAAAAGATTTATTTATTTATTTTAGAGAGAGTGCATGAGGATTTGGGGAGAGGGGCAAAAGGAGAGGGAGAGGGGCACCTGGGTGGCTCAGTGGGTTAAAGCCTCTGCCTTCAGCTCAGGTCATGATCCCAGAGTCCTGGGATTGAGCCCCGCATCGGGCTCTCTGCTCAGGGGTGAGCCTGTTTCCCCCTCTCTCTGTCTCTGCCTGCCTCTCTGCCTACTTGTGATCTTTGTCTATCAAATAAATAAATAAAATCTTAAAAAAAAAAAGAGAGAGGGAGAATGGAATCCCAAGCAGACTCCCTGCTGTGCATGGAGCCCAGGGACACAGGGCTCCATCTCACAAGCCTGAGATCATGACCTGTGCTGAAATCAAGAGTCAGTCTTTTAACCCACTGAACCACCGAGGCACTCCAAGGCTTGCAAATTTTAAGTGTGTTTATGGGTCTGATAGATTAAAAAGGGATCATTCGTCAAACAATAACATTATCATTACAAACTATTATTAACACTGTATTAAAAGAATAACTATGCATTCTACAAATGCACTACAAAAACACAAATCCTTTGTTCCAGCTGCCCTAAGGGTCTGGATTAGGGGGATCAGATCTCTCATCCCATTGGCTCTGTTATCTAGGTTTCAACATCACCCCCTGGCTTCTTGCTATCAGTCTTTCTGTCTCCTCCAGAATTTACCTTGGACACTGCAGCCCCTGTGCTCCTGAGACAAGACCAGACAATGGGATAAGGCTAGTCAGAAGAATCATACTGCAGGTCGGTGCTCAGAAAATGCAGCCTCTGCCTTGTCTCTTCACACTTGTCACAATCAGCTGAAGGGCCCTGAGGCCAACTGCCAATACAGCCCCTTCTTGGAAACTGTCACTCCACACTTTTTTCCATCTGAATCTCTTTCCTTTCAGAGCTCCTCCCCAGAGGCCCATAGATTCAAAGCTATAATTACAAAAGCATTAACAAAGATTAGAAAACTACTCGAGAGTTTATAGAGACTTTCATGGAGATGCCTTGATTTGGTCCGCACCACATCTCTCTAAGTTAAGTGCAGCAATGTGATAAGAGGGCTCCCCCAACTTCACTTTGGAGTGGCAATCTGAAGCTCAGAGAGTTTAAAGAATGTGTATTCAAGTGACAGAGATGGGACTGGAGCCCAGACTTTTTTCCTCTAAATTTAAAGTCACATGATTTCCATAATAGCAGTGAGAATCACCAAATTTCCATAGTTTCTTCCTTTTTTTAAAAAAAGATTTTTTAAAAAATTTATTTACTTATTTGGCAGGGAGAGAGAGACAGTGAGAGAGGGAACACAAGCAGGGGGAGTGGGAGAGGGAGAACAGACTTTCTGCCAAGCAGGGAGCCCAATGTGGGGCTTGATCCCAGGACCCTGGGATCATGACCTGAGCCAAAGGCAGATGCTTAACAACTGAGCCACCCAGGCACCCCCATAGTTTCTTCCTTTGAAAGACCTCAGAGATTTCAACTGATATATGTATTATATATAGATATATAGATATATCTATATATATATCTTCCTAGCAACCCTGGTCACTGGAGAAGGCCATATCTCCACATTTTATAAACAAAGAAAACTAAGGAAAAAAAAAAAAAAAGAATCTGACCAATCTAAGACTCATCCAAATTTACAGACAACTCATTAAAAAGGTCTTCTTGGCATTTGCTTTACCCACCTTTCAGCCACCATGGCATCTCTCTTTAACTGGGTTTTATGGGAGGATTTTCGGTGCACCATGCCCATTTTCTCACCCATGACCTTTGAGTTTGAGTACTTAAAATCCAGTGTTAAGGGGTGATTTGTTGCCCAAACTTCCAGGGAAATGCAGGTGAGCAAAAGTCTTCTTTGACCCTCTTTGGGTCCCTGCTGGGTCTGAAAATTGAACTGAACAAAGACAGATGAACAGGAGAAAAAGAATATAAATTCACTTAATTTATATATATACCTGGGAACCTTCACAAGATAATGAAGACCTAGGAAACGACCAGAGTAGAAAGCTTTTAGACAAAGAAACAATAGATTTGTGAAGAACTGCAAGACGAAGGGTTTGGGCTGGGGTAGTCAACATGAAGAAGCAACAGGAAAGACAAGGGTTAGTTTAATGAGGTTTGTTTATATGGACTTCTTGGCCCCAAATTCCACCCTTGTGATAAGAATGTCTTCCATCCTCCTGATACAGGGAGTGTACCTTTCACATAAGCAATTTATGCTCTGTTTCAGGGAAGAAGGGTGGGGTGAACCTCCTGCCTCTGCCTTTTCTCAGGCTCTTTCATTTTAAGACATCCAATATGCTAGGGTCCCACCTTTGGGGGTAGTGTGTCCTGAACCCCTTCTGAAGCAAATCAAGAACCACACATTGTAAAGACTGCACCCTCTCAGCCACTATTCAAAAGGGGACTTGTCAAAATGCAAGCAGAAAACCATGAAACGGCTTGAAGAAGCATAGAAGGATGAACTTGATATAACCCCCCAGTGACTTCCTCTATATTAAAAATATCTGTTAATGCCACAGCTTCTATAACTCCTCCTCCTATTAGTGTTGCTACCATCTACAGAATGGCCAGAAATCTACCATGACTAAGCATTTTGCTTATAACTCATGGGTCCTCACAACAAGCTCATCAGTTGGGGATTTTTATCACCACTTTACAGATAGGGATACATTATAATAATGTATATTGTATACACTTTTGTGTATTTTTTATATGTATACACACATATATACATATACTTATATGTATAATTATATCAAGTATAATGTACATATTATAATGTAAGAATACAGCTGATAGAGGTTAAATAGCTTGCCCAGGCTCACACACCTCAGATACGGCAGGGGGTGGCATTCAGACCAGATCCATGCGACTGTGGGTATCAGACTCCTGGGACTCTCTGAGGAATGTTCTCGGGGGTTATGACTTCAATTCGATGATGTCCAAATAAAACAGTATTTTCAGGTATGATTTATGATCCACTTGTGAGCACAGCACCTTTTCTGAGTAACAGAAAGCAAATAAAGTTGTTTATGCCATGAAACTGAGCCTAAGAAACTCGTGAATTTTTGGAGGTAAAAATGTTGAGAAAGAAGACAGACCTCTAATACTGTGGGAAGTGTGTCTCCATTGGAGTCAGATGGGCCCAGGTTAAGGCCTGATTCATCCATTTATTGACAACATGGTCTCTACTCTTAGCCTCAGTTTGCTCACCCATAAAATGGGATGAATAATATCTACCCTGAGAGGTGGCTCTGAGGACAAGATAAATCGCGTAAACATCTAGCATAGTCTGTGGCCAGAGTAAACAACCATTCTTGTCAGAAATTTTACTGAGGGCCTGGGAGCTGGGAATACAGTGATGGACTGAATGAAAATGGTCTCTGCTCTCACTGAGTTCATTGTTCTGCATGAGATAAATAGTTGTTTATGCTGCAGTAGCTCACCAAGGAACACAGCGTTGGAAAGTATGACTAAAGGACAGAGGGCTGCTCTTTACCTAAAAACACAAGGAACAGCCTCTCTCATGTAAGCTCAACAGGCCAACCAGAGTCCTAGCAAATTAATTTATGAATAGTTTAGGAAATAAGCCACTCCATCAGGAGTTAAGCTAAAAGCCTGGGTATCTTAGTCTCTCTGAGCAGACATTCCTTTATTTGATAAAAGAAGTAATGCAGATGAATTCTGTGAGATGAGACAGTCATATCAGTAAAAATAACATCAGAGCTGGTACAAAATGGAAACATTTGGTTCTGGCAAAGGAGCTAAAAGAAACATGGTGCAGAAGCAAGTAACCTAGACTTAAATAGGAGAACTAGACTTGGGACTCAGACCAGTGCCTAAATGGCTGTGTGATTAGGAGAGACTCCTTAGCCCCTCTGGGTCTGTTCCCAACTGTGAAACTGGCACAGAGCCCTGAGTGCCCATCCACCTCTGCCATTCAGTGGTTCAATAAATACAAAATAGATAAATAATTAAGATTAGTATTCATAGCAATGAAACTAGTTCCAGTGAACAATTTGGGAATCTAGTAAAATTAGAGACTAGATCATACCTTGGCATCATTTCAGAAGGTGGATTTTCTAAACAGGGTTTATCACCGGGGGATTCCTACCTTATTCCACAGTAGTAGATAATGTTGGCCTTCAGTTACCCACTGGGGCAGTGATTCCGTTCCCAAGTATTTTTGGCTCTCTTCCTTCTGGGCAGAATTGTTCTTTCTGGGCCAGCTGTGTGTCTGCTGTAGTCATGTGACTAGTTCTGGCCAATAAGCAGGGACTGAGAGAACTGCACCCCATTTCCAGGTAAGAGCATTTAACTATGGGTCCAAGACTCTTCAGAGCTCACCTTCCCTCCAGCATGGTGACTCGCTGTGTTCAAGTTGGTGGCTGTTTTTCACCTTTTGTCCCTGAGTAACTAGAATACACAAAGCTCCTTGCTATCCCATGACGGCTACATAATAAGGAAAAAGCAAACCTCTGTGTTTTACGTGATTGAGATTTGGGGATTATTTTGTTATGGGAGCATAATCTAATCTTTTCGTACTGATGCGTTTCTTCATATTAATGTTTTGTTGAATTAATAGCTTCGTGCAATATACACTAGAATTGTGCACTAAAATCCTTTTAATCTAAATATGACTTCCTTCTACCTGATTCGACACCAGTGCGTTGCCACTACAAGGGACACCATTCACCATGCTTCTGCAAGGGCCATTCACTTGGAATGCAATGTGAGAAGCAGTTCTGAACTTGTAACCGTATAGGGGAAATAAACTATCCCACTCATTGTTTTTACTTCATTGATATTCAGGTTAACGGAACTAATCCTTTTCACTTGCAAAGTATTTTGTAGTTTTAAAAAACTCTTGAATACAAAATGCGTTATGTCACTTATGAAATAGTTATAACCCTATAAGGTAGATAGTATTAGCCTCATTTTACAATCAAGGAACTTGAGATACAGCTTAAGATACTGCATGAGGTTGCTAGTTAATAAATGGCAACACTGGGACTTGAACTCTTATCTCCTAACTCCATGTGTGGGACTAACTCAACTGCCACTTTTTTTTAACATTATAATTTTTTTATTTTTTTATAAACATATAATGTATTATTAGCCCCAGGGGTACAGGTCTGTGAATCGCCAGATTTACACACGTCACAGCACTCACCATAGCACATACCTTCCCCAATGTCCATAACCCACAACCCTCTCCTTACACCCCCCGGGCCCCCCTCAGCTTGTTTTGTGACATTAAGAGTCTCTTTTGGTTTGTCTCCCTCCCAATCCCACTTTGTTTCATTTATTCCTTTCCTACACCCCAAACCACGCCCCCCATGGCATCTCCACTTCCTCCTGTCAGGGAGATCATATGATAGGTGTCTTTCTCCAATTGACTTATCTTGCTAAACATAATACCCTCTAGTTCCATCCATGTCGTTGCAAATTCAACTGCCACCTTTCTTTTAGTGTCTTTACCCTGAACAGAAGTCTCTTTCTGTTTCCAACTATTCTAATCAGGTTTCCCTTAGGCGGGGAAATACTAAACCAATCGATTCCTCATCATTATTGGTTTTTTGCAACTTGGTCGTTCAAAAGAAATTGTGACTAGCAGAAACCTTCTACCATGTACTCTCAGAGCAACGGAGTCACCCTGGCTGTGGGGCTAAAAGAAAATGCCATCACCAGGCCTCTTACACTGGAGGCTGGCGCTCTAGTCAGTCTAGAACTCCTACACCTGCCTTGATTGTCAGTCCTGGCCCTGATCTTGGAGAAGCTGACAGTCTGTGACTCATAATCTCACACTCTGGACTTGGCACAGTAGCTTGCCTCTGAAGTGTGGGGACAGGGAACTCAAGAGGGCTGTGGCTCAAGAAGCCTGTGGTACTGCCCAAGTACTCCCCCAGAGAGTCTGAGCTGGTCGCCTCCTCTCACACTGCCATCTCCCTTTTCTTTCCTTCTGTGTTTTCCCTTTTGGTGAGGTTTTGGTTTGGGTCTATCAGCTTCCTTTCCTTAATTGGCTTTATGTGAATGAAACCACCCCATTTTCTGCATCACTGATACCCATGTCACTCAGGCTGGGGCACAAGGACTCAAAGATCCAGGCAGGAAAGCCCCACCATCAAGGGACTTCAGAGGTGATTGATCGAGAATCCCTCTCTGTGCTCTCTCCGATTAATGCCCAGGTTGTACAAAACTTCAGAAATCATCTGTGTGGTCCCTGAGTCTCTAAAGCTCTCCAGTAGAGGTGTGCGGGGACACTGACACCAATCTTTGGAGCTGCTGTGATATCAGAGGGCCTATGTTGTCCTCACTGTGCCATAGAAAGCATACCAGACACAGCATACCAGCACAGCATCTTCTCTAGGATCTGGCCCTTGGACCCCAGCTCCCACAGAGTCTCCATCGTCCTCTCCCCTGAGGTATGTATGCCGGACACCAATTTCCCTCCCAGCACAGTGAGTGTGGATGATTCTTTTCAAGAACTTTCTTTTTCCAAGGAGGGTCTGATGTTGAGTTCTCATACTGGGAAGGAGTAAGCTTTCAGGCTGACTGCTAGGAGGCCCAGCTGCCTCCCCCTCTCAAGGGCTTAGCTCGGGGCTGAAAAAGCAGGGAACAGAGGAAAGTAGAGAAACTGTCTAGAGGAGGCATAACACTCTCACGCTTCTTCTCCTCTCCTTCCAACCCAAGGCTCCCAAAGCTGGGGTTAGCTCACAGGGTTCTTAGCAGGTGTAGGCACAGAAAAGGCTTGCAGAACCCTGTCACAGGGCATTTCAGATTTTCATTTTATACCTACAAGATCAGCAAATTCATCTTATTGTACATTTTCATCTCTTTTTGTGCTTTTTGCTTTTTCATAGAAGCAATTTCACATAGATTTGTAGGATTATTTGATCCGTGTCTTTCTCCCTCATTAGACTCACTACATAAAGTCAGAGACCATACAGTTCTCCCTAGCCTAGAAAAGACTAGGCACTCAATACATATTTGTTGAATGGATGAATTAATCTTCACTGCTGACATAGCAAGAGAGAATAAGCTTAAACTATAGCAAGAAGGATTAGCTCAGCACTACTCGGGAGGCCATTGCCTGGTTTTAAATCCTGGCTCTGCAACTTACTTCCTATGAGCCCTGGTCAAATATTGCTGCCTTACCTCATTTTATAGTTCTCAATGGTGGTAACAGACTGCTCATATTGCTCCATATGGTTGTTCTGAGGATTAAATAAGTTGGTATATGCACCACTCTTCAGACAGTCTCTGGGCAATATAACTGTTCTGTAACTACTAGCTAGCTATAGCTTGCTTGCAGATAAAGGGTAGCTGAAGGAGAAGTTTTTGATTTTGCTCTTTGCAAGATACAGGAGGAAATGTGTAATATACTTACCCAAGGAGGTAGTTTTGAGATTTAAGCAAAAAAAAGATCATTTAACTGTAACTTTTCAATAAAGACACTGGCCACATCTAGAAGTAGTATATCTATAATAACATGGTTCTGATCATTCTACTAGGCAATGACATTGTTGAAGGAATCAGGATGTAAACCATGGAAATCTTTGGCAGTAGATAACTGATCATAAGCACCTAAGCCCAAAAAAGACTAAGTGGGCATCCCAATAAAAGTTTATTTAAAAAAAACCCTCCAGATGTGATATATAGCAGCCTGATAGAGATCACAGAGCTCTTCCAAAGGAGAGTCCAGGTGAAGTACAGTGGTTAGAAGAGCACAGATTTTGGAGCCCGAATCCCTAAGCTCACATCCCAGGTAACCCGTTACTTGCTATGTGTATCTTGGTTACTTAACCTCTATGGGTTTCAGCTTCCTCATCTGTAATATAGAAATGATAATAGGACACCAGTTTTCCAAAGTTATTACAAGGATTGGATTTATAATACCACACAGTAAATACTGCATTTAATATTGGGTTTAATTAAAATGTTTTTTAAAAATCACCATTGTGTAAAAAAAAGCCTGTTCTTAGCCACTGGACAAATGATCACTCATTTTTCCTAGAAGGGGAGATAATCTGAAATAAAGGTCTATGTAAAATCATAGGAAGTAGACAGCAGCTTGGCTCCACAGTTAAGGACATAGAAGGGCCAAAATCAGAAGACCGGTGACAAGGACGTTCAGGAAAAAGGCTTGAGGAGAGAATGAAATCCAGAATGAGTGAATGCCACCACAAGGCCCCTTGTGTGGAGCTGATGCTTAACAGTCAGGTTGACCAGATGACTCTCTCTGGATGTCGTCCCACTTCTTTCTTTGTATTACCAGTCGTCTTCCTGCTCAGCTGCCCTTGGCTCCATGTACCACACATATCCTTTCTAGAAGCTATTTCCTCCTTAAATCAGACAAAATGAAGTTCTTATTGCTTATGATGAAGAGTTTCAGCTGATAATGCAAACTTCCCAGACCTACTGAGAATCTAGATTTTTGGAAGCACCCCAGAGGAGTCTTATACCTACTGAAATTTGAGAGCCTTACATAGTTTGGACTCTGAGACACCTTCTAGGCTTGATACTCTTCTGATTCTATGGTTGTCTAGTTGTATGAACTCCTGGGCCCACTCCTTTTGCCAGATCCACTGGGCACAGTTTTCAGAGGCTGAAGCCATCTTTCTGATGTAGAGTTTTCCCCTCCTCCCCACACCCATACATCACACTTACATCTGCCTCACGTGTGTCACCTGAGCCTGACCAGGTAACTGACACATTCTTAGTAAAAGTAACTCTTTTTCCAGGATCCTTGACCACATTGCAGGACAAAAAGAATCATGATGCTCTATTTGTTCTTCATGGACAACTTTTCAGCAACTTTCCAGCAAAAGTCAAGAATGATGTTATGGAATATTTAATGTTAGTCTCCTATTTAAAACAAGAGGCACCATCTTCCCATCTTTCCCCAGTGGGATAAGGGAAATAAATAAGGTCTATATCCCAGTTATTTCTCAAATGACCAGTAGCATTTTTTAGCAAGATAGCAAAAGCTGTGTAACCCCTTGTGATGGTAATGCATTGGCAGGCTTCCCTCAGGCTAAGAGGATCTGCTGAGCCCCAGCATGGCCGGGAAACCTTAGACATAATGGTGGTGCCCTGGCCTGAGGGAGTCAAGCCATAGGCCTAGCAGGAGCTGGGCATACTATGTAGGAAGGGCAGAACTGTGTTGGCTATTTTGGGAGGACATGAGCAGCTATGCTGAAATGGAGGTAAGCAGAGAGGAAGGAAAATGTTTCTCAGACAGAACAGAACCTGGGAACATTCTGATGTCTCTTTCCTGACTGAACCTCACTGCTGGTTTCTCTGCCCCAGGACCCTCCTAATCTCTCTCCTTAAAATACCACTTTTTTTCAGGTTAATACCCCCTTCTTGAAAATCTCCACACCAGCCCTCATCTATGGTATAGAATGAGTCCAAAACTCCTGAATCAACTATTCAAAGCCCACCACAGCCTGCCTCAACTTGTCTTCTCAAATTGGCTCCTAAAATTCCCACGAACCTTCTCAAATACTCACATGCCTTCTGCTTAAGCAAAACGAACCCCTACTCTCTTCTCAGTACATACATTTCCCACATACTTACTTTCAGGCTTTTGCTGTCATGATTTCCCCTCCTGCTACTGAGCTCTGCTCTTCCCTGACCTGGCCTTTCCTTTCCAACTTTTCAAATCCTGTGCTTGCCTGAAGGTAGATCTTCATTGTTCTATCTTCATTACCTTCCAACATGGATCTTTTCTCCTTCATGGTCAGCCCTTAACAGCTGCCTGGGTGGAAGGAGACACACAATCTCGAGTCAGAGATCATGGGTTCAAATCTAGTTGTTCCAGTTGTTAGCTCTGTGATTTCTCTAAATTTTTTTGGCTCTACAACTTAGGAAGTCTTTCCTATGATTGTGGATAGTGCACATAAAATGTCTGCCATGAAGCATGGCACACAATACGTGCACAGTAAGTGGTAGCTAGTAGTATCCATAGCATCTACCACCTTGAATTCCTAAATCTCCTCTGTAGGAGTTGATTTCCCAGTTTGACCCTTGGTGTCTTCACTGTACTCCCACACCATGGTGGCTCACTTCAGAGTTGTTAGAATGGACCCAGAAGATATTTTCTGGGGTCTCTGGGTATTTTGCTGCAATTTCATTGATTTTTCTTAAATAAAATAAAAGTGATGAATTCTGAGATCAGCTTTGTACTCAACCAATAAGCCGACTTCACAGAGCCGGGAGACAAATCCATATAACGCCTTAGGATAAAGTCAATTTGTCCTTCAGAGAAGGAAAACCCTTGAGAGTTACAATCTTGATCAGAGCTTCCTCTGCAGAGCTGCCTGAGAACACCAGTGGCTTGCTGAGGAAACCATTTGGTTGTCAAAACACATCCCAGCTTCTCCTGTCAGAGGTGTCAGTCAACATCTTAGAGAATGGCAGAGCAAGCTCTTGGGAGTTCAAAGCTGATATATGATTTGTAAATGCCACATAGACCCTAGGGGAGGATGCCAGGGTGGATGGGATTCACCTCTTCTTCAAAGCAATGGAAAATTGTGAAATTTCCAGCTTTCTTATATAAGTTCATGAACCATATTTTTAAATTTATGAATAGTAAAGAATTACTATAAATCCACTTGTCCCTGCCACACCACAATAATAAAACCTTCCCTTACACTACAAATGATTTCCTATTCTTTTTTTTTTTTTTTTTGTCTTCAAGACCAATAATCTTATGACTTCCTTTACCCCATCCAGGTATGCTTTCTCTCTTATTGCTACTGATTCAACCAATCAACCAACAAGTATTTATCATGCGCCACTGTGTGCCCAGAACTCTGTCAGGGCCCAAGGAAGGTAACGGAAGAAAACATGGCTTCTGTCCCCCAGGAGCAGTTTAAAATCAAGTTGTCCTTCAAATCTGCATTACCCAAGACATTCTGCTGGCCGTCATTCAGCAGTCGGTCAGCCAAGAAATGTTTATTAAACATTGCTGTGTGCCTGGGTTACAGAGGGTGAATGAGCCAGACAAGGTCCTGGTTCTCATATAGCTTACATCCCAGTAGAAGAAAGAGGCAGTGAGCAAGTAGACAAGTATTATAAGTTCAAAAATGGTAAGTGTTATAAAAAATTAGATAAAAGACAGGTATATAGGGCTGGAGGGGCTAGACGTGAGAGAAAGTCTTTCTGAACATGTGGCATGACATCAAAAGAGCTAAGATAGAAAAGAGATGTTTAGAAAGCCCTTCCAGTAGGGGATTGTCTGTAAACCCTGGAGAAGCACAGAGGATACAAGAATGAATTCTAGGCCTCTTGGTCAAGGGCTCTACTTAATTCATAGCATTAAGCACAGTTCCTGATACAAAGAAGATGTTGAATGACAGTGATATGTAACATTATTCACAATCTACTACATGACAGGCAGTGGACTGGGTACCCACTGTGCGCTCTCCATTCAGTTCTCACAACCACCATATGAGGAAGATACTGCTATCCCCACATGACAGACACAAATAAGTTTTCACAGAAAATAAGCTAGAGTGACATTGAAAATCCCAGCAGTCCATTTCAAGACCAGCTTCAGTCCATTTCAAGACCAGCTGGTCTCCTACGCTGTGATGCTTATAGGCCTGAGTAACTGAATGATTGATCACCCACGTGATCTTTGAGCTCATTAATTTCTAGGGAGGATACAGAGGTGGAGGCTACATGTATCAGGCTTTGGATTATTGGAATACATATAGTAAACTGCACCTGGCACATAGCTACACCCCAATGTTCACACGTTTCCCGATATCCAACCAAATAGCCACTTGTCTGAGATGAGAGGCAGTCTGAGAGAGGTTTCGCTTCTGAGGTTGGGCAAATCAATCAGTAAAAGAAATGACATTTCTTTCCTTTTGGGTAGCTCATCAGTTCACAAGAGATTTCTGTGAAGTGGTAGATCAAAACAATTTTTTTAATCACTATACACTAATCACAGTATCGAAAAATAACGTGTAGTGCCTCGTGATGGGCAAGAAAGAGCCCAGTTCTCAGATCTACGCTGGAAAGAAAGCTGAGATAAGGTGAGAGCCTCTCACCCATTTAGGGCTTCACATACACTGCACCAGGACAGCATTATTCCTGATGGTCCACCCATGGTCCCAGGTGTTCTAATCCTGTTCCTCTGCTTCCTTGGAGGCTTCCTCATGGATCCCTGCCATTTCCCCCACCTGGGTACCTCCCTACCATCCTTCACATCCATTCCACACAGCTGATTCCTTTATCTGTTTTTGTCATTTGTGCTCTTAGTCTGTGCCACTTCATAGATTGTGGGCAAATAATTTCTTCTGATTCCTTTTTTTATACTGTATGGCTCTGCCTGACGTGGGAGATATTAGTGCTCACCAAACATTGCTGAAATGAATTTGATGTTGTTCCCACTTGGCAGAGGCAGGGCTTGTTCTAAGCTCCCTCCTGGCATTCTAGTCAGTAACAACAAAAACTGACCCTTGCTGAGGGCTTACTGCCTAACAAACACCTGTGGTGTTTATTATATTTGCCTATCCCAACTAAAAGAAGGTCATATTGTTAATCCTAGTTCATTGTTGGAAAAGACTGCAAGCTACTTAGAAGGGGTCTCTTGCATTTGGTCACATATTGACAAAATTTGGCCACATAACTGGCAAAACTAGGATTCCAACTCAGATCTACCTGTCTCCAAACCTCTCACTTAACCAAATGCTTGACTGCCTCCTTGCCTCCCTGTGGCTCCTTTTTATGCCTTCCTGATCCTCTTCCACCTGTAGCCCCTATATCCCAGCCCTCTGATTTTCTGCCTCCTGGGGTACAACATACTTCCCAGCTGCTCTCTGGATGCTCTAAGTTCTCCATTTCCCCACAATTCTTTAATCCATTCTGCGATCCAGCTCTGCCTCCCTCCATACAACCTTCTGCTTAAACTTCCATTTTCTAGGCTGTGAGATTGTAGTTAAATTGTGTTTGACTTAATTAGTTCATACTAAAGTGTGAGTGACTGCTAGCCATTAAAATTCAGTGGGAATTTGACACTTGACACAAGGATATCTATCAACTCAAAGAACTGAGTCTGAATGTGTTTCCAAAAGAGAACTGCAAAATGGCTTGAGCAATGACAACATTTCCTAGTTACACACATAGCCAAGATGACTTTTTTGAACATTTATTATTTGGGTATCAGAAGATTTGTACATATACATTTGCTTTAGAAAACTTTAATGAGTTCATAGTCAGACCTCATACATATACTTTTTATCAAACAATTCAACACTTTTTATCATGGTCCCATCACTGTTCCTTTTTCCAGGTTTATCTCTCAAATTCAGTGTCCACCTCTGCTGCCCACAGTATGAGGGTGGTCTAGGCCCAGCATCAGAAAGGGGGTGATCACTAATTCACAGCAGAGACTTAATCCTCAGCTTTGCCCTCTTGGAGTTTTCCCAGAGAAGAACTAACAAACCCTGCCTTCCTGGGGGTGGCATCAGAGCAACCCCTTCAAAGCTGCAGAACAAAGGCCTGTGGGTGGCTCTGGGAAATCCCATGCTCCACTCAGATTCAGGTCTGGTTTGGTGGCCTCCAGCTGTCAACATCTGGAATCCATTTCCTACTTGGAAAAGCCACCCAGATAGAACTGCTATACCCGTAATTGGGCCCACTGATGTGGCCAAGAGAGCATGGGGATCCCCTGAGGGCTGGGAGGGGATTGGGTCACTGCCAGATTATCCAATAAGAGGAGTTAACCTGAGCTGAGGGCACTGATTCAACAGGAGACAGCAAAAAAAATTTAAAATAACACTTGATATTTCAGTGAAAGCATCAAGGAAAATATTAGAACTTTTGGGAGCTTTCTTAAATTTATGTTTTGGTTAGTATTGTTTTTATTTTGAATTACATATGGGGCAGTAACATTATTTTCAGTGCTTAAGACTTCTTAAGATTTTACTCAGTCCTGGGCCAGGGATTAGACAATTATGTTGTATTGGACTGGAGTTGAGGACATGGATTAAATGCCACATAGCACACCCAATGTCTTATGTGTACCTAAGTCCCAGCAGCTAGCACAGCACAGCTCAGAAAATGAGATATGACCTGAGTGCATTTGGCCCTATAGGCACTATTGCTACTGGTATGACAGTCAACCAACCCAGCAGTCCAAGGCTTCACATGAAAATGAGTAAGGATTGATGGAAAAAGAGACGGTCACCACTCCTTCCACCTCCCACTTCCACTTGGGTGATGAGTCAATTCATCTTCCAACCTGGGAAGTTTTGGGAGTAAGGGAGACGGAGTGTTGGAAATAATGTTTCATTGATCAACAACAGGTATACATTGGTTGTCCTTGGCATATCTGCTATATAATCACTCTCACCAGCATGTTTTTACCCATGGTGACATTTCTGGTCTTCCGCCTCTGTCCCTCAGCCCATCCTCTCATCCATTCCCACCCTATGGCTCTTCCCTAGCTCTGAAACACTCCCTTGGATCTTCATCCGGAGAGTGCTCCATTTTTCTAATTCTAGGAGCTCCAGCTCACATTGAGTGCCTTCATGCACCTGGTCTACACACATGATGAGTGAAAGCAGAACAAAGACAACTGAAAATGCAGCCATTCTCCCACAGCTTCCTAGACACCAAAAAATGTATCAGTGACTGCTCTACAACATTCAGTGTGGGAGGCCGAGAGGGACTATATTTTATTGCATTGCAAAATAGCTTGCCAAGGGCTTAACCCAGCTCCTTAACCATAGCAGGTTCCTCATCACCACATCATGTATGGAGATTATGATGAAGCTCATTGATATGTGCAGTGTCCTGGGGGCTTGACACTTACTTCTAGGGTACATGCAAGATGTCAGAAGAGGAGTCAGTTCAGTCCAGAAAGCCATATTATTGAGTACCCTGTATTGTATTCCAGGCTAATTCTAGGCACTGAGATGAATCAGAAGATGGCGGCCAATTCCTACTCTGAAGGAAGGGTTTGAGCCTGGGTAGAAGAGAGGGAGGTAAACATGTGCTGAGGTTGGGCCAAATATATTTACAATAGAAACATCAATAAGGGGAAATGGCTGTGGGCTGGAGGAACTGAGGATGGTTCCTTTAAGGGGAAGATATTTGCGCAGTTCATTGAAGTAGGAAGAGAATTTCAACAGGTAAAAGTTAGAGTCAGGTATTCCAATCAAGAGGATGACTGATGGAAGGCACGCTGCTGGGTATTGGCTGGAGGCATGATTTTATCCACTTTGGCTACAAAAGTGTGAGTGTCTTTGGATGTACATAATGTAGAGAAAGAAAAGGCTGGAAAGGAGGATCTAGTATCACATTATGGAAGACTTCCAAGTCAGACTAAAGGGACTGGAATTATTCTGTTTAACAGTCCTGAAATGACTTGATTATATGTACTGTCCTCCAGAGAGATTAATTTGAAAGTCACAAGTAGGTGGACTGGAGGCAGACATGAAAGGCAAAAAGAAAGACCATAGGGAGACTACTACGGCCATTCCAGACTCCATTTTTTTTTTCTCAGACTCCATTTTAAAACTCGTGTCCAAATGACATGGAATTGATAGGTGACTTTACTACAACCAAAGAAGAATGAAAAAATAACAAGAATATTATAATAAGGGGCTCCTGGGTGCCTCAGTGGCTTAAAGCCTCTGCCTTCAGCTCAGATCATGATCCCAGGGTCCTGGGATCAAGGCCCACATCGGGATCTCTGCTCAGCGGGGAGCCTGCTTCCTCCTCTCTCTCTGCCTGCCTCTCTGCCTACTTGTGATCTCTGTATGTCAAATAAATAAATAAAATCTTTTTAAAAAGATTATAATAATGTGTACACTATATATAGAGAGAATAGTAGAGGAACAGAAGCATTAACAACTGTCGGTTGTCCAACCTAGATATTCTGTGAGAAATACAGTTGACCCTTGAACAACATGGAGGTTAGGGGCACCAATCTCCCATGCAGCTGAAAATTTGCGTATAACTTTTTACTCCCCCAAAACTTAATTACTACTAGCCTACTATTGACTAGAAGTCTTACCAATAACATAAACTGTTGATTAATACATAATTTGTATTTGTATTAAATGCTGTATTCTTACAATAAAGTAAACTAGAGAAAATGAAATGTTGGTAAGAAATTCCTAAGGATGAGAAAATACATTTACAGTCTTGCAATGTGTTTATATACATATATATACACACATATATTACATATATATGTATTATATACATATATAATGTATATACATATATACATATGTATTATACATATATGTGTATAATATACACATGTGTTATATGTATATATGTATTAAATACAAATATATGTTATATATGTATTATACATATATATGTATATATGTATATGTGTTATACATATATATATGTATATGTGTGTATAAATTCACCCTCACAGTTTAAGCCCATGTTGTTCAGGGTCAACTGTATTTCCTTAAAATTGGATGCCTTGGCCCCCTAAGAAGAAGGGATGTGCTTGGGACTGCTCAGTTCAATTTCCCACATAACATCTATTTTAAAAATGCAGATTATTGCAGTAATAGAAAGTTTAATCAGCTGGGGAAGAAAGCAAGCATGTTTCCTATGACTGGCATGGATTACTAAGAGGTACCCATTCAGGTCTTAGTGATCTCAGTTGTTTAAAATACATGCCAAAGGGACAGATGTTTGTACTCCTTGGGGTAAAGCTGTTGTATAAATCTTCAGTTTTGTTATTGTAGTAATCTGTAAAATTACAATAAATATTACATTGCAGTGGTGTCATGTTATAGGCTCTCAGAAGTTCCAAAAGAGCAGGACTTGGATTGGAACACAATTTATACACCACCAAAAAAACAAAACCAAAGACTCTTAAAAGTAGTAGTCTTCAGATGTTTCAGAAGACTTATCACTATAAAACTGAAAACAAGAGAAAAAGAAGGGCAAAGCTCATTCTTTCTATGTAAAAGTGAACGTTTGGCAGACTATTATAGATCTCTTCCTATATTAGAGTGTATGGCTTGTTGTACACAAAGGCCATGTGCACAGAGCTGAGAGCCATGGCCAGACATAGGATGTCATGAGGAGGGCAGCTTGCAATCTGACAGAGGAGACTGGACACAAGGGATAGAGTTACATGTGATGTGACAGGACTGTGGGACTTGGCAGGAGGGCTCATGGGGCAGGAGGACTGGGATGACTTATACATTACTCATACTTAACAAGCACTAAATCTATGTCCTTTCCCTCATACTATTTCTGAAGATCACTTCTTCTAGAAATCCTGGCTCAAATAACTCCAATGGACCTTGATCAATTCCCCAAACCTGTAAGTGCAATCTTAGCTCTCAAGGGCATTTTTCGCTGATTCTTTGGTTTTCTTTAGTTGTTGTTGTTGTTGTTGTTGTTGTTGTTGTTGTTACGACTTTTGCAGGTATCTCCTCATGTTCAGGCAGGTGTAGCCTGCCCATGTGAGTCTCTGAGTTTCCCGAGGGCAGAATTGGGTTCATTTCTGTCTCCCATACAATACCCAGGGACGATGGCTTGTGCCAGCAGATGTGAGACACCTGTGGGAGGCAGAAGTGACTTCTGGCTACTGAGACCATGCATGAGAGAGGGCACAGAGAACCATGGTGAGAAGAGAGAGACACTTTGATGGCCAGTGCTTGCCTCCCGTTCCCCCAGCATCCACACCTCTCCACTCCTCCCAAAGGAGGGGTCTCACACATGGAAAAGAGACCAGATGCCTCCCCGAAGGAGGAAAGAGTGTAGAGAGCCTTGAAGGGGAAACCCCACTGTCCTTCAGAGCCCTTCAGTCCTGGAAGAACCACAGAGGAGCATGCTCATGGGCATCTAAGCCAAGTTCACTGTCCAGGTGCCAGTGTGGTTGTCCTTCTGAATGTCCAGGCAATTGCATGCTTTGCACACGGAAGTATGGCTTTCCCACCATGCTCTCTTCTGGACCCCACCACATTCCCTCTTAGGTTTTGCCATCACTGTCCTTGGTCTTTGAATAGTTATGAGGAACTATATGTGTTCTAAGGCTTCTTGCCTCCCTGCTCCCCACCTCTTATGTGGGGCTGACCTCAGTCCACAGCCTCAGATTTCTCACACCTGCTTTTTAGCACAGACTCAAAAATCCGCTGGGGTATCCTGTTAGTTGACCAAACAATTAAGGGGGTATCTGAGGACTTTGCCTGTCCTGCACCCACCAATTTTTAAAACTCACATCTGAACCCATCACTGGCCACCCAGCAGCAGTTGGTGTTGTGCTTCCCTCGAGGAGATGGTCCCGCTGCATTTCTTTTGGGTGTGCTGCCTGGAACATCAGGGCCATGTTCCTGCTCCTTGGTGGTCAATGGCCATAGGTGGTGTTGGGTTTGGAAATCCTGCCTGGAGCTGTCCAGTAGGCCTTCACTTTCCCTGGCACTCAGCTCCACCTGAGGTCTCCAGCCCTGTACTTCTGCAGGAAAACATATACCCCCTCCTAGAGCCCCCATAGTCCCCACATCCTTGTCCCCCTCTCTTCACCCTATTTCATGCCTTCTCATGCTTCTCCTTCGCTCTTCTGGAACCATGCTTCTCTCTCCCCCAGTCATAGCAGTGCTCACTTTCCCTGTGGCCCTCAATTTCAAAATGATCTAGCAAAATATTCATTTGCTTATTTGATTGCTGATTCTCCCTACTAGACTGGAAAACCAATCAGGGAAGATCCCTTGCCAGTTTTTCCCAGAGCCTAGCATGGTGCTACCTCAGAGTAAATAGTAATTGAATAATATTTGTTGAATTAGTGAGTGAATAAGTGAATGAATGAACGATAGTATCAGGGACACTGGATGATAAATGTTTCAGTTTTCCCCTCTAAACAGTGAGATTCTTATCCAAAGGAGCCTGTTCACTGTAGGGCTCCACCTCCATGGCCAATACAGGCTTGACATTTGCAATAAATGCAGGTTGCATTGGGCAAAATCAAATCACAGGAAACAAATAAAGGTTTTAAAAGCATGACTGGATACCTAGGAGGCAACCCTCACAGGCAGATGGGGTAGACATAAACTGATGTGGCCGGGGTACGCCCAGGGGGCAGGTAGGAGGGCAGCTTGAGAAGCAGAGTGGAACACAAGGAGAAATCCAGCCCACGAGTCAGGGAAAACAATTCCAGTCCTACTTTACATTAGCCATGGGTATGACCTCAGGGAAATCACCTCTTCTCTCTGGGTCTCAGTTTGCTCATTTGTCATGAGTGGGACAGACGAGAATACTTCTAAGGTTCCTTCCAGTTGAAACATTTGCATGGTGCAAAGGTTGACTTCAGAAAATGAATACCAATTAAAAGGGTAGGTTACAAAAATCTGGTTCTGTCTGGAGGCCTGTGGTCTGGAGTTGCTTCACTTCAGGCTGGGCCCCATCTCCTCCACCATGTACACTCCTATATATATATGCACACCATAGGCACACCATCCACACACAAAGGACACGCAAGCCTGTAGCCCATCTCTACAGCCAGAGAAAAGCCAGATGAAGAGGGGTGGGGAAATGTATCCTGATGACTCCTTGTGTGATATCATGTCCAGGAAAAGACTAAGGACCAGAAGGAGAAGGAGGCCCAATCTCCAGCACTCTGGGCCCACTTCCACCAATGACTCAGGGAAAATCCACTGCTCAGAGTCCTAGGCAGAAATTCCAATTTGGCATTTTCCTCCTCCTCCCTAGAAATGGAGTGGCCTGTCCCACAGCCACTAGCACAGTCTAATCTTTCATGAGGAGGTAGAAGTGAGTACAATCTTTTTCATAAGGCCTTCCCTGGTCTAGGAAATTCTAGTATGAGAGCCCTTTCCCAAGCCAGAGGTCAGCATTTGCAAGAAATACAAATTCAGTGGGGTGAAATCAAATCAGGGAGCCAGGTCAGGCATGACTGGATACCCAGGAGTTACCCTCTATGAGACAGATAAACCAATCTGACAGGGATGTGGTGCCCTTGAGGTGAGGCTGGTTTTGACATTTTTCAGTGACTGCATTTCAGATGGTTATATGAGTACCTATAGTGTAGTTTCCATTTGCTTCTTGACCTACAAAGCCTATAATATTTACTATCTGGCCCTTTTCTGAGCTTTTGCCAACCTCTGCCCTGCACAACTGCGAAGTGTTCCTGCCAGTGTCAAAATACTACAGTCCTGGTAGCAGCACCAGCCTTGACTTCTGGACGCCACATGGAATGATGGTGATGAGGACAGAGCTGTCACCATCTAGCCCGCTACTCTCATCTCTCTCATCCCCAATTCCCTCCCCTCTTCCCAGCCACCTCTCAGCTTCTCTTTCCTACCCTATGCTTCCTCACCTTCCCAAGACTGACCCTAACCCTTCATTTTGAAACTCCCTCCGAGACACGTGATCACATGCTGTCTTGCATGGCTTGCTTTTGTTTTACAGGGATTGCTTCCCTAGAGGGACCGGAAGCATGAAAAGACAGGGACCACATCCTAACATTTGTCCCAGTATCCCCCACCCCCAGCACAATGAGGAGTGCTGGGCCTGGAGCAGCTGGCGAGTAGCAGCAGAGAGTACTTGAACATCACCCAGGCTCACCCTCCACCATGCACAGGCCTGCCATTTCTGGAGGACACTTGGAGCAAGGTGTCCTTGCTCCAAGAGAAGCACTTCGTGCAGTCCCGTCCAAGCCCAGAAGTGCACCTATTGTTAACGTTAACACTAGAATCACTCAAAGGCCAGCTCTGTGCAAGATTCCCTAGCGCTGATACTCTGTTTCATTTTCTCCTCCAGGGAGTGTCCCGGCCAGGCAGGGCAAATCAAGGAGCTGGGGTTCTTAAAGCATGTGAAAAGATCTGTTTTTTGAATCTGTCATTGCTTAGGGTTCAGGAAGCATGTGGACAGAAGAAACCAGTAAGGAGAGAAGAAGAGGAAGCCAGTTGCTTTGCAATAGAGAAGCTGTCCTTCCACAAGAGCATGACACAGAAAGCCATCCTGCTCTCTGAGCTGTGGGTCCCAGAGCTGGGAGATTATGAGCCCAGTGCTGGTTTCCTGCTGTGGGAGCCAAGACACAACATCTGGATAAAAAGCTTGGCTGGGGCCACTTGATCTAATCTCCTCAGGAAAGCAAAGGCTATGGAAAATCAATGACAGCAGAGAAGGGGAGGCTGGGAGAGGCTGAAGGGGCCCCTTATCTCAGAGAGCCTGGGTAAGAGTCTTGACATTCAGGCTCCTTTTTTGCTAATCATGTGAATAGGAAGATCAGAATGGCTGGAGTGAAACCGTGCAGCCTTTTTCAGGAATCATGGCAAAAATTGTCTTGAGAAGATGGAGAGATTGAAATTCTTATACTGTCTAGTGGGTGCCCACCCCGTGCCCCAGGGCAGATACCATGGCACTGAACTCTGGGATGCAAGGCAGCAGCAGGGTACTAGGGTCCACAACCCCCCTCTAGAATGACCCTTATCCCCTTTGTAAACCTGCTTTGCAGGATCCCCTTCTCTCATGCAAAATATGGAAACTCTCTCTTTTCCTCCCGCCTCCCTGAGGATTTGTATGAAGCCTCTTACTGGGCATTTCAATAAAGCAGTCTGTTCTATTTGGACCAACCTCTATTAGGCCACTGGATACATCTAAGACCCCTGTGTTGCTCTCTCTTTGAGCCTAAAGGAACTGATTTTCATTCAGGTGGTGACATCTCTTTTGTCTTTAGGGGAGGGTGGTGCCCAAGGAGGATCCGGTCCCAATCACCAGGTGCATGCTGAGCTACACACATTAGCTTGAAAGCCAAAGAGGGCTTGGAGGTGAGACTGTGGAGCTGAGCTTTGGCAAGATGCCCTGCTTTTAGGCAGATTGTAAATTATAAATAAATAGTCTCTGTTCTTCTTTTGCTTCAGCATGTAATGAAAAACAACAGAGCCCTGCCTGCACGGTCCTTCTGTTTCCCCCTCAGATTTGCTGTTAACAGTTCCTGACTGGAAATGACTCCAGGCAGGCAGTCACAGACACTGGCTTTTATTGTTGTGCTGGCGTCTTATTTAAATCCACAGTCTCAGACGTCAATTTAGCAAAGCCTCCCTCGCCCCACAGAGATGTGCATGCACCCCTCAGAACCAACCATGAGGCTCCCTGTTGCTGTGGGGGGTGTGGTTGTGGGTCACCAGCCCACCCGAGTGGGGATACAAGACAACAAGTCTTTGGGTTAGTTAGACTATTTAGCAGCAAAAGCCAGAGCAGGAACCCAGAGCCCCGGAAGGTAGCTAATCCCAGAGAGAAATTACAGCCAGAGTTATACCTACCGGGATGTTCACCACTACCATCCAGGGAACTGAGAGATTCATTCTGAGTTTGGAGATTTACTCAGCACAAGGCCACCATCTGTAGAAACTAGGCTTTAACGTGGACAAGCAAATCCTCCCGCTTGGCTTCTTTCTGCTTCTGTCCACCAGGAAGTCAGTGCATTCTCCTCTGCCACACCATGGTCCAGAGGGAGAGTTTAAAAACCAAGCACTGTTCCCTCCCTCCTCTGTGACTTTCACACCAGGGCTGCGCTTCTCTGGACAGGCTTCATGCCTGGGAGAATCCGGCTTGTTTCACCGAGCTGTTGAGAGCCCTGTGAAGCAGGGCTTAAAGCCTGCAGATAAGGGAGAATTCAGAAACACAGCCCCAAGAGATGGCAGTGGGGCTGTGGGGGGTCTGATATCCTCTTGCCTTTTAGCTGCATCTGCACACAGGGCTGAGAGTTGCATCTGATACCACACCATCAGGCAGCATGTCAGAAACAGCCTGAGACACACAGAGGTCACCCCTCTGTGATGCACAGAGGGGACCCAGCAAAGAAGGAGCTGACAATCAAATCATTACTTTTCTAAGTAATCTACCCCACTCAAGGTGGTGTTCGCTCTGACTTCAAAACTAGAAACAGCAAGCGAGAGACTCCTTTTTAAAATTTCATACAACAACAACAACAACAACAAAACAAACAAAAAACAGCTAACAACTTGCCTCAACCATGTAACATTTTATTTCCTGGGATAAAAATAAAGAAAATGAATTATCAGAAGTCTTTCTTCAACATCATTAAAATGCTTTTCAAAGAAAGTTACAAGAATTGTTTAAGGTGCACAGAAAAAGATCAGTCTTGCCTTTCTTCCAGAACATTCCCTGCCCTAGACACAAAACACTGATACCACATCCCAGAAAAGAGAGGCTTACGTACACAGGAACCAGAACAGCCATAACCAGGGTCTCTGGCTCTAATATAAGCATCACAGAAAAAAAAACACATCACAATAACTCTCTCTTCCATAAATACAGCATTCCTGGAAAATATATCCAAAATATCTCCATCTGAACTACAGTACAAAAATCCACTCACCGGCCATAAAAATAATATTTTCCCCTATACGCAAATAAAATCATATGTAAAGCAAATTTGGACACATGGAGGGGGTTACAAAATCTCTTGGGATCTGGGCTATTTAAAGTCATTTTTGTTTGGGTTATCCCTCTGCTGGGTATAGGGAACTGGCTACAAATACATCCATTTCACAGTGCTCACCATTTCAACAGCTCCTGCGTCATGGAATGTGGTACTTTTTAAAAATAGGCGACCCTTGGTGTCATGGAAAGAAGAGGAAAGATGGGGGATCAAGGCGGGGGGAGAGAAGAAGTGAAAGAAGAGTGATAGACTTCAGGGTGGACTTGAAATACTCTGTGGTATAGAGTAGATACCCAGGCTCAGGAGGCCTCCACTAACCCCACCCCCTCACCACCAATCTTAAAAATCTGTGGCTCCCCCTTACAAATCCGTTTCCCGGCTCGTGTCCAGGCAGAGGGCATAGAGGGACCTCCGCAAGTCCACATTGCTTTTGGCCTTGAGGTTACACTTCTCCAGGGGGCAGCTGCCCCTTCGGGCTCCATCTGCATTCTCCAGGGACACCCCAGCCTTGCAGAGGGACCCCTTGCTCCAGCTGGCCTTCCGAGGGCCTCCGCTGTCCAGCCCTGTCCCATGGCTCTGGTGGCCCTGCTCTTCTTTAAGAGCTGCCTGCTCCTCATGGTCCGTCTCCCGGTGGTAGAAGTAGTTGAAGTTGGAGACAATAACAGGCACAGGCAGGGCGATGGTGAGGACCCCAGCGATGGCACACAGTGAGCCCACGATCTTGCCCCCCACAGTGACAGGTCTCATGTCCCCATAGCCTACCGTGGTCATAGTGACTACGGCCCACCAGAAAGCATCTGGGATGCTGGAAAAGTGGGTCTCCTGGTTGTCAGCCTCTGCGAAGTAGACGGCACTGGAGAAGAGGATGACTCCAATGAAGAGGAAGAAGATGAGCAGCCCCAGCTCCCGCATGGAGGCCTGCAAGGTCTTACCCAGGATCTGCAGCCCCTTGGAGTGGCGGGACAGCTTGAAGATTCGGAACACCCGGACCAGGCGGATCACTCTGAGGATGGCCAGGGACATGGCTTGCTGCCCATTCTGGCCGCCCCCTCCACCCCCTGGCTGTTCTGCCAGCTCAGTGCCCAAGGTGATGAAGTAGGGGAAGATGGCCACCACATCAATGATGTTCATGATGTTCCGAGAGAACTCTGCTTTGCTGGGGCAGGCAAAGAAGCGTACCAGCAGCTCAAAGGTGAACCAGATGACACAAGTGGTCTCTACAATGAAGAAGGGGTCAGCCAGAGTCCTAGGCAAGAGAGGTGCCACCGTAGGGCCAGAGGGAGGCGCCAGAGGTTCGCTGCCATTGGCCCCCCTGGAGGGTCCAAGAGGTTGGTGGGGCACTGGGGGATGGCGGAGAAGCTCCCGTTCATCCCTGAACTCAGGCAAGGTCTCCAAGCAGAAGGTGATGATGGAGATGAGAATGACCAAGACGGAGACGATGGCGATGCCCCTTGCGGACCCCGAGCTTTCTGGATATTCAAAGATAAGCCACACCTGGCGTTGGAACTCGTTTCGGGGCAGGGGCTTCTCCTCTTCTTTAATAAAACCCTCGTCCTCCCGGAAGCGCTCCATGGCCTCATCCCCCAGCTGGTAGAAGCGGATCTCATCTGCGAACACGTCCAGGGAGACGTTGACCGGCCTCCGCAGGCGGCCCCCGGACTGGTAGTAGTAAAGGATGCCGTCGAAGCTGGGCCGGTTGCGGTCGAAGAAGTACTCGTTCCTCAAGGGGTCGAAGTAGCGCAGGCGCTTGGCTGGGTCCCCCAGGAGGGTATTAGGGAACTGCGCCAGGGTGCCCAGCTGCGTCTCGAAGCGCAGCCCGGAGATGTTGATCAGGACGCGCTGATGGTGCAGGGACCCCGCGCCCAGCACCTGGTCCTCCGCCATGCCCAGGGCGGGGTCGCCTTCTCCCTCCTCGTCCTCCGGAGAGAGACTTCGAGGCTGCGGAGGCTCCTGGGGCAGCGGTGGCAAAGGCCGCCATCCCGGGTCCACTCCCCTCTGCGTGCCGCGCGCCCTTGGCGCCGGCTCTTTGGGTCCATCGCTGAGCCCAGCCGTCGGGGGACACTGGAGCTCTCCCCCTATGGCCTGGCCACAACCTGTCCCGGCTTCACCTCCTCCTCTGACGGTCATGGCACCGCCGTTCTCCAGGGGCACCAGGGCGATCTCCATGGCCAGGGGGCAGGGGGCATGCTGCGCCCCTGCTGCCCGGCGTCCGAGCCCCCCACTCACGCCCCGCTGGGCGCTTTGCCTCTGGCTCTTCCACCGCCGTGGGCCGGCCCCCCC